>OV816025.1:53748966-54163968 GCA_929113105.1 Agrypnus murinus
GAACTTTATTGCTCTGAAAAGTGTCAAGTTTATTGTAAATGGAATCGAACCAATCATCTCCACCTATGTTGCCTAAAACCAGCGATATTTACAGTGGACTCTATAATCTCAATATCTGAAAAATTGTTGGTTAATTTTATCTAAATATAATCTTTACTACTAACCCGCATGTCATGTTGGTTATTCGAGTATAATTCTATGAAAATCAAAACTGCACGTGCCTTGATTTTAATATGCAAAATGTAAATAGCACTTTTATATACGTGGCTTTCATACGCACTTTTACATAGTGTACGTAACTCATTTTTTGAATTTTTGTCAGCTGGCTCCTATGTCTGAATCAACATTGTCTTCAATCTAATCCTGACATAATAACATAGCATTCTTATGATGTATGGGCACTCAAAAGAAAGCATTATGGTTTGTCTGTATTGAATGGATAACTTGCGTGGAGCATTGTTAAAATTAGTTACAGGATATCAAATAAATGTGCTTGGTATTGGCACGGTAACATCACTCAAGGTTATTATAGCTTAAAGAGTACATATAATATGTTAGATGGTTCATTATCATTAGTTAATTTCTTCAAACTTGAACTTATAGAATGGAAACATTAGATTTTTGCAAACTTAAACAATGTTAGTTTTGAAAAATAATCTCTATCTTAGATGCTTCTTAGGCCAAATCTTAAGAAATGACAGTAAACATCCTGAAAAATCTTCAAATCAAGTACAACGGTTTCTTTTAAGCGACGTTTCTGACATTGACCTCATTTTATATTTTTTCGATGATTTTTATGTAGAAAGCGAATTTCTAATAAGCGAATTTTCTAGCGAAGTAAATGAATTTATAAAATATGCTTTTGGCTATAGACATAATTAATTAATTGCATTAATTGTTAAATAACTATTTAGCATTTTATTAAATTTTTCTTTGAGTAATCTGTAATGCATTGTTTTCAAAATTGAAAATTAATACAAGTACATTTATGTAATTTTCCTAGGTTCACTCTTTCAGAATTAATAATTCTGGCAAACTAAGATTTTTAGAAGCAACTCCGTTTTGGACTTAAAAT
The DNA here is from genome assembly GCA_929113105.1 of Agrypnus murinus. Classification (NCBI taxonomy): domain Eukaryota; kingdom Metazoa; phylum Arthropoda; class Insecta; order Coleoptera; family Elateridae; genus Agrypnus; species Agrypnus murinus. The sequence goes on from OV816025.1 coordinate 53,750,042, forward strand.
AATGTCAAAATTCTAGAATCATTTTCGATTCAATCTAGATCACATACTTAAATAATTCTACCCAAATAAAAACAATGTTAATATTATAAATTTATGTGAGAAAGTAATAAACTCAATTTAAATTCCTTACCTTTTGTTTGCTTTAATTTGTAATAATTACAATAACACTAATCATAACATTTTTATTTAGACACTGAACTACACTAAATTTTTACTTTTCCTTAATAAGATGAAGGGAAGCAATCTTTACAGAAGATAAGATTTTTACTTAACTACCAACTGCTTTCATTGCAATATACAATCACTTGGTCAGAGTGGAAACAATGATACTAAAATGCAGATAACACGGGTTCTTTCCAGTAGCGTGTAGCGAAGTCTGGGAGAAAGTTTTTCGGTTCCCTCCATATTTACCTACCACATGGTATATTATAATGTTACGTGTTATATTACTTAATCGGTATAAAAGTGCAATTGAATCGAGTTAACCAACCAGAGCAGAGCGACTATATTAAAAATTAATAAATATTTAAATGGCAATAAGAATGAAAAATTGAAAATGATCAAATATATATAGAAGATATAGTAAAATTTTGAAACTTTTTTCACATTTTTAAGGTGGCAATTAATAGACCAGATAATAAAAAATATTTGGCAATAATGAAACGCACTCCTGCTTCAATGTTTTTTATACGTTCCAATGAATTGCATTAAAAAGGTTAATTCATAAGTTATTAGATAACTATTTTGTTCAGAACTGAATTTTAGATTTTCCATCTTGTGAAATTGTACTTTTTTAAATATACGTCGAATAGGATTTTTCTCTTTGACGCCGAAACCAGGAAAAATAGAGAATCTGTATCTAATGGTTTGTAAAATGTCTTGTATAAGGGTTGCACTGTAGTGACGTAACATAGCGTAGTGGTAGTGGTACAGTGCCTTAATTGGCATATGGCATATTAACATCAGTAGGGCAAATATTGACCAACAATAGTGCAGCTAATATTATGATTGATTAATATTTAATCATGGGTGTTATGGTATTTACAGCAAAGCCATTTCTAAAATTAATGAATGGATTAATAAAATAATTATAATTTGTTAACCCAGTTATATTGTAATAGTAAACACTGTAATTGCAAAGAATTTCTTAAATTTTATACTCTTGGAAAAATATAGTGCTGTAATTTACTTTGCGACAAGGTAACGGATTGCACTTCGTGACGTCACAAGCTCTTAGGAGAATAAGAAAAATATTAAAATATTAACTCAACCTTTGATATTTTGCAATAAACAAGTTCTGTCATTCCCCATTTTAGGAATTCATGTAATTTAGATCATTACACTAACTATTTCCATTAAACTTATATTATAGATTAAAAGCAAATTAGAATTAATTGCCCTACTCGTTAGTTAATTTCATTGAAAGCAAAATTGCGCTCTGTAATAGGTATTGTTAGATTTTTCCAAAATGTTTATTTTGGTGTGTAATAACTGTGTTAGCATGATTTGTGATTAAATCCAATATCGAACAACAGACTGCAAACTTGAAATGAGAAGTAGAACAAATAGAAACCTGTTTATTTATCTAATACTTGTTTAGAAATACTTTTTTGCACTCACTTCTTAAAGCAGTAGATTGAAAGAATTCATTTTCATTTCCATGATTTCATTACTGGTTTCTTTTTTATATAATATAGAAAACTGCTCTGATATGAGTGATTCATTAAGAAATCAAGTAATTCTAGGGAAAAAGCCTATAGCATGTTGTGGTCAAGGTTAATACAAAATTATCAGTGCAGAAATCTGTGCAAAAAGTTACTTTTAAAGTGGGAATGGATATTGTCATTTCATTTGGAATGATGTGACGTTTGCAGAAATTTCACAAGGAATTTAGTTTATGGAGTTTCAGAAAGTAAACACTAACTAAAATCCAGCTGGATTAACTTAGGTCAATGAATTTTTTATTGAGTCTAGTTTTGCAATAGCTCTATTAAGGCAATTGTATTTCTAGAACTCTTTAAGATCATCATATACGCTTCCAAGTATGTACTCTCTACTATTTTGTAAAGAAAATCGTATCCTCCGCAGTTTTTTCGAATTCTGTATTCGCCTCAAAGTCCAACGTGCATTTTGGAAAAACTGAAAAATTAAAAAATATTGACTTCTTGAGGCTGTGAAAAGCAGAAGAAGAAACTAGGCGTTGACACCAACTAAAAAATTTTGTTAGCAGTGAATCATTAAAAAAAGATTACAATCTTCAAATTTCGTGTTAAAACGGTTGATACCATTCGAAACCTGACGGCGGTACTTTTGTGCAGTGAAATTGCCAAAATCAAGAGCAGTTTTAAGGTTAAGTTTATGTTGTGGGTTTCTGCAATTTCACCACCCAGTTACATTTATACGATATTACAACTTTATTAACCAGTTAACAGGGTTAATTTTAAGTGTAACAAAACCATTTTACTGAATTAAATTTTGAAACTATGTCTTGATAAATTAGTAATTTTTTTTATTGTGTCTACTTCACCACTTTTTGTGACCAAGCAATTGTTAGAATTAGCAAAAAATGGTGCCATTGTCGAATGTTTACTTGTAACTGGACAAGGACTACAAACAGTACATAAGGTTCCATTTAGGTGGAATTAAACTTTGAAAGATAGTAGACAATAGTAGTTGACTACAGATCCGATTGCCATTGAGTTATGTTATAACCCCTACAGTTCAGTAATACCCTAATACCACTAAAGATACCGGAAATGAACTCCGTTAAAAGGCAAATCTCATGTATTTCCTGCAATATAATACCCAATTCAAGGGTTAAAATATCATATTTTTTTGCTTAAGGATACGTACACCTTCTTACCAAGGTTCTATAACTGTTCGACGGACGGAAGATCGCAAATAACAAATCATCCAAACTTAAATCGTTAAATTGGCAATATTAACCAAATTTAAGGCATTTAATCTCTACATGCATTTAATCTCCACGTGAATTTTGAATTTACCAAATCAGAATGTTCTTAAGATCCGAGTGTACCCAAAAAACGTGTAATTAACTTTGGTTTCAAATTAATACTCTAGGAATGTTAAAAACTGCTTACCTAACTTGTTTTGGAAAACGATGTTTATTAATAAAATTATTTCACATGTTTCACATGTGAAATATTAATTTTAGATAAACTGTACATTCAAAGTTAACCAAAAAATACCAATTAAGTTTCATAGTATTTCAACTATTTCCCCAAAATTTTAAAAAAATCGTATGCCTAGCAACTAAATTATTGCCAAAAAATTAATTTTTTCGGCAACAATTTTCGGAATGAATGAATGAATGCAATGACACTCCCCCTTTGTGTTGATTTTTTTGATCATCAAATCACAGATTATTTGATAAGATATTGACTTTTACTACTACTACCCAAATAAAAGAATGCATAGAAATCAGGCTACTACAAGTTAATGTTAAAGGTACTACTGCGCTTTGTTTTGGACTCAACTCATTTCTATTTAACTTAACGTTATTACGGTAAGGGAGTAAATCAAAGAGACTGGCAGATAAATCCTGGCTTTTGAATACATATTTCTGCTGTTTACGCGTAGAACCGATTTCTTTCCGATTTATATTGTTTTTTTCTACTGTCCCTCTTGTTTATGAATTCTTTAGCAATTGTATTAGGATGATCACTTTTATTATCAATTTTAGCCGGTTTGAGGGGATTCAATCTACACAGTAATTTTTGACGCTTTTGGGAATCGATCTATTATCTATCTAACGAAGAGATGGAGTAATAAAACTTCGTACGTGTTCGTCGTTTTAAAATGCTGCTTTATTATTGGTGATCCAAAGGTGGAAGTCAAGTCGGTTTACAGTAGCCAATTTTGTGCATTCTATTTACTATTTTGCACATGTTTTGTACGAACGTCAGTATTATCATTGTATTCCCTGTTTGTTGCTTTGTGTTAATTTTGTTATTATTATTATTATTACGATTCGTTACCGCTTTGTAAATCCATTTCTTAGGCAGTTCTCTTGCCCATTACCCATTATCATGCCCTTGGACCATTGACTATGTTAGTCTCAAGTTTTTATTATTTCTGGTTTATTGTGGTTATAAATAATTCAATATGAATCTTTAAATAAAAAGATTCTGTGTAGTTCTTTAGGAAGACTGCTATTTAAAAATATTAGTACCTGTTTATCAATAAGATAGGAAATTCCGGATTAAAAGTCTTTTTGAATGTAATTGAATAGAAATTACAGTTTACTTATTGAATGATTTGGGCAGGTATGGTACCTAACAAAAGCTTCTTACTGCAACTAATCCTTTTCCCCGTATTGATTATTTATAGACAAGTTATGAATAGTTTATATGTCTTTGAAATGGTAGTTTACTAGTTTCTTTAAAAAAAACTGGTTAAGGAAATAATAAAACCTTAATTCTAAAGTAAGAATTTTAATTGAATATCTTATATACAAAAGTCCCGCGTATCCAATTATTTTTCCCGGGACTCGAGACAACGGAAAATTGAGGAATTCCCGGGACTACAGATGCGAACATACAATAATCCTTTTGCTCAACAAATACTCTCGTATAAGCAGTCTAGCATGGAGCTTTGTTGTGATGCTACACGGAAAAAATGCCTATTTCATATATTTTGCAGCGTACGTCGTTCTATAAATGAACCAGCCAACCGAAATCCAGTTGCAATCTCCTTGAAGTGTAAAAGTGATGCAATCAGCAACATTTTGGTATTAGATGTAGCTACGGTTGCCATCCGTTCTCTTTTGCTCAGAGGTTGTCCTCTATTTTAGTCTGCCTCTCCCCGCCAGAGGTATTCCCCGAACGTGTCCGGGGCTTTAGGGACTCTTCTAAACAGTTTACTGTTTAGATCACTTGGCGCAACGATTATGATCCTTAACTGCTCTACTCGTATTGATTTGTATTTAACTCTGAATTCATCACAATCCACAAAATACCGGTACCCCGAATCACACTAATAACTATTCAGCGGAGAAGAAATTAAAAGTAGGTCTTCTATCGTTTATTAGAGGCTTATATTTGCTTTTAGGGCTTCCTTTCTACTGATTGTGGTTATCTAACCTTTCATGGGAATTTCAGAATTAATTAATGTTTTTCCTGGACGAAAAATAAACCGAGGCTGTTTAAGACTGTCACTTTCTAAGGTACTAAGGTTCTGAGATTCCGAAATTTCGAAACTCGGAGATTATCAGACTCTAATAATCGAAAACTCAACATTCTGACTTCAAGATCCTAAGACTCCAAGTCCCGAAGACTTTATTTGAAGACTCCAATTTTGCTAGACTCCAAGTTCTGGAGACTTAAGTTTCCAAGACATTAAGGTTCTCTAAATACTAGTTTTCAAGATTTTAGTATGACAACCTTAGATGTGGCAGCTAACGGAATTTGGTGTTTTATATTTTAAACTTTGATTGCTTGTCTAATGATAAAAGCCAATTTTCTGTTATTCGTTATAAAACAACAGATATTCACTTTTTCGAGTTGAAACTTAACACCACTGCATATTGCAATTCATGTTTTCATGATACTCAAGTAAGTTGCACCTTTGTGTGACCCGGCTCAAAACCAAGTTTTAGATTGACTGAGACTTACTTTTTTAATGTTAATGTTGAACCTTGTTAAATGAAACAGATTTCACTATGTGACACAATGGCATCTTTCTTTTTTTTTTTAGTTGGAACTAGCTTCGGGAGTATTCTATGAAATGATGAAGCTAACCTGAAATGAATAAAGATTTTAATTTCTCCAATTTCTAAATGTAAAAAATAAGTTGCCTAGTGGGAACTTCTATGGAAACATGGTTAATAACAAAACAAACTTAGACGCCACTCTAGATGGGTTTGTGCCATACAAACAACTGAAATATTGATAGAAGCAACTTTTCCTGTTTCGGACTGGGAAAGAAACTTTCGCAGGCCCAGATTGGGAAAGACCGATTTCCAGTCTCAAAATAGATTGGGAAAGTCAACTTTTTAGACGGGCATCCAAAAAGTCTGTCTGTTGCCGATCTCTGTTGTGTTTAATAAGACTTAAATTAAAAAATAGCTATTGTATTTATTACTCTACATATTTGGGTCTTTGACTGCTGCAATTGTACGCAGCACATCCGGAAATGTCTTTGTTGGTCTGACAGACTTTAAATTGCCTACACGCCCAGTAAAGAACAATTTCCAAGCGTGTTACGTAAATAACTATTTTAATATAATTCTATCCGTAGCGGTTTAGGTGTAAAACAGTGTCACTTCATTGAAGCTGGAGCGTCCGATGATGTCACATTTCATCATGCGACTTAATTTACAAAGAGTTGTTTCATTGTAAACTCAAGTCACTTATAAACGAGTATTTTATGCTATTTTTTTCTAATTTGCGCCCCCTATTTTCTTATTTTAATACAAAAAAAAATATTTTGGTCGTCTAGAGAATTTTGTGTTAGTTGGTAACAGTTGGTAACACTCGGCGCCCACTTGAGTTTTTGAATCATTTGTCATCATCCGTCACTTCAAATAAATTAGTTATTACTTTTGTTACTTTATTAGTGTTACAAATAAATAAAATATACAACTTAATTTGCACTCCGCCCGAAATTCGCGAAATAGCCGAAGCAACAACGCAAAATTTGTTGCCTGACAAATCAGAATCGGCATACAAAAAACAATTTGCCAAATTTGAAGACTGGCGAAAAGAAAATAATATTCAAACTGTCTCAGAAAATGTTGTGTTGGCATACTTTGAGTCCCAGCGGCAAAAATATAAACCTTCCACTTGATCAATTTCTTGACATTTTTGAACTTGGATGCTTCATATTGCTTGAAACGGCTACAATATTGGGTGTTATCGGCACTTGTTCCTTTTACATAGCAGAATTTGTCTTTCGAGTAGCTACTTGAAAAGAAAATAAAGAAGCAAAGATGATTAAATCGATGATACGTGTGTTGTTTATAGTACCATAAAATTACAAACATGAATTGGACTTACTGATTTGTCCAAGCAGATTTGATGTAGGTACGAGACTTGTTTATGTTACTAATTAGGAATATCCAAAACCTAACCTTCTTTCCAAGTAAAAATAGACCATAACTTCAAGTGAAATTTCATGTAAGTAACAATCAACAAACAGCGAACCAATTCAACGATATTAATTAAAAATTTATCGGAGGTTGACAATTTTGACAGATATTTGCAGTTTGAAGTTGTCACATTCCACGCATTACCCATCCAACCCTTAAAAACTAAATAACCCTATAATTCATTTAAAGTACAGTGTACTTTTATAGATAGCCATAAACGACTCCTACTGATAGACGTCAATAAACGTATTACAAACGCAAATTATAAAAACGTTATTTAAAACTCCTAACATTTAAACTTATAACTTTCTTACTCGTACCATAAACATGCAATTTTTGTACTAATTAAACTATTATGCCATTCAAAGCTCACTTTTTATTTATTGTTACGTGAATTGTGTAGAATAACATGAAGGTGTTAGTTCATAAGGCACTTGCATATCTCGTCGCTATGTATGTATTTTGTAATTACATTGTCGGTAGCAGAAAAATAGAGCTATCAGTGTCCTGATTAATATTTAAGCAGTTGATTTTCTTGCACAAATTCACGTCTGATCTTAGGTCATTCAAGTTAAGCGTCAAGTACTCGTTATTAGTTATTAAAGTGCTGATTAACATTTAAATCATTTTCTTGTAAAAATTACCTGAGCGATACCTGATTAAGCTCGTAATGGCAATTTGTATATAGTACAGCATTGGTAAAACTTCGCTTAACTACTGTTGGTAGGAATGATAACTAGCATATCATGTCCGCACTAGAACAACAAAATACGTTTGCTAATGACAGTACAAATAGTGATGTCAAGCAGTTGCGACATTTTATTTTGTGTAGTGATTGTGCTCAACATGGTGTAGCAAAGAAAAGAAAATGGAGATTATGGGTTAAAGCTTTCTTTAGAAAACGAACAGAATTTGTCTCTTGTAGTATTTGCAAATGAAAGCCGGTAGTGACACCATTCCATTTTCTACTTATAGCGAATAACGCTCACTTACTACAGAGTATATAGTTTTTATGATTTCAACAACTCCATCAATTTTTTGAAGTTTGCCACTTAAGCTGCGGTTTTCCTAGGACAGTCGGTTAGCGGAAACTGACACCAACCGACATCCGCGGAAATCAAATGCGAATAATTAAATTTTGTCATTTTTTTGTCTACAGTTCTGTTCGGTCGAATTTAGATTCCACCGGAAAAACGTCGAGCCAATCCGTTCAAGAATTAACTGTTTATTTTAATAATATGACGTACAGGCTTACATCTTTTCGTAGAAACCACCTCGGCTGCGAAATCGCGGCGGACTCGGCTTCCACTTCGGTGTCGCTCTGCTGTTTTCGTTCCCCGCTTTTTCTCCGGTTTGGCCCAACGGATGGTCTGGGAAACCACAGTTTTAGGGATTGGGTTTGCATATGAAGTGAGGATTTTTCTCGTTGATCAAGCCTCAGTACACTCCGCTGTGCTGTCAGATGACCACGTTAAGCAGTCGGTTTCGACAACCACATAAACATATTTCTGTAGTTATTGTTAAAAATAACGCCGCCCTATATCACGCACAAATATATATTTATTTCAATGGTTTGGCAAAAATTACAATCAACATATACAGGGTGTCCTGTTTAACAGTCTACACTCAATCATTTGGTCAAGCTTTTGGCTACAGCAATGAAATTGAAGGAAAATAGTATAATTCGACCTCTAGTTTACGAAATCAGTTTTAGAACCCATCTTAGAACTTCTACTGGCACCGGATATGACGTCATCGGAATTTTCTTAAATGGAACGATTAGGTTTGCAGTATGGAGATATGGAGATCGATAGCAAATGTGATTCTGAATACGGAAGTATTGGAGTACTACAGATCTAAAATGCATAATAACGGAACTAGAGCCACTTAACGGGATCTGTTCTGTTTAATAGTCTACACTTAATCATTCGGACAAACTTCTGGCTATAGCAATACAATTAAAAGAACTTTATAATTTAAAAACATATAACTGTATAAATGAGTTATAACTGCATAATTCGTAAGATAGCATCCTCAGAAGGTACGGTATTCTAACATTTGAATTTTTTGGAAACGCAAGTAGTACTTTATTATTGTGTATACCTAATTCATAAGGCCGAGAATTTTTCAACGATCAATTGCCACTGCGTAATTTCGACTTTTAAATTCTCATAAGAGACGTCACTTTCATTCATTTGATATGTCTTAAATAGCATACAAGCCAGCTTCATACGATGTGAATATCAGAAAACTGTGCTAATTTGATAAATTACCGTTGAGAATTCTTCGGCCGCAACTGTACATTACCGTTAATAATTTGTTTAACAAGAACGGCTATTATCATCTAGAACGCAACGTACGAAAATATCGACTGGGTGAACATAATCAATGACCACACAACAATACTTGGGATACCTCATAAGCACTAAATAGTTTTCTAACACTATTTTCCTAAGCTACAGATCTAACTACATTACCCCTATCAACTCCATTGTTACAGCCAGACGTTTGTCCGAATGATTGTAAACAGGACAGATCCCATTAAGTGGCTCTAGCTCCGTTATTATGCATTTAAGGCCTGTAGTACCTTAATACTTTCTCATTCAGAATCACATTTGCTAACGATTTTCATACTTCAAACATAATCGTTCCATTTAAGAAAATGAAGCAGAAGCTCTAAGATGGGTTCTAATACTGATTTTGTAAACTAGAGGTCGAATTATACAAAGTTTTTTTAATTTAAGTGCTGTAGCCAGAAGCTTGTCCGAATGATTGAGTGTAGACTGTTAAATAGGGCACCCTGTATACATAAAATGTACGAGCAAAGGAAAAATAGTGAATACTAATTCATCTGAGAAAGATAGATATATCATCGCTTACTTGCTAAACTTTACAATTATAGTAACCTTTTTTCTAAGGTTGGTGCTTGCTATAGATATGAATTTTTAAATAAGTATAATTGACGTTTGTCTCTTTCGACACAATAACCTAAATTGTGTTTGAAACTTTTTATACTCGACAATACTTGTACATTTAGTAACTAAAGATAATTCCGCTGCACTCGCAGAAGAATAGTACCATTTTATAATTTGTATTTTTTTTTTCATTCATTAAGTTTTCAGTTAGGTAAAAATGAAAAATTATTTCTCAATTATTTTAATTTTTTTTACCTAACACCATCTTTACAAAAAAAGTTATATTAAATAATTACCTATATTTTAAGACTTGGAAGGTATGCCATAATATCTATCCTTCTCAGATCAATTGGTATTCGCTATTTTTCCTGTGCTCGCACATGAATTTCCATCAACGTTATTTATCATATAATCGTCGGCTTCACATAAAAAGTACAAGTCCAAAAAGACTGTTTACAAGAAATGTGACATTTTTCATGTTGCCGTCAATGCTTTTGCACTTGTGCCTGATTTTATTTTTGTTATTTAAGCAACATCTACCAATTATTTTCGGAATTTCTTAAATTTGTTTTTTAAAAAAAGTAATGTTTAACCGACTACGTTAATGACGTTAAAATCTCAATTTTTTCAATTTTGGTACTTTTCATATGAAGCTGACGAATGCATTTACAATAATAAGATTTTCCAATGCTATTTAAATGAAAACGATACGTCAATGTACGTCTCTCTACATACACACAAGTTTACCTCTAGTAAGAAAATCAAGGGACAATTGATAGAAAGCAAAGTTTTTCCGAATTATTTATAGAATCGTGTTACATTGAGTTTTGTTGGTTATTGTAAATATTATCAAAATAATTTAAAAGTCGATACTCGGCATTACAGATTTTTGAAAATCTAAATTAGCAGATTTTCCATGCAAGTTACTTAGTGGTGTCTTTATAAATATACTTACTACGCACTGTAATCAATTAATACGTACTGTCATTAGTAATAGTAAAAAATCATCAAAAAGTAATTGACCCTAAAAGGAAACAATCAAAAAAGGGTGATAAATGAAAGAAAACAATTAAAGCAAGAAAGCATTAAAGAAGCAAAAGACATGAACCGACAGCATGACCGGCTTGAAAGCGAAATAATATTTATAAAGAAAACTTATTTATAAAATAAACAATTCATTAAAGAAACAAACGAAAAAGGATAATAAATGGCATTTATTAAAGAAGAAAAAGAAATAAACAGACAGCATGGAAGGTGCGCTGAATTTACAACCGCAAAACCCCAGGTCTATTCCCGGTTCGGGTAATTATGTTTTAATAAAATATTTAATATATTTCATAAATAAACATTTTATTTATAATTATAATATTTACCTAAAATTATCCCTTAATTTTATAGTCGTTTAAACTATAAAAATAAAACTAAATGATTATGCATCCCATATTATTATTTAATTGTAAGTTATTTCTTTTTATGAACATTATAATTATAAAAAATTTGAAATCGTAAATCCAGCGCGTCTTCCAGCCGGCCGTGCTGTCTATTCATGTCTTTTAATTAATAATAATTAATAATAATTAATCAACAATTAATATTCATTCATTTATGCATGCTATTTCTGGCAACACTGCCTAAAAATTCCAGTTTCTCTGAGTCTATTCCTCTTCAAAAATAATGTGTGGAGGGGCCCTAGTTCAAGAGGTTCCTCTTACTGCTGCCTCCCAGCATATGGTTCAGGACTGTTTGAATATATACTTAATGGTCAGTCAGTTTCATAATCAAAATCTAATACATCAACTGTGGCTTGACTATTAATAATCAATGCCGCTAAATTAGTAATTAATAAACCGTAAATTAGTTGATAGGTTATGTGTTAGTTGAAGTTAGTTTATTAGATATTTAGTAAATATGCTTCTATGTAATTTTCGAGATTGGCTGGTCATAAACGACATTGCCCGGTTCACTACAGTATACTATACACACTAGGGTGGTTCTTATATGGGTGATGTAATTTCGGTTTTGCCAGGTGCCCATTTGATTTCAAAAAAACTGAAGATTTTAAAACCAATACGAACTTCCTATCTCTATTCTAATCATTCGCTGTAACGAGGAGAAGTTTTCCATTTAAAATGTACGTTTTTTTTCAATTCTTATGTATATATTTGACCACTGGGACAAACGGTTGAGAAACTATTTGAAAATTTACTTTTAGGTAAAAAAGATATATGGGGTATTCGATTTTTTTCCAACGATTTACAAATAAATTCAAAATAATGCACCGTTCAAATACTGTTAAAGTGATGTAGAATGTCCCATATATTTTTTTTACCTAAAATTAATCAATGTTCGTTAATTTCATAAAATCAATTTTCAATTTTTTTATTCAACAATTTGTCCCAGCGGTCAAATCTACAATAAATGTGTAGGGTCATTCAAAACACAAGGGTGTTTTGAAAAAGATGCCTTTCCCGTTAAAGGACAATAGAGAAACATGTGTAGAGTAACATCTTACTAACAATTTCCTGAAATGCCCCTTTGAAATGACAACCCCCGTTATAAAAATAATAGGCACGCCACTGCAACATAGTAGATAAAACTGTATGAAAAGAAGATTGTGTCTACTAGTATATACTTTTAAAGGTCGTGGACAAAAGAACCATAAACTAACCCAAGCAGGTAGCGGGATAAATATAAATTCTCCGAAAAGTAATCAACATCAAGTAGCAGTACGTGCTTTTAAAACGTGTTTAACTAAGTAATAACACTCATTTTGAACATCTGTAATAATTGTTACTGACTCAGATCTTTGAGATTTGTAACTGCAGTATGCAGTTTGTCGTCAACTTTCTTTGTGTTAGGTGGTAGTAAACTTGAGTTTCGATTAATACACGTTTTAAATTAATAACTTGCATTAGGTAGTGTTAAGTGTTTGTTTTAGTAATAAGTACTTTATTTAAGTGTATTTAGTTACTGTTTAAATTATGGCAGAACCCTATACACCTGCTGAATGGACGGAACTTATTATTTTATACGGCGAATGTCATCGCAATGGTGCTGCCACCGCCAGAGAGTATGCCCTTCGGTTTCCTAACCGCCGTCATCCAAATGCACTTACGATCGTACAAGCTATACAGAGAATGTTCGATACAGGATCGGTTATGCCAAGAGCTGGTGGGAGAGGACGCAATCCACACCACGGAGATGTCGCGGAGGAAGAAAACATTCTAGAGTTAGTTGAAGAGGATCCCACTCTTAGCGTGCGTACCCTGGCAGCACAAACTGGTGTACCTTCTACTCGCGTTTGGCGTATTTTAAAAGAAAATTCCCTACACCCATATCATTTTCAAAAAGTACACTCATTAGAACCTGCAGATCATATCCCGCGAGTGCAATTTTGCCAATGGCTATTGGAACCTAATCAGGAAAATCCTCAATTTGCACAAAATGTACTGTGGACAGACGAATGCTGTTTTACTCGCGCCGGAATTTTCAATTCACACAATAGCCACATTTGGGCTTACGAAAATCCTCTTGCTGGCCGAAGACATTATTTCCAGAGGCGTTTCTCGGTAAATGTGTGGGCGGGTATTTATCAGAACCGTTTAATAGGACCTATTATTTTGCCCCAACGCTCAACCGGTGATTGGTACCTACACTTTCTGGACAACGAAGTGTTCGACGGACTTCCACTAGCTGAATTGCTCAGGCTTTGGTTCATGCATGATGGAGCACCACCACACCTTGCTCGCCAGGTACGGGAGTTTTTGAATAACGAATACCCTAACCGGTGGATAGGACGTGGAGGACCCGTCGCCTGGCCTGCGAGATCACCGGACTTGACTCCCCTTGATTTTTGTATTTGGGGATATTTTAAAACATTAGTGTACAGGACAGAAGTGGATACCGAGGAAGAGCTACGCACACGCATTGAAATTGCCGCAGAACAAATTCGTGCAAATGCCGACATGTTTGTTAACATAAACGAATCTATCATACGTCGTGCGCGAGTGTGTGTGCAGCCTAACGGCGACCTATTTGAACACATGTTATAAAGATTGTTTGCATCTAAACGGTAAGTTTTACCCATTTTGTTAAAATCACAGTTGTAAAAGAAAAAGCCGGCAATGGAATTTACATCACAATTAGGTCAATGAACGTATGTTACATTTTATTTACTGACCTTAATAAATGATCAAGTCATCAAGGTAGTGAGTCATCCGGCAACTGCTGCTGAAATTCAATTCTGTTGTTTCTGTAAATTGATACGTACGTAGCGGAGGTCAGTTTTTAATTTAGTAGTGCAGATGTGAGATCATTGTTTGCTTTATCAGTAATTCCTAGTTAAAATCTTACAAACAATCCATAGTCTACTCGTGTCTTGCAAAAAATACGTAAAAATCCGAAATTTTTTTTATTTTTAATTTTTATTTCACCTTTCACCCTCTTAAATCATTGCATGTTTTTCCGGAACATCCTGTATACATAAGAATTGAAAAAAAGCGTGTATTTTAAATGGGGAGACTCTCCTCGTTACAGCAAATGATTAGAATAGAGATAGGAAATTTGTATTGGTCTTAAAATTTTCAGTTTTTTTTTTAATCAAATTGGGACCCGTCAAAACCGAAATTCCAACATGACCCAAATAAGAACCACCCTAATACATACATAAGTTTTATTTATTTTTTTTCTTTTTAGGTTTTTAACCACATTTTCTTCATCGTCTGGTTTAACAATAATGCACTACATCACCTAACTTAATACAGCTCATAGCAAATTTGATTCAGTTTGCACGAATGTGGTTGGTGGTTAATTTAAAATTTACAATTCTTGATTCTCGAAAGTTAATTTCAATGATTAAAATAAAATTTAAAATTTTAATTAAAATATTGAATCATCTTCGCTGATGTTTTTAAATAAGGACAATACCCGTCCTTTCCTATAACAAGAAAGGACGAAGGACACACTGTTAGAAAGAAGGACTGTCCTTCCGAAAAAAGGTCAGTTGGCAACCCTAACATTAGGGAGCTGTCGTTCTACCAGCAAAAACAGTTACGCTAACGTTAGAATCACATGATACAATTCGCTATTTCACATAACGGTATGGTAACATTTTTAGTTATTTCGTATACTCATTACGTTGAAGTAAACTATAACCTCAAAATAATTTGTGTTTGGCCTTGACTTGGACTTGCATATTTTTGCATAATGGAAGATTCAGTCGTCTTGTAGGAACTTCTAAAATGACTTTAGGTTATCGTACACTCTTAAATTCAACTATTTGAAGTTGGCATACTTAATAACGTCAGGATAATTATTTAAAAACTAACGGGGATAAATATTTAGCATTATTTTATTTTCCGAGCATTAACTGGAAATTAAGTTTAACATTAGCCTTAGCGTTACTGTGAGAAGAGCGATAACTCCCTAATATTATGTGCGGTATCACAACGGAATTATAGTTACCCCCATATTAAATAAGAATTTATTGTAGAATCATTACAGCTACAAAAAAAACATACCACGCTATGTATAGCTAAGACTGAACTAATATTAACCATAAGAAATAATTTCGGGTGTTGCTTTATTGATGCATTGGAGCATGCAATAATATGCATTTTTTTTAATGGCCTATTTTGTAAAATATTTTGTTTCCCGAGTCATATAGAACTCTAGATGTATAAAGATCTTTTATTTTATAGTGTTTACATACGTGACCTTAATAGTTGTGTTACGATTCAAAATTGTATATATAATTGTATACACTTTAATAAAACAAAGTTGATTTATATAATAGCTCTTTTGTGTGATAGTAATTTACAATCAGATCAAAATTATTGCTCATACTGTTGATTTATTGTGGTTATTGTATTTTAAAACTGTAATGATTTTTACTAATTTTGAATAACGGTATTAAAAGTGAATAACTGTGCAACTTTCAAATCCATGTTCCAAGGTTTTTCACCACTACTAATGGACCACAGAAAAAGATATTTCACTGTATAAGCAATATCGTAAAGTCAAAGTAAATAATAAACAATACACATAATTCTATCATAGATATGTATAATTGTATACATAAACAAAACATTATAATTTACTTGATTTTTATTTCTTAGAGGAAGGGAAAAGCTGAATGATGAATATGCGTAAGATTCATTATAGGAAATCAGAACAGAAATTAGAATATTATGCGTTTGCGTTTACGATTTATCAAAACAGTGTGAAGTAACGAAATAATGATTTTGAAGATATTTTGAAGAAAATTCAAAAGGACAATAATTTAATAAACTAAAGAAACTAGAGTGGCAACTACCTACTTGCTTACATGGTATTTATGATTTTTCCAAATGGTTATTAAATAACAGTTATTGCAACACACCAATAAATGCATAGAATCTATAAGCAGAAAATAAATTAGAACGCAAAAGATGGAGATTTTAATAACTTTCTTCCTATACATAGTAATGATTTTGAATACTTGTGCATGGATACATACTAGTTAGCTATACACTTACCTATTAATAATAATTTTATACTTCTTACATAAATTAATAACAACTTATAATATTCAAGATTATTTAAGATCTAACAACTACTTAATGTTATTATCTTACAACAACTAAAGATGAAACTAGTAATAAGTAACACCTTGTTACTATATAACTAATGAACTATTAGGAAGTGGGGACGTTTTTTATCAGTTTTTATCGTAGGAAGAAAGTGCCTAATTTACACAAAGAAATATTATGTCATTATGCATATACCATTTGAGATACCTCATTATAAATTACTATTGTCACATATAAAAGTGTGAAACCTGAAACAGAAGATGTCATTCACAGCATCTAAAATTCTAGTAAAAATATCACAGGTAATGTTCAAATTGATTAATTAAATTACATTTTAGAATCCCTTTTTATTATTTATATCCGTACTTTCTATTTCCTTTTGACAAAATCTTACCTAAATTGCTTAAAAAAAGTAAACAAATTTTCCTTGTGAATTGTAAACAATACAAAATTATTGTTGCTTGTTATTAATGTTTTAAGAATTTGTCCTCGTACTGTATCCGCTCACGTTTTCATTATTCTGGTTTAACCTACTATCACATTAGTTTTTCTCTTTCTGGATTGAGGTAGGGAAAGAGTAAATCTTAATTGAAAACATCTACATGTAATAATAAAATATTATTACGAAACTCATTTTGCAATTAAACAATTCAAATATATGTGTGTTAAGTGTTTTGGGAATGTCTTAAGCATATAATTTAATGTTTAATTCGGTTCTAATTATTATTTCTAGGGTTAACGTCAACATACATTTCATACTCATTTCTTATGCATTACGTATACCTTCAAATTGATGACTACTATTAAATAGGACATACACGGTCTTCCCCGACGACGTCGGCGAAAACGTCGTCGACGACGTCGGGGACAAGGTCGAAATAATGAGGTAATGTTTACATTTACTGTAAGTTAGTGCATAAACAACTTGTAACTTCCAGCTGGACTGTTATAATAAAATTATGAATATCGTATTTCTTTAATGCATCAAAATGAAAGAAAGCATTTTTGAGCATAATAAAATGCGTACTGAATCTCTTTCTTTAAAGTATTTCAAAATAGCTTATGCAACTAACAAAACTTTTCATAAGCGGAATAATATTGATATTCGTCGATAGAATTACAAATCAACTCTTGATTATAAAACGAAAACTCTTTGTTTTTTTTATTAATCTCATTCTTAATTTAGTTTAAAAATGGTTATAATTAACGCAGGATTTAGGATTCTGAGTTCTGGTGCGTAAATAATGATTTCCTATAAAGGACTTTTGATAAAATTTGGTAGTGATAATCGTCGGAAAAATATCATGTTTAAAAATGTAATGGTTTCACCGTCGCTTCCTTTTCCGTGTAGTTTTAAAATTTTATGCTGATGGTACATAACCTTATACTATATCTATCTTTTTCGGGTTTACTTGCATTATTTCATTTTTATTACATTTGTTTACAAACCCAGAGTCAAATTTTATATATTAAAATTTAGTAAAGGTTATTGGCTTTATAATCTCTTTACTAATATATGTATTTAATTATAGGCGTTAAAATAAAATAAATAACTTAATAGTAATAATAGTTTTTAAATAAATAATAAAAAACCTATTAAAATAAAAAATGTCGCAAACAAGATGTAAATTGTAATTAAACTACTTTTAAAATCTTTCATTACCATTAAAATAACCTTATTGTTTATTGTCGGGGGGGGGGGGGGGTATATTTCTATTCTCCTTTTCTTTAAAACAAAAGTTCTGTATACAAAACTACAAACTACAACTGCGAAAATAAAACCCTTGTCAACTGTAAATTATTATTAGGCAAAATAAACATATACATCTGGGATTACTAAAAAATATATGCTTTCTTTATTATACTTTTTAAGAAAACATTATGAATTCAATATGCTGTGACACTTTCAAGTGATAAGATGGATTTTTATAAATTATCTTTGAGAAAAAAAATTGCAGTTGGTGTGGCAGTTGCCTTGTGCTTCGAAGAGGAAGAAACAGAAACACCACGAAAAAAAAAGAAAATGGGCAAAGAATTGGTTTTTAGATCGCAAACAATATTCACACATGTCCTTGTTAAAAGAATTGCGACAAATTGAGCCGAAGGATTTTTATTATAAGGTTATGTACCATCAGCATAGAATTTTAAAACTACACGGAAAAGGAAGCGACGGTGAAACCATTACATTTTTAAACATGATATTTTTCCGACGATTATCACTACCAAATTTTATCAAAAGTCCTTTATAGGAAATCATTATTTGCGCACCAGAACTCAGAATCCTAAATCCTGCGTTAATTAAATCCATTTTTAAACTAAATTAAGAATGAGATTAATAAAGAAACAAAGAGTTTTCGTTTTATAATAAAGGGTTACTTGTAATTCTATCGATGGATATCAATATTATTCCGCTTATGAAAAGTTTTGTTAATTGCATAAGCTATTTCGAAATACTTTAAAGAAAGAGATTCAGTACGCATTTTATTATGCTCAATACTACTTTCTTTCATTTTGATCTTTTAAAGAAATTCGATATTCATAAGTTTATTATACACAGTCCAGCTGGAAGTTGAGTCAAAATTTCTCAAACGGATCACCCAAATTCGTTTGAAAAATGTTTATAAAAGTTAATACATTTTTTCAATAGTATTCAACATGCTAACATTAATCCAGATGCATTTTGCGAAAATATTTTTTTTGTAAATAATATTCGTTATTAAAGTTTATAGTCAGTTTTTTGAAAAAAATATGCTACAGACGTTCTAATGAACAAAAATTTCTCATTTCATCGTTATTTCAATCATCATTAAATACATATTTGTAGTGATTTTTCCTGATTTGAAAAGTTGCATTTTAGTCAATTATTTATAAGTTTGTTTATAACAAATTCAAGTAAAACTATGTTCTGCGCCTTATTTCGACTCGGAAAAAAAACTACAAATACTTCTTTCATTTCTTAAAAATATGCCGTTGAGAAAATGTTGTCCCCGACGTCGTCGACGACGTTTTCGCCGACGTCGTCGGGGAAGACCGTGTATGTCCAACATTATGTTTTATAATACAAGCCTCGGTGGCGACGACACGTCTAGTCGAAATACGAGCACGTCTGGCCGAGATATGTATGTAAGGGGACGAGCGGAAAATTTTGCATATCTATGCTATATTAGATTGGTTAATTGCATAAATAAATTGTAAAAAGTAATAATTACGCTTTACAGTATATCTAAATTATTTTAAACTTACATCTAAACATAATTTATTATGTTTAATAATTTGATAATCATTTTCAAAGCTTACCTACTGCATTTCCCTTTGTCTACATCTAGCAGTGTTTATAAACAAACTAGTTCTAGTGGCAATCAAATGAAATTGTTTAGTATAATTAATTTAATATATGTACACCTATAAAATAATCTGACTATAGTATTTTTTAAATTTTTTAAACGTTAAAATTTATTTTTTGCAAAATTTAAGTATTCATTAACATGGTTTCTAATAGTATGAATTCCTTACCGGAAAGGAGCCCCTAACAACAAACGTTCTTAATAACCTAAACGCCGGAGACGTTGCATGTTTACAAGGCAAATATATGTTTTCCGGTTTCCTGTATGACATAAAGTTTCACTTATAATGATTAAAACAGGAGGAGTGAATTTTAAGGCTCCTGCAAAGAGATTTAGAAGATTCTCTTCAAAGTTCATATTATGTAAAATATTTTATTATGTTTGTATCTATCTGTATAGTTCTAATTACTTAAAATTCTTGATTAGTCTAGTCTAATTAATTAGTCTAGATACTAAAATTCTTATGTGTATTCACTTGATTTTTTTCATTAATATTCAGAGATATCCTGAAAGTGCTTTCCATTATAAGTAAACCTATTGAAAATAGAGAATATTATCACAGTTAAATTCTCGTATCGTTTTGTTTCAATTTATTTTAGTAATTATAACTTTACAAGTTTGTTCTTAATTAATTAAACATTCAGAAATATTTAAATATCGATTTGTTTAAATGAAACGTTAATTTTATGGAAAATCCGCAAGCTTTCAATGAATGTATACCTACTTCATACCTTAATATTTATTCATTTATAATTATTACATTCAAAGTTTATTTTCTGATAATTTAATTAACACTACGCGTAATTCCTAAAATTACTTTATAAATATCAAATAATTACTATAGAGCGAAAATGTTTGCATTAAAAGTTAGTCGAGTCTTTAATTAAGAATATTCTATGCATGCTTTCCCTTAATACAGAGTCTGGCAGAATAATAGACCCAATTTAAAATGCTAATAACTTTTCAATGCTAAAATACTTAAAAAAAGTGTGTACCAATTTATTTGCTAAAGACATCGAGCTTTAAAAATGACATTTCCCAAATGTCTGCCTCCATTCTCAAAACATTGGGCAAAGCGTTTTCGGTATTGATTTATTCGCTGCACTATGTTGTCTTTTAATTCATCTGATGTTCTTGGTCGATCCGCGTATACTTAGTATTTTAGATATCTCTAGAAAAAGAAGTCCCAAGTCATCCTACTGGTACTGGATATGACGTCATCAAGATTTTTTTAAACATTTAAGTTTTAAGTATGAAAATCGATAGCAAGTGTGATTCTGAATAAAGCATATTAAGGTACCATAGGTCTAAAATGCATAATAACAGAGTTAGAACTAATTAACTGGTTCTGTCCCGTTTCTCAATCATTCACTCAATAATAACTCAATCATTCGGACAAGTTTCTGGTCACACCAATGGAATTAAAGATATTTTGTATATTCCGACCTCTAGTTTACGAAATCAGTATTAAAACCCATCCTTAAGAATGGAATTATTAGGTTTAAGTAT
Organism: Agrypnus murinus; assembly: GCA_929113105.1. NCBI lineage: Eukaryota > Metazoa > Arthropoda > Insecta > Coleoptera > Elateridae > Agrypnus > Agrypnus murinus. The sequence continues at coordinate 53,771,487 of OV816025.1, forward strand.
GAAAATCAATAGCAAGTACGATTTTTAATAGAAAAGTATTCAGGTACCACCGGTCTAAAATAATAACAAAGCTAGAAAAAATTGTTCTAAAATGAGTTCTAATACAGATTTCTTAAACTAGAGGTCGAAATATACAAAGTTCTTTTAGTTCCACTGCTAAAATCAGAATATTGTCCGAATGATTGAATATAGACTGTTAAACAAGACAGAACCCGTTAATTGGTTCTAATTGCATTATTATGTGTTTTGGACCTGTGGTACCTTTGTACTTTTTTATTCAAAATCACACTTACCTTCGATTTCAATACTTAGAACTGTATAGTTCTATTTAAAATAATCCCGATGACGTTATGTACAGTACCAGCACATGTTCTAAAATGGGTTTTAATACTGATTTCATACACTAGAGGTCAAAAAGTTCTTTTAATTCCTTGTTAGAGCTTAAGCTTGTTCGAATGAATGAGTGTAGACTGTTATATGGGACAACACGTTAATTGATTCTAGACCCGTTATTATGCATTACTTTTGTATTTAGATTCAATCGATTTTCATACTTAACATTTAACAGTTCCATTTGAAAAAATCCCGATGACGTCATGTGCGGTACGAGCACATGTTCTAAAATGGATTCTAATACTGATTTCGTAAACTAATGATTGACATATACAAGGTTCTTTTAAACAGTGTATGAATGATTGAGTGTACACTGTTAAACAGGACACCCTGTACATTAAACCTACGGATACGTTTAGCGCTTTATGAGGTATTTTTATAATTAAAAGCGTTTTAAGACTCCAAGTGGTTAACATTAGCATCACATAAGGTACTATAATCTAGTATTACCTAGAAATAAATATCTTTTTTTTTTAGTTTTTACACTTTTGTAATTGTTTATTGTAGACTAAGTTTTTCTGGGATATTGCATTCGAACTATGAACTCGAGGTTATAAATAGAAAGTTATAAACATTTTTAATTAATTAAGTTATCTATTTTTAATTGACCCGAATGTCTCTGTTTTATTAACCAATAAGTAGCACTGTGGATGTCGTTAACAAGAGGAAAAACCATACTTTTACTCACAAATGTCAAATGAAATTATGTGATGATGATGATGACAAAACAGTACCTATTGTCTTAAAGCTGCTTGTTATTGTAAAAATCAAAAAACATTTTGTATCTGCTTAATGTTTTAAATAAAATTAGTATTTTATTGAAAAGTTGAAAAGTGATTTATTATTATTACTGGACATAATAAGTGCAAAAATGCGGTAGTTTTAAATACCCAGCAGTGTTATTGAGCAATTTGGTTTCTTTGCTTACTACCAGAAAATCACTATTGCCTATACAACTGGACTTCTGAAAAGTGAAAGTATTAAAACAATTCGAACAAATACTGACTAACATCACGTAGTACTACACGCATTCTATGTTAACATATTTGTGAAGTTTTTATTTGGAATATATCGCATTATTTTTCGAATTACAAAGGAAAACGGTTCAGTTCATGAAATGTAGATTAGAAATTGTATGACCTATTTGGTAATAATCATCTACAAAGAAGCAGTTAACCTTAGAATTATAATTAACAATTCGTAAGTTGGTCGTTTTAGATAACTATTTACTGTACTTCCCAGCTGACTTAGCCTTGAACCTTTATCTTGTGCTATATTGCACACATGATACAGCTCTTCAGCATCCATGGTATTGTTTTGTTATTTAGAGCTAACGTTAGATTCCCTTACTATATTGTATTTTTGAAGTTATTTTTAAGATTACTATCTACTCGTAACCAAATATTATTGTAAGTACAATTTATTATTTAACTGTTAAAAAGTGGTAGCTCCATTAACTTGCTGTTAAACTAATATTATTACACCAATCTTTATATTTAACATAACCTTAAAATGTTGTGTACATACAAGTGGTTGCACTAAAAAAAATTAGCATCTCACTTTTGAACCATACGTAGTATTATGTAGGTGGATATTATTTAATAGTTGTGTTTATTTTATATTGAAATCTTTAAAGTAAATACATGATAAACTTAAGTATTTCCGTTATGTCAAAATTTACGGGAATGTTAAAGGATAAAAGATGTAATGTTGTTTAAAAAGTGCATATATTAGAAATAAATAAACCATACATATAGTAAACAATTTTTAAGGCAGGCAAATATTATTAACATTGCCAAATATCGCATCTTCTTTTAATAAGCGTTGACTAATTATTTAAAGTGGCATAGTAATATAGTCGGTGATCTTTGCTGTGATTTAATTTTACTTTGAAATAGAGTCACTCTATATTACTTATAAGAGTTGAGCCAACGCGAATGGCAATCCGCCATTTTGGATCCAAAACTATACATTGCAAAAATTATTGGTTATGTTTGCCTGGCAAATGTCAAATGTTTCATAACCTGACATTTACTTCATTGTAATTTACCATAGCTTATTTGAATTGATTAATATAATAAAATTCCTAAATAGAGTAATATATATTCATACTTTAGTAACTACTCTCAGCTACAAAAAAAACTGTTAATGTTTCTTGTGCTCTAGTAAGTCAATTTCCATTTAAATTATTTCCGTAATAAAAACACTTGAAAAGCAGTGAAAATATTTTGCTTTATTAAATCGTTTTATTTCAGAGTTATTACTCAGTAACATATTTTGCATATTTTATCAAATGGGTCGACTAAGAAAGATATTTTTAACTTCAAACTGTCGACTGATAAGTTTTTTGTAAAGATTCCTCGACCACCTATTCCACTAAAGTTTTCGCAAATGTATGGCATACATTTTTGTGTTAAATAAATTTATAGAATAAGTAAGACATAGCTATTCTGGAACGTGGAGACAATGCATAATTAGAAGGAATTACTACATTACTAGTGAATTACAACTTGTACTATCGAGATCAATCATGCAAAACTAAAAGATCTTCAAGCCCTTACTGTGAAGTATTATCTAATATAGAACGCCGTAGTTTCTATGATATTCTGGATACTAATGAAGACCCAGGTGACATTGTCGAGGGCGACAACAACAGTGCTTATACATATTGTTTCTTTCATGCTAGAGATATGAATCTTTTGTTTAAAAAAGTATATATTTTAGTTTTTTTTAAATCTGCCAGACCGATATATTCTAATTAAAAAGTATCTTATGTTTAATAAAAAAATAATAAATCTGTTTTGCAAATTTTCGTCAAAAACCACAGATTTTTGGATTGTGTAAGAATGTTTCACAAACTGCACATAGTTCCAAATAATAAAAATTCTGGCCTTACATTAGTTTTTGGTTCTCCTAAGGGTTATAGTAATACCGTGTTTGACATCAACCCTTCAACTGCAATTTATATTTCTTAAAAACTTGAAATAGATAAGAGAAATACATAAAAATTCTTCGATTTACTAAACATCATATTATTTGTCAAATTAAGGGCGATCTTTTCACCACCTTGTAACTTTATTTGGCAGTTAATTGTTATGGATATAATTGTAGAAACAGTTGTAACCATAGCAAGTAACTTCCACATAAATTTATAAAGAAGTAAAAAACCTGTCCTATTATTACCTAATTTTGTCAAACTTCATGTTTTTAAATTGGCATTAGTGTAAATGGATCCAACCAATCAGCGTCAATTCCCGCGTTGGCCCAACTCTTATAAGTAATATAGAGTGACTCTACTTTGAAACACTTTTGGGCTCCATCTTTGGGTAAAACTAATCATAGACATCCTAACAGCTACAGCCTTTTAGCATTTGCTTATTTGCACGGACCGATACGAACTCGAATACACTACAGCCGTACTCATAGACGCCGTGTAAATCATGTTATAAATACCGTGTAGATGCACACGTCCTACACTCGTGGATGTTTGGTACTTATAGAACATTTTACACCCCCATGCAAATGTGCAATATGTGGAACCAACATTACATTGACAACATCGCAAAAATATTAAAATTTTCATAGGCTTCTCAGATCTAAACCCGCACATTCATGTGCCACTTAGATATCTAATAATCGTATATACATATTTATATTCATATATTCATTTTTTTTAAATTTTTATCTGTCACTTGTCCATGGTCAGTATTAATCCGAAAGTTCAACAATAATTAATTTTCATGCATTTTTAAGTTAATTCTAATTTGAATCGGTAAGTCGGTAAATGTTTATGTTCAATAATAACATGGAAAGCAAAAAGAAGAGAGGTACCAATTGGTCCGAGGAAGAAAAACTTCTATTAATAGAAATCATGAAGCAAAAGTAGTACACAATTATTGAAAACAAATCTGTTGATTCCCGGATAAACAAAAAGGAGCAAGAAGCGTGGAAATTTATTGAAGAAGAATTTATTATTAATGGGAAACCTAGGGAATTAACTAAAGTTAAGGAGCAGTAGAGGAGAATGAAGAGAGAGGCAAGGGTGAGGATTTCCCGTTTTAATCGCGAAAAACAGAAAATCGGCGGTGTCTGCTTGGATGGTGAAAAGACGTATGTATGAATGGGATTATATTATTAGAGACATGATCCCATACGATTTTGAAGACGATAAAGAATTTGAAAGCCAAAGGGAAGAAACAAAAATTGAAGAATATATTTCAACAAATGCAGAAGTAGATCTTGGAAAAGATGAGTTAATATTAGATCCAGCAACAGGAGAATTCGTCTTGGATAACAGCGACGGTATTAATAAAGATGTTGCGAAAAGTAATAAGAAGAAAGATGAAACAAAGGATAAACTTAAGAAAAGTAAGCCTAATTTAAGCAACTTTGAAGCAGCATCCTTTGCCATTTATAAAGAAAAGGAAGAGTTACAAATGTCACATAGTACAGCACTGCACAATTTGAGACTGAAATGAAAAACAAATTTACAAACAAAAATTAGAATATGAAAAACAATTATATGAATTAAAACTACAAGGTGAAGCGTATAAAACAATATATTGGCAAAAGAAGTCAGAATCGAATATTGACGATGAGGATGAATAGTTTCTATAAATATTTTTGTTTTTATTATACTTTACTTTTGTTTTGTTATGAGTTACTAAAACAAATTTAAATAATCTCAATACTTGTCTTAATTAAATATTCTATGTAACAGTATTTAAGTAAATGTGGAGCAAACGATTGTGATTTTTATTTTCTAGTTAAAATGTGTCCTAATATAATTGTTTCTGAATGCACTTCCTCTGAACCTATCTTGACCATGTTCAACTACATGACCATTATCGTCGTTCTCATCAACGCCAACGTTAGCATTTTCATTATCCGCATCACTATCTTCATCAAATCCATTTTGCATTCGGTCTTCTAAATATAAATTATACAGTACGGCTGTAGCAATGATAGTGGCTTTGGTGGTGCCTAGCGATGTATTTGTTCCTCGAGCCAAGCAACGGAACTTGGATTTCCATTGACCGAAAAGCCTTTTAATACAATTTCTCGTTCTTATATGAGTACGATTATAACGCTCCTGCTGAGGATTGGCTGCATTAAGTACCGGTGTAGGCATAAAAGTAGAAGATGTATATCCTCCATCACCAACAAGAATGCCATTAATTTGCCCGTTTTGAAAACGTTCCTTGGTGTGACAAGAATCCCAAATTCGAGAATCGTGGGCGCTACCTCTCCACCTCGCTACAATGTCCAAAATCTTACAATTTGCATCACATATTACCTAGAAGTCAATTACAAATAATTTCAGATACGTAATTTTTGTCATTGAACAGGAATAAAAAAACACTAGATTACCTGAACGTTCAATGAAAAAAACCCTTTTCTGTTTATATAAATTGCTGGATTTTGCCCTCATGGGTTCTTAATTCTAATATGTGTGCAATCTATAGCAGCAATTATTCCAGGCATACCTGCTACTCTCAGAAATTGTTCTTTTATTTGCCTAGTTTCCTGAAGCGACGTTGGAAAGTGAATAAAATGATTTGCCTTCCTAACAATAACTCGTACAACATTTGAAACAATTCTTCAGAGACTTTGCTGCGATATGCCATGTAAATCAGCTATATCTTTCTGATACGCTCCTTTCGCCAGATACTTATTGCAGCCAGAACTTGTATCTTAACGGGTACTGGACGTCCTTGTTGTTGTTTGAAACTAATTCATCTAAATCATCTGTTATAAGGTGTATCACCCTTGTAGCTAGAGGCTTTGACATCCTATGAATATGTTGAGTTTCATTTCTAATTGTGTCATATGAATGAAAATTATGAATATTTACCTATATATTCTTTTAAACTCTACGTCATCATACCTAAAGAATGGATTAATCCTGTTTAGCTATATCTTTCTTCTTCTTTGATTGCGAAACTGAATATCTTGTATCATTTCCACATCGTGCAAACGATTCTGAAGTTCGGCAAATTCCATTTTTGTCAAAAGTAACTCGTTTTATGTACATAAATATACTAAGATTAGTTAGTTTCGTTGATTATTTAGTTAGATATAGCACAGATAAAATGATTGTTGATATTAGTATAATAATTTACACTGACATTCTACAGTGTCAGTGGCACGTGTAAGTCATGTCATAAAAAATCTCTTTCCACGTGCTATACACGTTCGATTTTTCGTTTATAAGTAAGATTATTTTACACGCGCTATAAATATTATGTTACATGCGTGTAATTTCTCTATAAGTACGGCTGTTAATATTCTTTGTTACCTAGACTTATAAAAAGGTAGCAATGCCGTGTTTCAGCTGTTCAGTCACTCACTGGTCCCGTGACCAATCTTTCTCTGTATTAACTGGCATAAGTCTTGGTCAATATTTACAAAAATATTCTACAATCTACGTAAGAATTTACTAACATGTACCTCTGGCATTTTACTATTGTACTTCTTTTATAGTTACGTGAGTTTGACCTCTGATCTGGGATAGTCTTGACTAGCATGGATCATTATATATTCCTGAATCGTTACGCTATCCGGTTTTATCAAAACAGTAACGATTCTGCCTCAAATTGCCACCAACTGTTGTTGCAGATAAGGATAACAACGAGATAACCACTCCCAGCCGGACTACGTATATGTTCTAAACTATTTTTAAATTAAAGTTCCTTCAACTGTTATGATTCCTACTATTAAGATTATTTCTTTAAATATTTGATTAGCACGACTTGGCATTCTTTAAGTTTTGTAATTCGTAATTTCTGTTCATTATCTTTTCGTAACATGCTTTGTCGCAGACATTAAAAAATGGTCGTTGGAACGCCACTGAAGAAAATATGGACGATTTTTTGGTACGTCAAATTAGTTAAAGTAACAAGAATGTCGATATATGGAAATTAAGGAGATTATCAATACTTACATAGATTAACTGCAATTCTGGGTAGAATCTTTATGAAATGCAGCAGCTCCGTATTTGTTTATACATTTCTTTACAAAGCAGCACCAATTTTCTTTCGCTCATTAATAATTTTATGAAATACTTCTGCAATGCTCAGCGTATAGTAGTGTGCGGGATAGCGCGCTTCACAAGCACTGTAATGGAGTTATATTGGCAACTAACAGCCTTAGTTAGTCATGTGCATAAATGATTGTAAATCTCAAATCTATGCGTGGATATGCATGCGTGTATAACACGTGGATTTGCTCATATAGTTATATAGATAAATTACACATAATTTAGACGCGTACAAATTACACAACAGTAATCTTTGGCAACGCTGCTATTTTGAAAATTGATTACCTAATAATTGCTAATAATAATTGCTACTACTCATTGATTGGCGAACCAGTCCCCAGAATCTATAATGCTTGTGCGGGAGAGAGGGGCTATTATTATCATTACGCAGGGCCAACGTGTGGCTGCAGCTGGCCTACAGATGGTATAGCACAAATCTCACATTTTTGTGTTACAGCTAAGGAAAAGTACAGAAAATCTTAACCAGATCTGCCGATATCGGACCGCTTGGGTGAGCTTACTAGGTTAGCATGCTAGTCGTTACATTGCCTCAGCTATAATTCTTTATCAAATTGAAAATGGCAAATGAGGAGGGAAAACCATCAAACGACCAAAGAAGGTCGAACTTGGAACAAGAAGAGAAGTCAATACTACTATATGTATTGCGTGAGAAAGTTGATGTAATAGAATGCAGAAAAAACAGATAATAGCTTGAATAAGAGAAGAGAAGCAACTTGGAATGATCTAAAAAAGCAAAGTTGAAAATTCGGGGTACAACAGAGATCTTCCAAAGCCAAAAGAGCAGTGGCGAAGAATGAAAAGGAAAGCAAAAAGCAGGGTTTCGCAATGTTTAAAGAAAAATGCGAAATAGGAGGAGAGCCGAGAGATTCACCTAATGATTTTGACTGGATCCTTAGAGATCTGGCTCCAGCTGATTTTGAGAATGGTTTATTCCGAATTTGATTACGATGAGAATAAAGACAAGGAAAAGGAGTGTGTTTCAGAAGCTAAAACAAACGCAGATTTACCACAAATAATCACCGATAAATTCAATTTTCGTATACATCTCAAAGGGGTCTTGTCTCTTTTTATAAACTTTGGCCTTCCTAGGTCTTTCCATTTCTTGTATACCAGTAATTTCATTTAATTAATTATGAATCTCTTCGATATCTAAATCTACCTCTTACGAAATTGATAAAAAAGGCAAACATTTTTTACTACTGTCACTTTACACGTAACTTAAACTAGTGTCGGAATGCGTATAAAATCTACACGCATCCATAATTTACAACCCCGTGTAAAATGTTTATGAATATGCATTTCGTGTAAACGTCAGATGTACATGCGTGTAAATGACTATAACTAAGGCTGCAAATGAATATAATACTGATTAATGGATTCGTATATTGTATAATAAGTTTAAGAATGAACAATACATTACATATAACGTAGAGTTACCTCCAAAATGAAGAACAGTTATGAAAATCTATTTTTAGTAACTGCTCAAATTCTTCGTACCAAGATTATTATCACTCTTCACAAAGAATTCTTCCAGATTTCTTGGTATTTTTCAAGTAGTTTTGCAATTTTTTCTATTAATTCTTAATATTCGTAACAATTAAATTCTTGACAATTATATAAATCCCTAGCGCAGTTGTATGGTTTTTATATTTTTACGACAGAGGCTCTATGGTCAAGGTACATACTAGAGTCACTGCATCTAGTCACCTAGGCCAGAACCTAAGATTTATTGTGACAGAATGTCAAATCTGGTAATATTCAATGTCGCCAACGCGATTTTGCTCCAGCGGCGAGATCAATGGTTGTCGCTACTATTTGAAAGTAAAGGGGCTATAGTACATACATACAGTGTCTGCCATAAAATTGGATCCATATAGAATTTTTTTTTTATATTCTGATTGGAAAAAGAACTTGTAGGGCAATCACCTCTGGTTCTAAAAATACTTAAAATATGCCATGTCAAAGTTGACAGTTGACATTAGATACCTGTCAGATATTTTAAGAAGAAATTGGCGAAAACTGACCTTATTTGTTGCAATATGGAAAAATTTGATTAAGAAAAAATGTTTCTAATGATATTTGAACGAGATATTTTGATGTAAGAAAAATTTTTTTTTAACATTTTTTGATACACCCCCGTAACTGACTATATTCAAATCATTAAAAACGCTTTAAATGAATGGGAAGGCAACTAGTGCATAGCATATTTCGCTAATAATATTCATTTCTGACGAATATTAAAATTATTCAAACAAAAGAGAACTTTGTAGACGATTTTTCAATATCCAAGAAAATAACTTATAAAAATATAATATATTAATCTTTTTTTATTAAGCCACGTTTGAATAATACAATAATTGTAATCATAATTTAAGCAATTTAACGCGAAACTGCTATTTAGAAATAGCCAGTTACAGGGGTGTATCAGAAAATTTAAAAAAAACATAATTTTCCTTATAGTCGAGAGGTACTGGATTTCGAACCGCCATGAGCTTTAAAAAAAATTTTTTTTTCTGAGATCATAGAGTTGGCCCTCCTCTACAGACTAGGGATAGTGCCGAACAATTTTTTTTTTTTTTGGGGGGTCAAATTCGCATGCAAAGAAAAAAAAATTGGTTTTTTGCCCATAACTCATTGAGTTCAGTTCGGATCGAAACCGCACAAGAATAAAAAAATGACGGGCTCGCGATGGCGCGTAGAACGCACTTTGATTTTTCAAAATCGGTTAAGCGGTTCCCAAGATATCAAGCTTTGACTGTTCCAACCCTTTTCGTCCGGGTTTTGCCGCGGCCGGAGGCACCCCAGCCGTGTTGATTTTTTTTTGCAAGGAAGAAATCGACCCAGCGACTTGAAAATTTTTTCATCACTAGACAGTGAGGACCAGAATACTGTGTCAAAATTTCAAGTCGCTAGGTCGATTAGGGGGGGAGTGGGAGGGGGGATCGTAATCGAAATTAAAACCGCTGTAGCTTGCGCAATTTCCAGGGGTTTTCGCGCAGCCAACGGGGGATTACTGAGGACGATGCCTACTTTACTGGGTCATTTTTTTTTTTTCGATTTCGCCAATATCAGCCAGTTGCGGGGCGAAAAACCGATTTCCCCTCCCCCTTTTTTTGATTAAAATTGATTTTTTGATATGAAAAAAGGGTTGGGGGAAAATTTTTTTTTGCCCACAAAACGGGGAATTTTTTTATCTTTAATTTGAGCCCGGCCAGATTGCAATCGGACCATTAGGGTGGGAGGGGGAGGGCCACAACCCTTTTGCCCTGTAGCGGGGCAACGGAAAGGGTTAGGGACTTCGGGCCGGGCCCATTTTCAAGGCAAAAGAATTTCCTTTCATGCATTTTTTATCCCGAATCGCTATCTCTATCGGGGCCTCCACGCGCGCGTGATATGTTTATTGTCGCGAACGGCAAAACTGTGCCGCTGAGCAGCGAGAATAGTGGGCGGAGCCTGACGCTCCCTCTCCACTTTCTCTTCTCTCACAAACACACGCGCGTTCCCCTCGTCTGTGTGTGCCGGCGCGCGGGAACTATTATTATTCAAAATGTATCTTTGAATAAACTTATCGGATCTCGCTCGATTCTTGACCGATTTGATTTTTTTTTTTTCTCTTTCTTCGTCTCCTCACCGGCTTGCAGTTTGTTTACATTTTTTTCACTCTGAGTCCGATTTCTCCTCCGCGCGCCCTTGTTGTTAACTCATTTCAATGGTAAGGCATGGGACGATCTATATATAAAAGGAGATAGAAACAAGCTCTCGGGACACACGCGACCAATATTTTATTAAATATGTTATGAAGATATACTATCTTCAGATCGACGGTCACCTCGTTCTATTGTTTGTAATAGAACGAGGTGACCGTCACCTATTGTTTGGCTCACGTTCTCAAAGGAAATTCTTTTGCCTTGAAAATGGGCCCGGCCCGAAGTCCCTAACCCTTTCCGTTGCCCCGCTACAGGGCAAAAGGGTTGTGGCCCTCCCCCTCCCACCCTAATGGTCCGATTGCAATCTGGCCGGGCTCAAATTAAAGATAAAAAAATTCCCCGTTTTGTGGGCAAAAAAAAATTTTCCCCCAACCCTTTTTTCATATCAAAAAATCAATTTTAATCAAAAAAAGGGGGAGGGGAAATCGGTTTTTCGCCCCGCAACTGGCTGATATTGGCGAAATCGAAAAAAAAAAAATGACCCAGTAAAGTAGGCATCGTCCTCAGTAATCCCCCGTTGGCTGCGCGAAAACCCCTGGAAATTGCGCAAGCTACAGCGGTTTTAATTTCGATTACGATCCCCCCTCCCACTCCCCCCCTAATCGACCTAGCGACTTGAAATTTTGACACAGTATTCTGGTCCTCACTGTCTAGTGATGAAAAAATTTTCAAGTCGCTGGGTCGATTTCTTCCTTGCAAAAAAAAATCAACACGGCTGGGGTGCCTCCGGCCGCGGCAAAACCCGGACGAAAAGGGTTGGAACAGTCAAAGCTTGATATCTTGGGAACCGCTTAACCGATTTTGAAAAATCAAAGTGCGTTCTACGCGCCATCGCGAGCCCGTCATTTTTTTATTCTTGTGCGGTTTCGATCCGAACTGAACTCAATGAGTTATGGGCAAAAAACCAATTTTTTTTTCTTTGCATGCGAATTTGACCCCCAAAAAAAAAAAAAATTGTTCGGCACTATCCCTAGTCTGTAGAGGAGGGCCAACTCTATGATCTCAGAAAAAAAAATTTTTTTTAAAGCTCATGGCGGGTCGAGGCCTTTTTCTTGCCAGTACCTCTCGACTATTAGAAACATGTTTTGTTAATAAAATTTTTCCATATTTTAACGAATAAGGTAAGTTTCGCCTATTTTTCTTAAATGGCGTATTTCAAGTATTTTTGGAAGCAGAGGTGATTGCCCCACAAAGTTTTTTCCAATCAGAATATTTAAAATAAAATCCCATATCGATCCAACTTTATGGTAGACACTGTATATAAAAGTTGCTAATTTTATAAATTGATGCTCTAAGCAAGACGGACGAAACTATCGAGTATCTATGGATCTATGTAAATTTTAAATGTCAAGTTGTCTTGAAAAAATTTTTATTCTTTGTCTTACAAGATAAAGTCAGCACGGTTACTGTACTAAAAAAAATATTAAAAATAATATTAAAATCAGTAGCCATTATGTACAGCATAATGGCTACTGATTTTAATATTATTTTGGGTTTTCTCTCATTTTATTGTGGTTTTAAGCAATGGACTACTTAATGCTATTGATTATTAATCCAGAATATAGTACTACATACCGGTACTACATTCATCTCAAATTTAATTGATTACCTGTTACAGCCTGTTTCAGATTCTATTAGTGCTACCCTATTGATTTAGAAAAAGTGATATTTAGAACTCACCTTCAGATTTTCAATTTCATGTTACTTTATGCTTAAATGGAACAGTTAATCGTTAGAACTGCGGTCACTGGAGTAGAAAAAATCCTTATTGGATGGTGGAGGCATGCATGTAACATCCATAAAAGTCTGGGCTCAAATAGTGAATACCAGAATAATAGATTATTTCTTTCTTCGACGGAAACCTTACTAGAGAGATTTCTCCAAAATGGTTTTATTCGAGCACTTTACCTAAACCAATTCAGATGTGCCATATGCCAATGAGCGCATTCAGCAGACTTACCGGTCACACCGGCCTGGGTCACCGGTAGTTGTTTTACTCACCACATTTTAAATACGGTTTTACCGTTACAATTAAAGTGAGGTTACAACATTGTTCTTATTAGATATTTTTACGATCTTTTCCTAAAAAACTGTTGATATTTATAATTTAGATTTAAATTATCTTCATCTAATATTAGCTGTTCCATTATTATTAGTACAAATATCGAATTAGGATATGTCACTCTATATTTGACAAGTAAATTTAAATATATCAACCGGTAACCAATTTCTCATCATTTAGTGAAAATCTACCGGTGAGCAGCACCGGTTTTCCACCAGTAAGTCTGCTGGATGTGTGCCAGTGTGCTTTTGTTCAATAAGATTGGCGGAACCTATTATGCGCGTCTTGTTCGCGATTCTTTGAATCTTTGTTTTCCTGCAAGGTGCATTGATAGACGAGGGTCAATAGAGTGGCCGGCTAGATCGCATGAACTTACACCCCTCGATTATTTTTATGGGGCTGTTTAAAATCAAAAGTTTATTCTACTAGACCATAAACGTCGAAGTTTTATAATGTCTTTAGAGATTCTGTAGATAGCTTATTTTCAAGAAGTGTACGAATGGAGCTTTGAGCATTTACTTTGATACCTGAAATTGTTTTACTTTAAAATCTTTACGTTATAAGTCCTGGAAATGGAATTTTACAGTCGAGTAAGATGTTACTCGAAACGAGAACATCGAAACGAGACTGTAAGACCATTTCCAGGACGTATGACGTAATGCGTTTTATTTCATACTGCAATTATTGGAATATTGGTTTAATTTAAAAAAAAATTATATAAAATAAATTTCCGAATGCAAAATATGGACATCTATGAAGAACGAGTTTCCATGGTAACTGATTACGTACTAAAACATTGTCCAAGTTGATTGATTGTATTTGCGTCCAGTAAAACTTTTTATTTCATACTGTCCGGTAAAAGGGTATTTACCGGACTCATTTGAGTCCGGTAAATGAATTATTACGTTACAAGGCCGGTAAAAAATTTTACCGGACTGAAAATCCAATTTGAGTCCGGTAAAAAATTTTACCGGACTGAAAATCTAATTTGAGTCCGGTAAGAATTTTACCGGACTGAAAATTTTAAATGCATTTTTTTAAAAAATGAACAATGTGAGGCAGTATGAAATAAAACGCCTTACGTCATACTTCCGGTAAACCATTACAGTAGCTCGTTTCAACATTCGAGACTCGGCTCCTTCGTCGCCTCGTCCCGAAACGTTTTCAACTCGCTACTGTAAACTTGGGTTTACCGGACTTATAACGTAATATACTATTACAGTCACAAGTCCTGTAAAAATTTTTACAAGCATACTAGACCGTAAAATCGCATGTTCTGGACTAAAAAGTTTGACGTAAAACTGACAAATGTGACACAGTATGAAATAAATAACTATTGGTTTATCTTGCCGTTCATTTGTTATTGTTTATTTTGGTTGTTAATTAGAATGTGTTTCTCACTCGAGAATTTCCTGATGTAAGGTAACAAAATATGTATACTGTCATTTAAACAATTGAAGGGTCAAAAACTAGAAGTTGCCTTTAAAAACGACTAATGTTTCACTTAAAAACAAATCAATGTCGGAAAATGATTTTGACATACAAATGTGCATTTTTGGAAATCGACTTGTTTGGGGATTTTTACAAAAATATCATTTATTTCAGTTTTATTTGGTATGTTCCATACTTTTTGCGAGTTCTGTATGTTTCTTACCTATTTAATATACTATTTTTTAAATTATCTTGAATAAGTGGCTTATGAGTCTGATTGTGCTACCTATTTTTGAAAGTGTAACAAATGTAGATTTTTGCTGATCCTTTGGGATACTTCCGGTATTATACGTGTGTTACGGATGAACCCAACTATACTTGTAATCCGTTTTCTCATATCAAATGTTTCCTCTGTGTGACAACTGCTTTACATTTAATATAATTTTTACTGATTTTAGGTACAACTTTTCTTTATGACATTTTTAATTTACTGTTTAACAACTGGTTCTTTCGTCGTGACACATTTCATGTTTCCTTAATTTTCTTAACCACCCTGTAAGTTTTATCTACGTTCAGATTATGACTTAAGGATTGTTCAAAATTAGCAAAACTTTTTATAAAGAATGACCTTTTCTCTAAAAATGAGAAGTAAAAAAGTTTAGGTACAAGGATATACTTAGGTGCATCGGTAGACATATTGTTAAACAGTTATAAACTAATAAGGTATCTATA
This sequence comes from Agrypnus murinus, assembly GCA_929113105.1. Lineage (NCBI taxonomy): Eukaryota > Metazoa > Arthropoda > Insecta > Coleoptera > Elateridae > Agrypnus > Agrypnus murinus. Next base: position 53,786,872 of record OV816025.1, read on the forward strand.
TTATCTTCCTCAATCATCATTTTTATTAATTCTACCGAAATCTCGTCAGGACCTACTGCTTTATTTATTTTAGCAATCCTAATTGCATGAATTATTTCATCTTTAGTAATATGCCAAGCTGATTCTGTATTTATTTCACTGATTGGTAATCTTTCGTCATCAAATAACTTCCCACAAATTCTTTCCAAGTGGACAACAGTTTATTTGTGTTCTAATTTTTATCTTGTTTATGAAAGTTTCTTCAATCATGTATCCTGCCTAATGTAGAAAAATATATTACATTCCATATTACGTGACCTATACATGCAACTGTTTTGATGACAATTAAAAAAATATATTAAGTAGATACTACATTACAATACAATAATTGTTATAGAAAGCAAAAAAAATTTTTATGTCCAATAATAACAAAGGTAAAGGGGTGGTTAAAATACAATGAAAAACCCTGTATAGTCTTCTTGAATGCTATTAAAACATTATATTTTCTTCGCAGAGTGTTATTAATATTCTGTACCTACCTTACATACGATATCTACGAGTACAGGACTCTTCCCAATCCATCATCTGGGGACGCGGAGACGAGAAGTGTCTGTTCCAACGTATCTTCGCGAAAATTATCCAGACTCTTTCAAATAACCGCAAAAACTAAAAATGACGAATGAAAACCGTTATTTCCGATCAGTGGCGTGCGGTCCGTGGAAGCAATGGAAGCGATGCTTCCCTTAAGAATTTATTAAAAATTAAAAACAATGTTAACAAAAATATTTTTATAAAGTTATGGTTATCGTTTATTTAAATTTGCAATATTTAATCAACATCAATAAAGCTCAACATCAATTGCGTACAGCAAAAAGTATAATTAGAGTAATAAAGGAGTAAATTAGGGTATTAAACTTGCCCGGAAAGGTAATACATGTTCAAATGTGTTACATATACTCCATATAAGCAACGATTCATTTGCTTACTGCACTTTTCAGCTCCCATCTTCGTAACGGGCGGTGCGTTGTGGCGAACGGACATCGTAAGGTCAAGTCAGGTTTTAGTGTGCTCCGTGTTGAGATGATTTATTTATTATAATTTGGTTATTTATTCGATTTAGTGTTTTGTTAAATATTAATTAAGCAATATAAATCTGCGAATGAGACTGTATTTTGGAACATTTTATTAATTCAATTTATATAAGTTGGGATTTTTTAAAAGCAAATAATTCTATTTAGTTTGCTCATTCAACATTCAACATTTAACATTTAAAACATCAAAACATTTAAAATTGTTTATATGGAGATGACTACAAATTCGGCTGTTTTGGTAGAAGATTCGAGTACTTCCGATACATCCGAATCGCGATTTTGTTGTTCAGTTTGTAAATTATTAGATAAAGAATTTTCTGCATACAGTTTTGGAGAAAAATTACAAATTATTGAGAAAGGCTGACCAAAACCAGAACTTCTAAATTTAACAGTAAAGATTAAAACATTTTGCTAAAAAAGATCAGAGAATCGAGTTGCATTATAAATAAATAGTAGTACTTTTTAAATAAATAATAATAATAGTCAAAAAAATTCCATAAGTATAAAGTGTAAAAGTTTTTCTTTGAAAAGCTTCACTGTTTTTATGTACCTAGATATATTAAAATCATAGTTGCTTCCCTTGCCTGAATTCTCACCGCACGCAACTGTTTCCGATCAATATACAACTGTATCAATGTATTGGAGCTATTACTGCATACTTACTAACCGTAACATACATTTCAGAATAATCAAATGGTTTATACATTTTTCAGTTTTCAGCAATGTACCTTCGCGGGATTCTGTTTACTGCAGGATTGTTTATGGTTTTTATTCCTACTGTATTATGTGGTTGTCGCGTAACACAGACCTTAAGAGGAGTAAAGGAATACCAGTGCGATTCTCTCAGTGATATAGAAGAATATGGAAATTCAGATATGTTAGATCTGTCAGTTTATACCGATACAAGTACACCTACATTAACTTCTAACACATTTCGAAGCACTCCAAATTTAAAACGTTTGCTTATAAGAAGATCCATAAGCGGGATCGATATTGACGCTTTTGCATCTCTGGATCAAATAGAGACTCTTGTAATTGATTTTAACGATATTAATACGTTAGTTAGCTACACTTTTAGAGAATTAACTGTAAGTTTTTTAGATGTTAGCTACAATGGTATTATAAGTATAGAACCGAATGCTTTTTCTGATCTTCCTAACCTACATAGACTTGCTTTGAGAAGTAACCGATTAGGGAGAATTAGAAAGGGGATATTTAATGATCTTCCTGTGGAGATCTTAAGCTTATCTAAGAATAGCATTCGTCTAATAGAAGACAATGCTTTTGACAACATGCAGAACCTAAAGCATTTGCAGTTGGATGGTAATAAGCTCAGTGAGTTCGAACCTGAAAATTTTTTGAATTTTGGACATAAATTGCAAATATTATGGTTGCACAACAACTCATTCGAAGAGATAAGCCGCGACACCTTAAAGGGACTGGATAACTTAAAATTACTGAATCTACAAGACAATAAGATACGCAAAATATTTCCTTATACTTTTGAAAATGTAATAAATCTAGAAACGCTAGTTCTGTCTAACAATTCTTTAGAAGAGTTCGATGGAGATTCTTTTCCCCGTCAAGGCATGCTGAAGTTAAAACACATGTATATTGATCACAATCGTTTATCGTTCCTAACAACAAAAGTATTGGGAAGATGGTTAAATTTAAAAGCTGTTCGTCTTGCTGGGAATCCATGGAAGTGTTTGTGCTTTGATCTGATTTTGTTGTGGGTGAACGATCATGATATAAAAGTGAAATGTGATGATGATTATTTCAGTGGAGGGAGACCTATTTGTGCTTCGACAGATGAAACAAGTTGTGTGTACAGTATCGATTATCACCGCATGCGAGTATATCTAGATACCAATAAAAAGTTTCCTGTAAATAAAAAAGTGTGCATACTGTAATTTTGTCATTAACTGTAAGTAAACTAATAGATAACAGCATTATATAATAACTGTGTTTTGTAATGTCACTATATTCTGTTACTAATTAAGTTACTATAGTAAAACCAAAAAATGAAGTAACTAATCCGGAGTGAAACTAGCAGCCGCAGACTAGCTGTCAGAGTTGATTGTGAACGAGCCTTGCTCCCAAATTGTCAAATTTAGACAGTTTGTAATAAAAAAAATTGACATTGCAATCTGTTAAAGTTTTAAAAGGTTTTTCACAACTCCAATTGTTAATTATTAAACTACTATTAATAAATATTAATTGGAGTTGCGAAAAATCTTTTAAGCAGCAACTAATGTCGTGCACACTTTTGCTATCAGAAGGTTATTTATTAATAGTTTAATAATTAACAATTAAAGTTGTGAAAAACCTTTTAAAACTTTCACAGATTGCAATGTCTATTTTTTTATTTCAAACTGTCTAAATTTGACAATTTGGGAGCAAGGCTCGTTCACAATCAACTCCGACTGCTAGTCTGCGGCTGCTAGATTCACTCCGGTTTAGTTTCTTCATTTTTTGGTTTAGGTATAGCTCAGACAGTAATCTCATTTAAAATGCACATTGATATAACAAAAGCTACAAAGCAATGAAAATTGTTGAAAAAATACAAAGGAGTTCGTTTAACTAGGAGAATAGTGCAACAGCAGCGCTAGATGTGTGCACTGCACATGTTTACGTTAACACTTTTAGCATGCACGCTTGTGGTTGCCGATTGATTTCCGTGCCATCCTCCTAATTGGACGAATTTCTCTGTATATGGCTTCTTTTGGGGGCATATACTAGTAAGAAATGACGATGTAACGATCGAAGGCAGGTAATATTAATGTTAATCTTTGCAATTTTACGGTCATCATTGTTAATTGTTTTGTATATCTAATAAAATAATGTTCTACTGTTTGATTTAGTAATTTGAACCTCAAAAGGTGCACAAAAAGGCAATTTAATGTACTTGTATATTAAAGAAGAACACCTGTCAGTCACACCCTCTCAAGCAGCATTTTTAGTCACCGCTATGTACCAGCAACTACAGGTGGAACTATAAAGTTTTTGCCGTTAGTCACAAGAACTTAATTGCTACGGTATTGTTACGTGCCTGGAACCAAAATGGGGAACAATTCTCGGGTAGCAGATACGTTGCAGTAGCTTTTCCGGAACTTGTCCAGCTACCTTTAGGCTACGTAGCGGGAACGTGGCGGCGTAGTAATTGCTACTTTCGTGGAACTTCTTTTCTCTTTGACACATCGTGTCGCGTAGTTGCTCTCTCTTACTCTTGCAACTTAACAAATATTCTTTCACTTTCTCTACTAATGCTGCGGTCGTGTCACAAAATGGATTACTATTTTATTTGTAATACGTACATAATACATAAAGAGATGAAATGTTTCGTTATTTTGTCAAACTAGCATACCAAAATTATAAACCATCGCAACTTTTCTGTTAAATGCGATGATGATAGATCGAAAAATAACAACATTCTTTAAATATATTTTTTAATAAAAAATGTCTTGAATAAAATATGACAAAAATACTTATAAATTGATAAACATGATAGAAAGCATTTTATTTTATTGCTAAGGCAAAATTTGGCATCGATTTGTTATCTTTATTGAGAGTTATAGTAAAACACTTTTTAACAATTGCAACAAATTGAAAATTGATTAATAGCCTTCAACATTTTACAAGTAAATATGGAGTAGTTTTGAAAAAGTAGTATTAACTGTAAAATGTGTGTCTAAAGTTTGTGTCACTTTATAAACAGTAACGGAAACTAAACAAATTCTACTTCTAGGTTGTTGTTACCACGAAGTATAGAATAAGTTAAAAAAATTCTGGACTTCTGGACTTTCAAGTGACTCTTACTATAAAACGACGTCAACGTTTCCGTAGCCACTTTCTAGCTCCTAATGTCACTGCAAAATTCCCATTGGAACTTAACCTCAAACTTAAACGTCAATCGTAAACAAACAACCAATATTTTTATACTGATTGCTACTTAATAACAATTATTATTTAATTATGGCTTATTTTAAAGTTGTAGCGATGAAAGAAAAAAGGGGAATATATTTTACCCTTGTTTACTTACTACATGATGGTTTACCAGTGATCTCATCCCTTTTTTTCTATTTTGTATTGTAAACAGTTGATTTTGTTTCCACTGATTTCACCTAACTGCTGTTTTAATTTTCTATAAAAGGTGGACGTATATTTAAAATTCCTATTTGTTATTGCATTTGCCTTTGACATTTTTATTAAAATCTTGCAAAACTACTACCACTGCAAAAACACAATTAACCTCCAAATTCCAAACTAACCTACAGGAGATATGCCTCTTTAGAAGTTACTGTCACTTCATTGTAATTTTTTAATAGTAACTGGAACTTTCTAGTAATTCTAATGCAAAATAAGTAGTGAGAATTACTTTCAAGTGATTCTCCTGGGTAGCATAAACGTTTTACTTTCAATACTACTTTATAGTTCAGTTACTTTAAAGATTAAGCAATGGTTTCGACCGGTGGCAGAAACTTTCGGTGCTACTTTAAAGTTTTAAAAACTTTAAAGTAGCTTCGGGCAAGTTACTGCTACAATCATATCACTTGAAGTTGCAACAACATTAAAGTAATTATACTAAGTAGCAATACCGTTCCACATACTTTAAAAAGCTACTTAGAAGTAATGAAACTACATAGTTCTGATAAATAGTAGAAGTAACTACATAATTACTAAAATATTCCAAATTGAAGTAATTAAACCTACAAAGTTATAAATTTAGTTGTAGTTACGTAACAGCTACTCAATCAAAGTTCCGATCTCAGTTACCGCTACTTAGATGCTGCTTGGGCTATCTCCGCACGAGAAAATACAAGCCGGTATAGACTTGCACAACGTTATTGGGCTCATTGAAGATAGACCAAGTAAAGATGGGTTAATTATGGAAATATGAAAAAAGAGCTTGACTATTAGAATATACACTATGTTCATATTTCGATGCTCACCATTGGAATCTCGGTTATTAGCAGACATAGAGCAACTGTTAAATGGGGAATGTTTTGCATAATTTAATATTCGCAACGAATCTCATTTCAAATACACCATAACTTTTTTCACCATTTTAATATAATTTGAAAAAAAACAAAATTTGGCGATTTTAATGTTCCCCAATAACTCGATAACACCTAATGTGACCTCTTCTAAGTTTTACAATGTTCAGACACTTTTTTAAACCAAATTTTTGATGTAATCAGAAACCCCCGATTTCATTTGTTTTCAAGTCATTAGTGCAATTTTTTGTTTTGCATATGGCAGTCATATTGGATTTCTGGTTAGATAAAGTTATAGTGTATTCAATTTCAAGCTAGAGTAAAATATGCAACCCAAACAACAAATTTCTTTAGTAACTGGATAAATAAAACAAGATTAAAGAAATATAAATCAAAGAGTGATGGGTTTTTGACTCTTATGTCATAAAATTGTTTGTGGTTAAGGAAATTTGTCAAACTTGATGTTGTTTTTACAGATTTAGGTAAAGTTGCAAAGATTTTACAATAAACCATGATTTAGAATTGAAGAACAGTAACGAAAGTTTTATTGAACATAATATAAATAACTGAACATATTTTAAAACAGAATTATGACTACTAATTATTATATAGATGCAGAATTTCTATCTTGTCAGATTTTATGATTTAATAACTAAATGTCAAACATAAAACATAAGAAGCAAATGCCTCTTTGATTTCACTTCAATTTTATTTATCCAGTTACTAAAGAAATCTGTTATTTGGGTTGCATATTTTACTCTATCTTGAATTTGAATACACTTTAGTTAGTTAGTCTTTAAAAAGAGCTTTTCAACGATGTATAACATACCTAAAGAAATTCGTATTGGTAGGGTAGATGTTAACAAAAACATAAATTAATCTTTAATATAAAATTAGGAGGCTATGAAATTATTAGAAATGAAATTTTAGAATGCTGGATAGTGGAATAGAGTGCTGGATGTACTAAGATCATTAAACGGAAACACACTTCGTAGAGTTTGTAACTCTGTTAGAGTAAGGTTTCAAAAGTGTGTGTCACGGGAAAAGATATGTTAATACTGTAAAACAACGAAACGATAAGAAAAGTCATAAAAGTAAAAAGTAAAGAAAGAGTACTAAAAGTTCAGATTCACTTAAAGAAACTGTTCAATATGACGACCATTCTGTTCTACACACTTTTGACGTCTTATTCTAACAGAGCTACAAACTCTACGAAGTGTGTTTCCGTTTAATGATCTTAGCACATCCAGCACTCTTTGTTCTAAAATTTCCAGAGTTTCTGGCGGTTCAAAATTAAATACTTCGTTTTTAATGGTACCCCATAGTTAAAAGTCAAAGGGGGGGTAAGGTCGGGTGATCTCGCAGGCCATTGCACTGATCCATTATTTGAAGCACTCTCTCATTAAAGTTTTCTCTAAAAAATGTTGCACTTCACGAGTGTTATGGGCCGGGCAACTATCCTGCTGGAATCAGATGTTTTACATGTTGTCAGGATTAATAATTTGTATCAAAACAGGCATTATGTCGTTTGCTAGTAGCTCCAAATATCTGTTACCAGTTAAATTGTAATCAAAGATGAAAAGACTTATTAAGTGATTATCTAAAGCGAAAAGAAACTTATAAAACAAAAATACTATATGTACAAAATTTCATATCAATTAAACCGCACCAGAGATTAAAAGCAAATCGAACTTGAAATCTTCTTTGATTTACCAAAAGTGGATTATCAGTAACCAATGATGGTAATTATGCCTATTGAACACTCCGCAACTGGTAAATAGTGTTTCATCTGCCCACAGTATTTTTCCTAGGAAAAGCATCTTCACATTTATGATAGTCATTATCTTTCAAACCTTGTACAATTGTTGGTTTGTAAGGGTGGCATTTGTTTTTCTTCAAGGTTTTGTGAACAGTGGATTTTGGAATTCCAGTTTCTCCAGCCTCTCGGCGAACTACAGTGCTTGGATTGTTCATAACATTTTGCAAAATATTATTTCGACGTATTACACAGTGCAACAAGAAATTCCAACCCGAGTGGCGACAACGCGATATGAAAGTACACCAACAGACTAACAAAACCCCCGCGGAGTTTGTTGAAGTTGTCATGTTTTTATGCCAATTTCTCGACCTTTTGCGATGTGTAAGTCAATAAAATGGAACAATATATGAATGAAGCAAGTGAAATTAAATATTTTAATGAAAAAATGAAAATTTCCTGATTAAATAGCCTTTGGTGGTTCAAAATGCTCTTTTTAGCTCATTTTTGGTACTTTTCAGTGCATTTTTCGCATTTTGACCCAATTTTCGCAATGTAATTCGGATTTAATTTTGTTTTTAGTTGATTTAATGAAAAAACAAAAGGAAATAAATAAATAAATCGCAATAATTTAAAGCCATCTCTAAAACATGATGCATGATGACATACATTCATTGGACTGACCCAACGCGCTCAATGAACGTATTCATTGAAGGAATCAATTTTGACGTACATACGTGTCATTTAGTGTATTTGTTCTGTTGATGTTTGCAAGACGAATATTTGTGACGCTAAAATGGCTTGCAACAATCTCTGTTACGTTTGTGGCCATTTCACACCACAACAGACAAAACATGGCCTTTTCAATGAATAATTTAAGTTCGCACACGATAAGTACTTCAACCAACCAGTTATTTCCAACGTTACTTGGGCACCAAATGTCGTTTGCAAAAAGTGTTACAGTGATCTCTTGAATTGGATGCATAAAAAAATTAAAAGTTTGCGTGTGTGAATTCTGGTGGCGGAATGAACAGAAAACAAATGAGGAATAAAGTGTATTTGAGTGTCCCAAGCGCTTAAATACCATTACCACACGCAGAAAACATTCCAGTGCCAAAACCAGCGAGCCCGGACGTGTCATCGGGTATTACTCTGGTAACTTAATTACTTGAGTGATTAAACGTAAACAGAACAATCAAATCACAAAGTCATGAATATTCGTCTTACAGAACAAATAAACAATGAATGTACGTCGCATCATGTTTTGGAGATGGCTTTAAATTATTTCGATTTATTCATTTCCTTTTGTACATACATACATAATCTTTAATCCTTATACTTTTCGGTGTCGAGGTGCCGGACGCACAGAGCCGCAGAGCGGATATGTGGTAACTCTGTTAAGCGATATAATCCACTATAACCACCCTGCCGGCTGCCGGCATATTTCCTTTTGTTTTTTCGTTGAATTAACTAAAAACAAAATTAAAAGTGTACTGAAAAAGTACGAAAATGGTATAAAAAGGGCATTTTGAACCACTAAAAGGATAATAAATCAGGACATTTTCATTTGTTCAAGCTTAAAATATGTAATTCCTGTTTCATTGTTTCATTACTTGTTTCATTCATACATTGATCCATTTGATTGACTTACACATCGCAAAAGGTCGAAAAATTGGCATAAGACATGCCAACTTCAGGAGGTCATAAAACAATAATGCGAGCTAATATAGCCAAACCCCGCGGGAGTTTTGTTAGTCTGTTGGTCTACTTTCATTTCGCGTTGTAGCCACTCGGGCTGGAAGCTATGACCCGAAAATTGTTGCACAGTGTATCGGCATCATTAACTTCGTAGTTAGCTCTTTTCTCTTCGAAGCTTCCAAAGTTCAATAAATTGCTAATTATCCTTCTAAAAATTGTCCTGTGTGGTTGTTGTCTTTCCGGAAAACGCACAGAGTAACTCGTGCAAGCATTCTCAGAGTTTCTATTTGCTTTGAAATACACTTCCAACATATCGATTTTGTTTTCATTTGAATATTAATGTGCCATTATAAATAATTATTAATCTTAATACTTGACAATAATTACTTATCAATAACTCTTTTTAAAGACTACCTAACTAACCAGAAATCCAATATGGCTGGAATATGAAAAACAAAAGATAGCACTAATAAATTGAAAACAAATGACCATCGGGGGTTTCTGTTTACATCAAAAAACTTGTCTTAAAAAAAGTGTCTGAACATTGGTAGAACAGCCTTGGTAGTGTAATGTCTGGCGTGTCGGACTTTCACCCAAGCGGCCCGGGTTCGACTCCCGGCGCTGGCAGGTCTGGTTAAGGTTTTCTGCAGTTTCCCTTAGCTGTAACACAAATGTGGGATTTGCGCTGTTCCATCTATAAGTCGGCTGCAGCCGCACATTGGGCCTACATAATAATAATTATCGCCCCCTCCCTCCCGCACAAGCTTATAGCTTCTGGGGCCTTGGTTTAGGTTATGGGTTGTAGTAATTATTATTATTATTATTATTATTGTAAAACTTTAAAAGAGGTCACATTAGGTGTTATCGAGTTATTGGGGGACATTGAAATCGGCAAATTTTGGTTTTTTTTCAAATTATCTTAAAATTTAAAAAGGTTAGGATGAATTTGAAATGAGATTTGTCGCGAGTATTGAATTCTGCAAAACATTCCCCATTTAACCGTTGCTCTATGCCTTCTAATAACCGAAATACCAATGGTAAGCTTCGAAACGTGGACAAAGGTATAGATTGTCTAAATTTTTTTGAAACGTGGTAGATAATGAGTGCAACAATAATACATATTTGTCAGAAAGTGAACAAATAAAACCTAGAAGTGAAAACAAATTTTATAAATACATGAAGAGTGAGATAAGAAACAAATAAGAACTGTTCCTGTTCTTTAACTACAATTAGATACATCGAGTTGCCACTAATACGAGAGGTTGTCTGTGCATCACAACTTTTTTCTTAAATTTTCTTTGACCTTAATTCAACTGAATGATCTACCTTATCACTATATCACTATAAAGCGTGTCTTCTAACTACGCTTTTTGTTTAACTTATGCAAAAAAAAATTAAGATATTGTTATAATAACCCTCTCTTTTGTAGGTGGATTTTAAAGGACCAATCTTAAAATTTGATTATAAAGTTTGTAAAATTTGTATGGTTATAATTGGCCCTCTAAAATCCAACCATAAGAGAAAGTTGCTATAAGAATATTAGAATTTTTTTTAATTATACGATTTTTCGTCGTGAAAAAGGTAACATTGTTAATGTAAGTTATGTATTGGCATAAGTCAATAAAATGTGTGGTTAGGAAACACCGTTTAAAATATAGTGTTGTGATAGGCCACAGTCTTTAAATCTATTATTAGTGATCTGCTATATGCTTAAAACGTCCATTTGTAGATAAATTGCAGTGATTATTTCATTCTACTTCGTTTTTGACCAATCGCAAGGCTTTATTTTTTGGATTACAGCGATAATTCGATAATTTTTTATTGTCCTTTTCGACTGTTTTTATCTTCGTGACAACGCTGAAAACTAGTGTCACATGTGTCCCATTTTTTACTTTCATGTCAAATATACTAATCTTTATGTTAATAAGTAGATGCTTAAATAAACAACTGTATCATGAAATAATCTTACCGAATTACATGCTCGTGCTTCTGAAATTATCTGTTGTAATACTCAAGTTGATTAAAACGCAACACTCGTGTCATTTTTTGACAAATTTCCCTCCGTTGCACGTCGGGAAATTAATCAAAAAATGACACTCGTGGTTGCTAATCAACGTTCGTATTACAAATCGATAATTTCGAAGCACTCGTGTAATTACAAGTGAAAATATTTCTTGAAATTTCAAAACTGTAAAAAGGTCTATGAAAAATAGTAACAGCAAAAGTAAAAGTAAAAAATGTTTCTTATTATCAAGAACCGACAGATTCTCGGGTAAAAGAGCTACATCAAATTATAGATGAAACCTTTGAAAGATGTTTGAACAAAGGAATTTCGTACCTAATGGTAACATCTATTTGCTTAACAATAAAAAGTGTAGATTAATTATCTTTTTTCCTTGGAAGTTTTACAACTTACCTGATTCAAACATTCAGTTAAACTTCGCATGTCCAATTTGTTGTTGCTTTAATAAAACTAAACCCTGATATTAATCCCTTTTTAGAAAGATAATATAAAACATATACAAGATTTTGTTCTGATTATAGTATCACACAATGCGTACAACGTAAGAAAAATTGCATTTCATGACAAGGCTGCTGCGGCTTCTGATAGTAAGGCCACTTTATACTTACACGCAAAACTTCTATGGCCTTTGAATTATGTTAAGTGAGATTCACCCTAGCATTACTGTATACACTACACAGTGAAGCTTAGAAATCCTAAATGTTCTAGGTATCAAAAACTACATTTTATAATTCGTGTATTAGAAGTAAAAGTTGCAAAACTATTGAAGGACATTATTATAATTATATTGCTACTTGAGTGAGAGAACCACAACTGTTTTTTAGTCCTTGAAGCATCGCCCAAACGTTCCGTTGACTACTACCTAAAACCTAAATTGTATTCAATGACATTTAAAAACCTTTGAAACTTACAGTCTTCAAATATAATCAACATTTAAACGGGTTATTCAATCAATTGAAGGTTTCTTTCCAAAAACCTTTCTCATATGCAAGGAAACAAAATAATTATTCATGTACATGGCGTTAAGATGATGATAATGCCATAGGGCGACAATGCTCCAGGCCGAAGGCATGAAGGACCCGAGAGATGGAAGTCGCCAGATGGGCATGTTATTATCTAGTAACGCTCGTGGAGCATACAACAATTTATTTTTCACGAGAATAGTAGAAAATTAGTTTTAATTTATAATTGTTGGCGTTACCAAGGACGTTGTTTATATTTATAAAACTAGGAATTTTAGGTATTAAAATTTTAAATTGTCACCAACATGAAAACAAAAAAGTCCTAATAGCATAATTATGTCATCCCAAGAATAAATTATTAATTTTATCTAAGAAATTTCGAACAAAAATTGAAACACAAAAGACTTCGTGGATCACGCGCCCAAAAACTACATTGCAAATGATCGTTATTTGTTGTGTTGTAACACACTCGTACGCAAACATATAGCTTTGAAATAAATAAAAATTATGAAACTTTTTATTATCTTATTCATTATATTTTTTATTTATTTCATGACTATGGAGTTCCACAAAGTAAGGCTGGAAACAATAAGCAAAAACACATAGCTTCTGGCCTAATGATCCAAATCATAATTGAACGTAACGCGGGTTGCAATTGCAAAGTAAACGATGAACGGGCGTTATAGACTATAACGCCAGCTTATAATGCCCTGATTGTTATGAAGTTGTTTATATAGTTTGTATCACAGATAAAAACAAATAATATGCAAGTGGAACATAAACACTTTTTTGCATTTACTGTAATGTAATTCATATGTAACGTGATGTTAAATCAGCTAATGAAAGTTAATTTACTTAGTTACAAAGCTATCACAACGATACTAAAAAACAAGTGATCATATTACCTTATTTTGCTCTGTTTCGAAGATCATGATTTGATTCAAATGTCACATTTTGACAACTTAATTATACATTGCTTAAAGATTTTAAATATGTCCCATTCATTCATAATATTGTCTTATCTAATACCTATAATTCTACTTATGAAACTGGAGCAGCATATTAAATTCGCCCTAAGAGCTCTGCAGCACCGCTTAATAATAATCTCAGCCCTTGTTACATTATTACCTGAAAATAAAATGCAAAGTTACAGAAACCTTTAAATCAATACATTGGTCCTCTTCGAAACATACTTGTATACAAAAGTAGATTAAATGTGATGTTCACAAAAGCTGGAATTTTTAATACCCTAACATTTTTTGTACAATAAGTAATTTCCGCTAATTAGACTTTTAGGCTCAAACAGATTTTTGTAGTGTAGGCTTGACATTCGTAGAATCGTCATGTATCGATATTTTTCAAGGATATTTTCAACATTTTTAACGCATTGTCTGAACGTTCCGGCTTTTAATAGTTACCGTAATCCGGGGTGTATTCGAACGCTTTTTGCATGTTTTTTTCATATAACTTTTTGAAATTGTGGAAAACAAATCTGAAAAAATTAATTAAGATAGCATAGACCTTCTTCTATTGATTCCTCAATATACATTGTTTTGGTTTACAACCAAACTTTTTTTTTATTGACAGTTCAGTGTTCGAATTCACCTCGGTTAGCGTGGTGAATTTGAACACCCATTTATTTAGAGGGAAATTCAAGTTTAGACTCTTCTATGGGTTAATTCGAACGCACTTTTTAAAAAAAATATATTTTTGACGAGTGGGAAGGCAAAAATCCCGCGAAAAAAATTGATTTAAATTAAAAAATATTTTATTTCGTTACAAAAAAAGAAAACAAAAAAGCATTCTGCTCTATAAAACCTAGGTAACAAAAATAATACAAAATCTAGGTAGAAAATCTAAGACTGAAAAAAAAACAATTCTGACCTATTAAAAAAATATATAAAAATTAAAAAAAAACAAAAAAAATAGAATTCTGGTAAATATATAAATGAAAACATAAAAATATAAAATAAGATAAATCTTATTATTCAACGTTAAAGTTTGGGAGATTTTCAAAAACATATCTATTCCTCCTCAAATCGTTTGGACACTTTAGTTTTAGAACGACATCAGAACAATTCACCAAACTTTCATCTTTAATCGTTGGAAAGAAAAAGTAATTTCTTATCTTCGAATTTGTTAATTTCTTATTCCTCATAAAGTTAACAAGCATCAAATCTTTATCAACAATTTCAGTTATCTTACCAATATAATATTTCAGTTTATCTTTCTTTGGACATGTAAACTTAACTACAACAAAGTCATCACTATTGAAGTTATTTTCATGTAAAATATCACAGAGCGTTTCATTTTGAGTTCCATGGTTATAGTCTTCGTCGACGTCTTCTTCGAGGTCTTCATCTTCGGATTCAGAAGATAAAGCCTCTTGCAATTCCTCAGATTCATCAGACGATGGCATGGAATATTTTGATTGTTTCTGACTAGACGAGACGGTGGCAGTTCTTGTATCAGTCTTATTCAAATCAGTCGAAGTAATTCCTTTCCCTGGGGCAACATTGAGCTTTTTTCCTCTTTTCTTTGTCGTTTGAGTTTCAACAATACGAGATCCTTGCAGCAAATCAACAAACGTTGACGACCACTGTCTGTCAAGTTGTTGTTCAGCGTTCTCAAGTTCTTGTGGGGTCGATTTTGGTAATTTGTCCAGAACGATGTTTTTATTTAAAGGCACTATTCCGCAGGCCCTGAAGCCTGAGAGGTTATTATTTTCAGACCACGCATCGATTCCATCCAGGGCTTTCTGAAGTAAACGAGGGAACTCCGATTTTGGCACAACCCCTCGATTCTTTAATTTCCAGTCACTTAAAATTTTTCTCCAACTCCTCTTAAATGGTCCAAAGAAGGAGACATCCAACGGCTGCAATAAATGGGTCGAATTCGGTGGCAGTAAAATAAACGAAATATTGTATTTTTGGCATTCTTGAATCACATGCATTGATACATGACTAGTTAAATTGTTTCCAATCAGGGCTTTTTTGCCATCACATTGTTTGAAGTATGTTAGAGCTATTTCTTGGGGCCAATTTTCAAATATTGGTCCATCGAACCAACCACTCTTCGATCGATTATAAACAGTCCCGGGTGGTCCGTTTTCCGTCCAGGTTGGGTATAAATGGATCGATTTGTATACCACATAGGGGGGAAGTAATGTTCCAGAACCACTAGCAGCCATCATAACGGAAGTGCTAGATTTGCTAGAATCTATGATCCTGTCAACTCGCTTGGCGCCCCTTCTAGTGATGACCTTGGCTCGGCCGGGATCATCGGACAAATTGGTCTCGTCATAGTTCACTATATTAGAAGGGGGTACACCTTCTAGGCTCTCTCCTAATGAAGCAAAATAGTCATCAATCATCTGTACAGATAATTCGGCCCGACATCTTTTTATATTTTGTGAAAGCCTTTCTGAAAGATTTTTGTGTCTTTTCATAAAATGATAGAACCATTCTTCCCCTGGGAAATTGTTTTTAAAACGTTTAACCGTTTTTCCTTTTCTATCAAGATATTGTTTAACCAGGGAACGAATATCATGCCTCGTAAATGGAAAACCCCACTCAGATGCCTTTAGGAATACCTTGCACCAGCATGGCTTCTTCTTCTTTCTGCAATATAGTTTGGCCCCCAGGTGTTGACGGATGTTTTCCCTTTAATTTATTGCATAACGTGGAAACAGGGACCCCATACTGCTCTGCTGCACCCCTTATGGTGCTCCTTCTCGCTGTGACATCCCTAATGGCCCTTTCAATATTCGTTTTTTCATAATTTCTATACTGCTTCCGACCCAACTGCCTCTTATATATCCTCGGAATGTTGTTCGAATTCACCTCGCTGAAAGACGATTTTCCACTTAAGAATTAAAAGAAAAAAAAACATCTACATTTTTGGGTTCGTTTTGAGGTTATATGTTAAGAACATGAACCCACAGGACCATGCAAAAATTCAGCTAGATTCAGTTGGAAAATCTAAAGTTACAGAAGTTGTTTTGAGGAGTATGTAAACAATGACGTAATCCCCATGTTTTTTAATATTTTTTGCTCACTTACCTTTTTCCACATCGCATGCACGAAACACCGGGTACTAGGCCAGAGTGTTTACTACGTGATAGCATTTTTCTCTTTTCGATGCACCTAGTGACATCTGGTAAAATTTCATAAAAACAAAACCGCCGCGAAACGTTTGAATAGGGAAGACGCACGTATTTTTTTTAATTTTTGTATTCGTTCATTTTGGTTAGAAAAATATTTCCAGATAAGCGGAATTTCTAAAAACCCTCAATTTATTTGAAGAATTCTCCTCATTTAAAACCGAATTTGGCCTTGAGCAACTTCCCTCAAAGCTATTTGATGTAAAAAAGTAGGTACCGCTGTGAATGTGAAGAAGCAATATTGACGATCTACTCAACGTTAGATGGCGCTGATGAAAACCAATAAACTGAATTTTGAATTAATATTACCAGAAATATTTAACACCACTTTAATTATGGCAGTTAATTACACAACAGCATAACGTACATTATTATATTAATTACTCGTTAATAAGTAGACGATATTTCAACTTGAAAATAAAAATTTTTTCAAACCGACGGGTAATACAGGACTCTTAACTGTTTCATTAGCACCAACAGTGGGTCGTCTTTGGAACTGTAAGAGGTAACAAAGTTTCATCCATTAGAGGACACCAGTATTGCATTTTAAATTTATTTAAATTTTCAAGGTTTTCAAAAATCAATTACTTAAAATTGGTAATTGTTTAATGCATTTATAACTGATATTCTAACTAATTTAGTAATGACGTTTATGAAAATGCAAGAATCTCCTCAATTGACGACATATCCGTCTTCCCTATTCAAACTGTGCGTTCGAATACACCCCGGATTACTGTATTTATGCAACTAGGGAGTAAAGTAACGGTTTATTCTTGAGATTGTAAGTAATTTTCAGGCATGAGAATAAAACATTCTTTACCCCTGTGATGTATACAAAATGTTTCTAACGACCTTCAATTAAATTATTTAATTAAGTTTAATATTACTTAATAATATTAAATATAATCGAGTAGCTGTGGCTAGCTATTGTGAAGTCAGGGAGGCCGTTTGTTTTCTGTTGTTTTATTTCTTTGTATTTTATTCCGTAGGAAAATAAAGTTGCATAAATATTATGTATCTCAAATCAAATATGTAAAGTGCGATTTTATATCCGGTCCTGACAAAAGTTAATTTTTTATTAAGTTTGCTAAAATAAATTAAGTAATTATTCATCGTGGATAACCTACAATGATCCTGTTTATCTATACTCTTGCTTCACTCTTCACTGCTTCTTCTGAAAGTGTTTTTTAAGTCTTAAAATGATGCATAATAAAAAAATGCTGCTATTTTGTGTGTATTTCTAATCATAGAATGGACAGTCTTTCTGAGGTGACCTAAAGAGCTTGTTAACCTTCAATTAACCTAAAGGCATAGCCTAGGCATTGATTACGGATGCTTTGATAGCTTCCAAGCGAGAAGATGCATTGTGAAGGAGGGCTCTAACAGAAATACTTCCGAGCTCTCTACTACACCTGCCTATTTGGATAGGAATACTATCATTTCCATAACAAATAGCAGAGGTTTCAAATATTGCTGCATTTAATAATGCTTTTTAGACAAGCTTTAGTGTATGAGCCATGTCTTCTACCATCTAAGATTTGCAACTTTTATGGCTAATTCGTGAAAAGACTACGTGAAAACAAGTTTCAATAGGAACCTTATTTGTAAAGCAATATGCCTGAAGCGATGCACATCGCATATTGACGAATACAAACGAACATATGACATATGACATATGACGCACGCATATACAACGAAAATTGATTAATACATTTCAGAAAAATTCAATAAAGAATCGCAGAGAATCTCTCGACCGCGATAGTACTTATAATAAGGGACGACTAGTATTGTTTGTGTACGCCCCTCAGGTTTCTTCCTCATAACGTTCTTTATGAATCACAGCACGTGTCTTAATGTAGTTGTAATAGTCATCATTCTAGACATAGGTCGTCCAGAATTTGGATTACCTTCCACGGATGCTCTAGCCGATTTAAAACTTTGATATTATTCCTGAGATTCGGTATAATTCAAACCTTGCCATAAGCATATTTCAACATCTGAATGGCTGTCGTAGAATGTTTTCCATTTTGAAATAAAATCTTACACACAAGTTGCTCTTTAACATCCTTAATCTTTCAACTTTCAGGAATACCTAACTTCTACCCAACTGTGCACCAAGTGAAGGTGCGTAGCTTCAGAATGTTATTAGACTTTTTTCGCTTATTATATAGATCTTCTTTAGAAAATAGTCGTTGCTTATCTAGAAAATAGAAATAGTTAGAAAATAATTCAGTTGCATGGATACGCAATCCGTTAGCACACCTGCAATCAACGTACGTAGTGTCAGCACTTCATTAAGGATGGGTCCTTTTTGATTGGCAAACCAACCGATTTCGGCTGTTAACTTAGAAATCACAGATCACGCAATGCAACCGTTCATAGCATATATCAAAGAATCTTTGGTCAAAGATCTACTTCTGTGGATTACAGTGAAAAATTCTTTCAGTAGGTTTTATTTGCCAAAAATATTAGTGCAATAACTTACGTAATTAAATAATTAACAACAACTTAGTTAGTAACTCTAAACACAATAATAGATGGCAAGTAACACATGGCAAAATTTAACTTGAAACACCTTATAAATAATTCTGGGTATATGAAGCAAAGTAATTTTCTCAAAACAAACTACACATTTTTTTCTTAGGCTAGAATAAGGTATTATTTACATAAATGGTATATTAGTCATAGGTTTTTTTTACATTTGCAGGGTGGCTTCAATTTATAATTTTTAAGCCATCTTGCTTTAATGCATTCTGAAACTTTTTGGCCAATCATTGCTGAAGTAGCTTGGATATTTCCAGAGACTATTTCTGGCATGATACTGGCATCAACAATTCTTAAACCTCTTACACCTTTTACTAATAAATCTTCATTTACCACATTATTAGGATCACACAGCGGTCCCATCTTCGTTGTTCCTACGATATCACCCTGAGGATAAGCTAGATTTCTTATATGGCATTTGATAAAATGATCTGTGCAAAATTTTAAATTTCTGCAGTTTGGTATATCAACATGAAGTAGCTGCGCATTATGTTGCGCAAATGCTGTAGTTTCTGTCATGCCTCTAATAAATTTAAAACCTGACTCTAACGTTTTAAGATCATCATCTTCGCTATCTGTTAAAAAGTTACTTACAATAGTTGGGTTTTGAAAGGGATCTGTACTTTGAATTAAAATGTTTCCTCTTGATTTGGGTTTTAAAAGTGTTGGTAAAAACATAACTAACGTTTGATTATGATTATGTTTTAATAAAGATCTTATTATTTCAGGTTCGTACCCGATGTTTTCCAAGAAAGACTTCAGATTTATATCATCAGGATAAAAATAATAATGGTAAATCATAACGTTGGGATATTCGTATGGTTCACTATTTGTATTTATGAATCCTACCAAATCGTTAATATTAGTCATAGCTAAAGGTCCTCTTCTGCGCATCATGTATTGGTAAGTTGCATCAACTAATTCATTCAATTGATCGGTGAGTTTGTTATTATCTTTATCTAAACCAACAAAAATGGGTACTCCTAAATGTTCCTGCATGTTTTCTCCAACTCTAAGGTTTGCGACAATTGGTATATTGAATTGATTCAAAACTTCCGCGGGCCCAATGCCACTTAACATCAATAATTTAGGTGTATTTATACCACCCATAGAAAGGATAACTTCTTTTTTTACCCGAATATTTATTAATGTATCTCCTATTGCACATTGAACGCCTTTAGTACGTTTTTCTCGAAGATCAGGAATATCTATTTTTGTTGCATAGCAGTTTTTTAAAATAAAGGAGTTTGGGCGATATTTTATAGGTGTTAGAAATGCTTTGGCCATGTTATGCCTAGTACCTTCCTTGAGCATCGCAACGTTCTCAGTATAACCTAAATAGTCATGCTCTTTCATTTTATTATATTTTAATGCTTTTGCAGCTTTGAAGATTAAATCCTTTACGTAGTGATCACTTTCAAAGTTATCCAGTGATAATGTACCTGAAGTCCCATAAAGTGAATTAATATGCAGTCCTTTATGATTTTCTGATTTTCGATAAAAATAATCTGAAGTATCGGGTTCCCAGTCTAGGTTTCCCATATTAACCCAATTCTCGAAATCTTTAGATATTCCTCTCATGTAAAGTAGATTATTAATACTGCTTGTTCCTCCTAGTACTCTACCTTTTGGTATTTTACAAACTTTTCCAACCATTGCTAGACATGACGTACTGCTGGGTTTTGTAACGAATCGCCATTCGTCTTGGGTATTTAGTAAGCTTGGATAGAAAGCTGGTACCTGTTGGTCATACAAACTGTAGATTATCTTTAAGTTTATCCGTAGATGATACAGTGCATCAATCTAAGTATTTCCACCAGAAGTTATTAAAATAGTCGAGAATCAAAATAGATAGGTATGGAAAAACTGTCTCCAATTTGGATAGTATCAAAGAAATATTGAAATGGCGACAGAAGTTTTTGACTAATTCAAAACACCAATCACCCAAAGAAATTTTGAATTCTTAAATGGAACATCCTGTGTGTTCTTAAACGTATGAATTTTATTGAACATAACCTTAGGAAAACTGTTAGCGCTTACAATATTTTCTAGTCTCCGATTTAATAAGAAATTTTTGGCATCAGACCATAAGAATATTCTACAGACTTTAACTTGTTTAGGATTGGGAAGATTCTAATGTTATGGTGAAACTAATATCACCAGTTTAATTACTTCCAAACGGACTCGATTTCTCGATACCTACTTTCTAGTTTCCAAGATATTTCCGATGGAAACTTTTTATATTGACACACTGCATTTTAAAATTACGTCAGAGGTTGAGCTAGGATCATGTCCTGCTTCAACTAACAACACTCTCCAATCAAAATGTTCGGTTAAGCGATTCGCTAAGGCACAACCTGCTGCACCAGCTCCAATTATTACGAAATCGAAATTTATGTCTAGATTCTAAAAAATAATGACTTTATTAGAGTTGATCTTACGAAAATTGATACAGTTTACATCTTCCATATGAGGCGCAACATCGTTAGGGTAGATATCCTTTGGGAATAAACCACCTTTTTGAACAATTAAAATATTTATTAAAAGAAGAAAGGCAGATCCTATAGCTCCAGTTAATTGCTCGGGATTAGGATCGTTAATGTATTGGACCATATTTGAAGAATGTCACAACGGAAAATTTTAAAATATATTCACGGATTTACCACGAAAAGAGAGAAACCACGAAATATCAAAAATTTTGACAACTGATAATTTATAATGTTAATTTATGAAGTACAACATGAAGCCCCCTAGATTAGTAAACCTTTGAATATTTGAAGTTCTGCTTATAAAGCAAATGAAAACTTGATTTGTAACTTATTGCATAAACATTTAGTACTATTAATTGATGAGCATAAAAGACTTTTACCTTTACCAAGAGATTAAAAACATGAAGAATTGAGATTCATTTCTTCTTCTTTCTAATGACTAATTATTAGATATGTAAATTCCAAAGTTTTGAAGATTTAATCCAGATTTCGAACTTTATATCTTCAGAATTCCATATTGTTATAATTTCAAAAGTGTTGACCATAGAAACGTTGTTCAATAAGGTACACAAGATATAGATATATAACATAATGTATAGATATATAAATTTAATAAGAGATACAATTGAACATATAACTACATACAACTCTATGCAATCAATAAGAATTGGAGACAGAAGGTGAAGAACCTCTCCTATGTTCAAAATCAAGCATCTGAAGACAACGGAAGTACCTGTATGCGAGATAGAAAAATACCTTTCTTCTAAGAAGAACAAAATTTCACTGAAGACTAAATAGCTATTGTAGCCGTTAGATCAAGTAGAAAACCTATGCTATGTGCAATCCAAAAATTAAGTATTTAATGGATGTATGCTAAGAAGGGATCAACTACGACTAATACTGAAACTTGACTTAACTACTTAGCCAAAGGAGCAGGCGGGTTTTCGAAGTGGTTACGAAACAAATTATCACTTGCTGACTGTAAAGATTCCCACCGAGAAATCTCTAGAACACAATAAGCCGCTCATACTTATATTCGTTGACTTCCAAAAGGCTTTTAATACCGTCAACGAGAAGATCATGTTCCGAACACCAGCTCAATGTAAAATCGACAATCGGTATATCTCGCACTTAAAACACATTTATGAAAGTGCAACTACAGCAAGACTTAAGACGCAAACCGATGGGACGTGGAGACCGTCACGGCGATAGTATAACGCCTAGAGTGTGTACTACACTACTGGAACGCTCTTTCAAAAATCACGAGATCATATTGTAGCCAATGTCGATCGAGAACATCTTAATTATTTATGACTTGCAGATGACATCATACTAATCGCCGGTCGTGTTGACGATGCTAGAATAATGCTGGAAAATCTATACATCTCTTCTCGACAAGTCGGACTCTCCGAAAACAGTATATGACGAATCTAGTTTTAAACACAAGAGTATTGGTAGAAGGCGTTCAACTTTTCAATTTTTCATTGTTAAGCTAATGATGTGAGATCGTGACCTAAAACAGACAAGGTGTGTTGTAGTGGTGGTGTATGCAAGTATTTACTACCTTATCCGAATTATTTATATGAGAAAATTATGTTTCAAGTTAACGAGATATTAATATCGTTAACTTTTTTTTATTCAGAATTTTACAGCTTGTGGCTGAAACTTTTTGATGCTATTTTGTTAAGCAGTCTCTTAAGCAACTATCTTTAATATTGGAGTTGCTTGTTGTAGAAGATATCATTGAAATAAAATGCAAATATGTGCGTTTTTTTATTGCAATCTGAAATAATGTAATTTAGCTAGTATTTTCATGTTAGTGATATATAAAGGTATGCAAATAATGTTTATTATGGTGTAAGATTGAATTTTGTCAAGATAGAAAGATGTAAATAAGTAATTTTAAGTAATTAAGTTAATTTTAGTTATCTAATAGTTGTGTAGGAAATGGGGTGACCTTATTTTTTATGTCAATATAAATGTCTTATATCTATGGATAGGTGATTTTTTATCTATTTATCGAATTTATTTAAAGAATAATAACCATATAAACAACTATGTGGTTATGTTGTATTTAGTTTAAAAAATTATTTTTTTTGTCACCAGAAAATCACTGTAGTAGTCTTTTGTTTCAAAAAAGGTATAAAAAGAGCGGCCATTTTAGTAACAAAAGCTCTATTATATTAAAACTTCCAAACAGTGCACACACGTTGAGAGCAAAAATTTATAATTTTAAGGTTTTGTTGTTAGTTTAAAAAAATGTAAACAAATCCAAACGTTAAAAATGTTAGGTTATATTTTGTTGAAACGTCAAGGTGTTTATTTTTCATCAGAGTTCAATGAAGTGTTTTTATATATAACATCGTTTAATTACAATAATAATCAGTGCTTTAAATTTATGAATAGGACAATTTTAAATACAAATGGAAACTTTTTTTATTTGATAATAGATTTTATTAACCTTCGTTACAATTTCGATGCTGGATGGGAATTTTAAAATATAATTATTATATGGACTTACCACACTCTGAACATGCAGATGGATTTTAAGTTTGATTTATTAAAACAATTTATTTAGATAATTGAAAGAGAGGTGTTTGACCTTCTTCCAGCAATTTTATTTTATAACCATAATGAAGCAAAAGGATTGCAGATTTAGAAGAAACCAGTTGGCAAACTGTTGCCGTCAAATATTGGGTTAATTTAAAAGTTAAGGTATTTAAATAATTTTTTCGATTTCACGTCTATAATAAAGCTGTTAAAGCACCCAAAACAGTGCGTTAATAGGTCATTTGAGTGCTTTAATAGCCCAACTTTCTCAAAGTTGGTAGCATTGAAAAAATAATTGAAAAAAACATAAAATTGATTGATTGTCAATCACTGAATTTTCAAATGTCACATCACTGTTGTCAACTACCACAAAAATCCCTAAATTTTGAAATTGTGATTTTTTTTTATTTAAAAAGGGAATAAAAGACGCAAAATAGAAAAAATAGCATAAAAAACTCGTTTCATAAGTCATTATTGCATTCGTCCTTTAGAAAACTCGTCGCAAGCGGCTCGTTTTCTAAATTTGGACTCGTGCAATAAATCTTGCCTTATGAAACGCGTTCTTTAATATACTATTAAGTAAATTTTAGTAAGTTAGGATTCTGACGACGCCAGAAATATTACTCCTCGTATAAAAGACATCACAATCTTGGGATTGATTTTTCAAATGTTCATGGTATCCAAAGTTTATTTTCTTTTATATTTTAATTTTAGTTTGTGTTCATATTTAAATAAATTTCGCGAATTGTATTGAAAATGAAGTAGGTATGTTTATTTAGCTTGTCGAAATGAATTTTTGCTATTGCCCTAACATAAAGTTCCATTTTGCTCCTCGAGATCAGGGAGAAAAATGATACTTTATTTCCCTAGGCAGCAAAAGATCTTCCTCCCTGATTCGGGGAACAAAATCCAACAAAGATTGTATAGAAAAGCAAAGAGGAAAAGTTATTAAATTTGACATGCTTATAATATTGTTAAAAATTTAAAAACTCATTTCTATTAAAATTTAATTTATTTTTCCAAATTTCTAAAGGTATTAGCAGTCAACAGGAGGAAAGTATCTTTTACTCCTGTGTTTCATAAATAGCTATTACATCACCAGTTGCGAACAATTTCACATTTTCTAATCAGTTACGAGAAGTTTGACGTTTTGAAAATTCAGTCAGTTTTGACAAGTTTTGACGCTTAACATGTGAAAATTAGAAAAAAAAGTACTTTTTGGCTATTTTAAAAGGGTAATAAAAAGAACTTCGTTTTTAAATATTTCTTTCTAATTTTACATCTATCTTTTCTGTAGTATATACATTTACAATAAATGATACCTTATAAACAATAAATTGTCAACTACAGTTCATTATGATTATTTTGTAACCAATCTTCTTTGATAAGTTCTGCCCCCTTCTCTCCGATCATAATAATGGGTGCATTTGTATTACCACTGGTAATCGTAGGCATAACAGAACCATCAATAACTCTCACACCTTTCACTCCATGTACTCTCAAACGTGGATCAACAACAGCAGCATGATCATCTTTCGGGCCCATCTTGCATGTTCCAACTTGTTACTCGTCTTCTTATTCTCTTCAAAGAAGATTTTTGTAATTTCATCTGGTAGATTCAGTGAATGTACTATTGCTGGCAAAAAGGTCTTATCATTCTGAAGGATAATATTGTGAAACATTTGTAAGTCTGGGAACATTGAATTATTTTTAGTATTAATGAACCCCAGAAAATTTGTTATTCCCAATTCAGTTAGAGACCCTTTTCTGTGAATAAGAAATTTGTACATTTCATCTAATTCGAATTTGAAATTGACCGCAGAATTATCTATATTTATAAATAGAGGAAAAATGTTGTGATCTTGTAAGTTTTCTCCAACCTTAAGATTATTTACAACATTTATTCCTAAGTTTTGTAAGTGTCCTTCAGGACCTATGCCGGAATTCAGTAGAATCTGTGGTGAATTAATAGAACCGGCAGATAGTATAACCTCATTGTTTGATTTTATCTTATAGACCTTATTGTTGATTTTAACTTCAACTCCATGTACCACCTTATTCATCTTATCAATTAAGAGTTTACCAACTTGAGCATTGAGAGCGACGTATAAATTTTTGCGATCTTTCACATTTACCAAAAAGCTCTTTGCTGTACTAAATCTCGTTCCATTGAAAGCTGTCATAAAAGCGTCCCAAAATCCTATTGGTTTCTCTTCTTGATATTCTCGAAACATTCCAAGTTCTTTCCAAGAGTCTTCTAATATTTGGCGGATAGGTTGTTCAGATTTATAGCGAGTAAGCATCAATTTGCCATTTTTGCCATGGTGTGCATCGTTTGGTTCCTGAGAATTTTCATTTTTTCTAAAGTGTTTGACAACTGAATGATAATCCCATCCGGTGTTGCCCAGTTTTGCCCAATCATTGAAATCTTTTGGATTCCCTCTAACGTACAACATGGCATTTAAACTGCTGGTACCTCCAAGAACTTTTCCTCTTGGACAAGGACATACTTTATCTTTTAAGCTTAAACAGGTGGTTTCTGAGGGTTCCATTCTGTAATGCCATTCTTCTGAAGAATTTTGTAAGTTGAAGTAATAGGATGGAATCTGTAAAAGCAACAGAAAATTATTTACTTCCAGGTGTATTAGATTTTTGAAAATTGTTATAATTAACCAAGATAAATTATTAAAATTGGGCAAATGACTTTTTTAGATTAACGGGATGATGGTTAAAGTAGGTAAATATTTATGTTAGTTAATTGCTGACACACTGCTCTAGAACGTGAATGTAAAAAGCACTGATAACTTTATTATCTCACAACATATGTATATTAACTGCACACTTATCATACTGTTAAATTGTTAATGATGTCTAATGACTTGCAATATTTATACCATAGATGTGTTTATATTTTTTCTTTCGAAACTATGGAAATGACTAGCAAGTTTTGCAACTCTAGAATCGACTGAATTCCAGAATTAACTTAGACAGAATTAGACAGTTATTATACTTGGGATTGTAGAAACAATCTGAAGAGAGGTTTACCTCGCTTAATGTAGAAGGATAGCTTCCCGCTTCTAATAAAAGTATCCTCCAGTTCTCCACTTCTGACAGGCAAGTTGCAACAACTGATCCAGCAGATCCAGCCCCAACGACAATAAAATCAAATTCATCTCCATCACGTAAGGAATTTCCATAATCAGCTGGATATTGACCGTCCAGTCTTAATGCGCACTGAGATACCAAGAGGGTATTAATTAAGGTAAAAAATAAAGAAGAGGCTGGTGTACTTAAGTTTAGACAAGTATTTGTTAATCCTTCTGCAAACTCCATGGTAAGAACTTTATAGCGAAAATTGGGATCTGTAAAAGAACTATGTAGTTCGTTACTTAACTTAAATTTGTGATACATTCTTTTGAGGCAACATTACTTATAATAATTATGAAGGAAATAATGGAAAAGTAGTTACCTGAAGTGTAAGATGAACTATTCGGATCAGAACTAGTGATCTACGTTTAATGCTTCTAATTTGTAACTTGCACTAATTTACATAAGTGGTTTTATTTAGTTTATGATAAGTTTTTAATTTTTATCTCACTATCGATATCGATTTGGTTCAACTTAATTAATGTACTTTAAAAACATAGTAATACATTTAACATGGAATTAAAACTTTCCTTAATTTTTTTTGTGTCACTAATCGGTTCGTCAATTAATAGTTATTCCGATTTTCTAATGAGAACACAACTATGTTGTGCCCTCATGTAACACCTTTTCACACAGGGCCAACCTTCATCTGTGTCATAGACTTTTATGGAAGATTTTTTATCAGTATGTCAATTATTCAGATATCTTCAACAAGTTGAAGTTTTAAACACCATTTGAAAAGTAATTTTTTTCTAAATCCAGAGACTCTGTGACATTTGACATAACATAGTCAAAAAGACCGTTGTCCTCCTTTACAGTTGTGATGGTTTCCTGACAGCAATTGATCTCTTGTAATATACGGGACATAGAACTCCTACAGAACTTCCTAGATATATTTTGTAAAATGAATGGTAGAGCTACATTTACTTCATCTTAATGAAGAGGCAGTTTAGATATCGGCACAAAAAAGCAAGAGCAATACAATATGTACTATGTAGGTATTGATTTCTGTGGATGAAATCTGTAATGGAATGGCATCCAATATCGTATGCACAGTGTGTAAGTCTTTGCATGTACTAACAGAGTGATGCCCAGTATTTTATGTATGTACTTGGCTGAAAGCAATTATAAGAATAATCTCGCAAACTTATCGTTATGATTCCACATTAGTTTTTGTATATTACGTAACATAGGAGTTACTGAGGGATCTAGATACATTTATCTCGTTATGATATGGACAACTTAATCGCCAATGTTAATACCATAGTTAGCACTAACGTTGATATTAGTATTCTTCTTCTTTGTATGCTCTGCTTTATATTCAACTCACTTCGTTTAAACGCTAGTTACCTTGTAGTTTTGTTGCATTATGTACATCATATTTAATTTTGAAGGTTGGTGTTGCCTTCTATTGCCTTTTATTAGTGTCATTAATGGTCATTTAATCTTATTATTTACCGATTTGAACGTATTGTTTTATGGTCTGTCTTGGTTCAGTTTCTCAATGAACAGCTATATTCTGGATTGTAGTACACTAGTACACTACGTTTAACGATTTTCACGACAATATTCCAACAAATCATACTGTAGTTTCATTTACAACGTTACTCTGTAATGTAAGGAGACTGGTTTACTATGTATCCAGCTAAAATCTCACTAAGCAAATAAACTCTAAGCGCCCCACGTTGCGCGCCAATTTATGACAGCCGAACTCTCTCGACGAACTAATAATCCATAATCAAATAAAAACCGAGCAATGGGCTTCAATTGTAACTTGTAACTTACTAAAGTTTTCAGTAAACAAATACGCAAGCACAAGTTCCACACATGGGCCTCAATTGTAACCACCTCAATCTCAACAAACGAATACACTCAAGAATTACTTATAATTACGTTAACATGTCTTTCGACAGAAACGTCTTATTTATTCAGATTATCTCAGGTGTCGTGGATGTTAATCGCAAGGGCTTACTGATTAGGAATAGAACACAAGAACAATTAAAAAGGCGCCGCCCAAATTTTTTGATGTTATTGTTTAATAGCAAAAGTTGAGAATCTACAATTCGGAAAAAGAGTCTTCAATGGTTTACGTAAATTCATGTTACTAACCGTTCTATTATTTTAAAAATTTGTTTTATGAATGGAACACCAACAATTTGCCGTGCCAAACTATACCAATAAATATTAAATTAGAATTAAACAACAGTTAATAGTAAATAAAAACCAACTCTCACCATGAATTTCTACATATTAGCTTAATTTGGGATCCCATTCTAAATATATTTTTATTTATTTTAAATTATATTAGAAATTTAATATTTATAATATAATTTACTATATATTATAAACTCCTTAATAAAGAACGAATATAAATTTTGGTTATCAAAAATTTAATTTCAACAAGAAAAGTTGCAAGTGACTTGTATAAAATATGTGTAGCCGTAATCTTCTTGTATTTCTTCTTGTCCTTGTATTTTTTATTCCAAATGAGCCTCACAAATAAATGCTTAACTCACTAAAACAAAGGCCTAATAAACACATTAACAAAATACCACTAACAACACAATCTAAATAGCGTTGCGGAAACAAACTAGATCTTCGAACGTTACTATGATTTCCATTACTAACCTTGATTTTGTTATTATTGTTTTAAAATTTTAACTGCAGCCTAAATGTTCTGCAATGTTGTTGAAACTGATTTAAAGTGCACTTTCACTTTCACTAGCGATATTTTAAATAATATGATGGTTAACTCGCTATTATAAAACACGTAACTTTCACGTGTATTAAACAGAGTCTAATAATTTTTACAATTCATAATAAAAATAATAAATTGACTTTATTTAACAAATGTACCTATTACAGACATTTATAACCTCGGTAGTATAGTGTCTAGCATGTAAGACTCTTGCCCGAGCGGCCCGGATTCGATTCCCGGAACCGGCAAATCTGATTAAAATTTTTCTGCAGTTTTCCTTATCTGTAACACGAATGTGGGATTTTGGGCTATACCATCTGTATGTCGGCTGCAGCCGCACAATGGGCCTGCATAATAATATTAATCGCCTCCTCCCTCCCGCACAAACTTTAGCTTATGGGGCCTGGTTACTGGTTAGCCAGGTAATGGGTTGTAGCAGTTATTATATTATTATTATTTTCCCTGAAAAGGCTAAGATTAGCTACATAGCTATTCTTTATCTCTTAACCTTATTATTTTAATTTATTTTAAAGAACACTCTCTTTAATCGGTACCATCCCAGCCAAGACAAATTCCCCAATTCCTCGAAGTGAACCAGGTCGAACTACTCATTCCTTTCGTTAAATTCAGCAGGCAGTTTATCATCAGAATCTCTTCCCAAAAACTAATTTCTCCGTTGACCTAAGATACGATACAGAACTCCAAAAGAATCTCTTACAATAAACCAAACTAATCAATAATCGCACTTAAATTCTTTTAACAAAACGCGGGAAAATTGCTCCTCCCCCAGAAGGGCACTTGAACGTAAAACGTCCATCTCTCTAGGCTATGCCAGTCTAACTCTCCTCACTTCGAAAGGGGAAACTCTGCATTCGTTTTTTTAGTTTGAAAGAGAGACTGTAAAATATAAGCATGACAACATACATCGCCAATAATAAAATTAGACGAGATTTTCTCTTTTATTTTATTAAAGGTGTAGAAAAACGAATAACTGAAAAACGAGAACAACCTTATCAATCACAAGCCGCTTACAACCCTATTAAACTATTTTTCAACCATGACTTATGTTGTTAAAAACACTTTATTATTTTGTGCGAATATTCAATATAACTAGAATTAGTCATAAAATGCCATAACTTTTAGATAAAGCCAATTTAAGTAGTAGGATTTTAAAAGAAGTTACATTTAATTTTATGTCTTTTATATTATAACCAGAAAAATGTTTCGCATACGTCACTGGAAATGTCTGTATGTGCAAAAAAAGGGTGCATGTGTTAATGCAAACGATAATTTGATTTGAAGACGGGAATAATTCATTTTTATAGGAGAGGAGTTGAAAATTTAAAAGAAGGAGATGAAGGCATCGAAAAATGAGCTCATTACAACTATTCAAATCACTTAATAAAAATACTAAATTTTTGTTTCCAAGAAGATACTCAGATTACTGGTGGTTGATGAATTGATTGAACTCGGATATGCAACTAAAGACTGGCCTGTATGAACTCAGTTGCCCAACTAAAATCTCGGGCTATACCAGAATGACCGAACCAGTGAAGTAGAATATGCAACCGAAATTACAGATTAACCAGCTGCTGGGATTACTATTTGAATGTTACAGCAATAAAGAACCAGATAAGACAGTTTTACTATTACTTCTAATCTGACAGTAACTGATTTATTAAGGTTATACTTGTTGAAGAACCTCTTTGTTGCATAACCTTATTAAATATGTTACAATCAGTTTTGAAGTGGCTTATAGCAATAAAACTGTATTCTTAGATTCCTTATTGTTTTCACATTTAAATAGTAACTCAGGCAGCTGTTCAATTTTATATTTGGGTTGCATATTCTATTCCATTGATTCGATGATTCCGGTATAGGAAGGTAAGGCAATCATTCGTTGAACCACATACTGATAACTGGCAATCGGATTCAGAAACTTGTGTAGCTTAAAAAACAATGGATAACTAGAAATCTGAATTAGCTGCTGAACAAGAGTAAAGTATCGTGAAGTATTCGGGGTTCTGCACCGGCTGACACTGTTTTGGATTCGGGGTCTAATCTTCTTCCTTCTACATAATTATGTTTACGTTAATAGAGGTAATATGTACTCTTTTAAGCTTGGATAATCTGGAGGTGAAAGTGATTAAAACCCCATATTGTTAAGGAAAGAAGTTGCCACTAGATGAAAGAAAACACACAGGACAGGAAAAGTTGGAGGAGATGATGCTATTGATCCTGTTATAGGGTAGATTCACTAGAGTGCAGGTTTTGTCTACAATTGTAAGTTACCTTATCTGAACGGCAGCAGGGTTATAGCAGTCATTTATTATTATCTAAGACAGCTTCTGAAATATAGTTGGAGATGATTGAACACCTTCTGTTCATCTTAAATAAATATGGCAGACTTTACTTTTCTGAACGCATTTGTAATTGCCACCAGCACCATCATTGTTATTATTATAAAGTTGATGTTAAAGCTAGCAAGAATTCCAAATGATTAGAATATTCTGTACTAGTGGCAAATTTGCAAAAGGTCAAAATAATAGATGTTTTTAATGAAAAAATATATTCTATCAAAAAATCAACATTATATTTCATATTAGAATCCAGTTTTCAGTAACTGGGTGAAAATTAATCTGTTATAATTTTTATTTAAATCTCTTATTAGATTAGAAATGTACCCCTGGATAAAATATTAGCGGGATGTCATTCCTTACATAATTTTGATTTCATCATGGTGGTAAAAACAAGAAGAATAATGACTCATTGGGATGCTAAGTTTGGTAATAGAGAAATTGCCATAAATTACACTTTTGTAATCGTTATCCTTCCAACTCTACCCGATTCTTATAAAAACTATGTTGTAAAATGTTATTTAAACAAAAATCATAAAGAGTAAGACAGAAATAATTAACAAAATTAATATTAAACATGATGAAAGAACTACAGATTATTTAAAAAGTTATATAATTTATGTAAACTATTACACCCATTAACTAATTTATTCCCATTCTTTACTTTCTTGTTTACAAATACAACTATTTTACATTTTTACTACAACGACATTAAAAAATAATATACAATAAATTATCAACTATAACTCTTCATGTTTATTTTGTAACCAGTCTTCTTTAATAAGCTCGGAGCCTTTCTGTCCTATCATTAAAATGGGAGCATTTGTGTTTCCACTTGTAATGCTTGGCATAATGGAACCGTCTATTATCCTTACACCTTTAAATCCATGAACTCTCAATCTAGGATCAACCACAGCCTTAGGATCACTATCTGGGCCCATTTTACAGGTGCCCACTTGGTGATAAAGGTGACTACCAACATTTTTAATAGCGCATCTCCAGAAATCGTCTGTATTAAATGTAAATTCCTTACAATTGGGAAGTGTGAATTCAACTATTTTTGCATTATATTTTTGTAAGGTTTCACTTTGTATTAGTGTTTGGAAAAGCTTTATTCCTGTTAAAAGAAGCTCCACATCTTCATCATTTTCATCACTATAATAGTTTGGAAATATCATGGGTTTATCAAAAGGATCTGCACTACGAAGTTGAATCCTTCCAACTGATTTTGGTTTCATAATTTGTGGCACCAAGAACATATTAGCATTTTGCTTGTTGCTTTCTTGGAATGTTTTAAAAAGTTCATCTGGTAAACCGAAAGAGTCTGATACGACCTTTAATAAATATTGGTCATTAGCTTCATGAATTGTATGAAACAATTGCAACTCGGGATAAATGGAATTATTTTTTAAATTAACAAAACCCATGAAGTTTGTTATTTCTATTCCTGTTAAAGGCCCTCTTCTGTGTATAAAATATTGATAAAATTCATCTAGTCTATCTAAATCAGATTTTAAGTGAGCAACTGACTTGTCTATACTGATAAACAATGGAAACATTACATGGTCCCTTAAGTTTTCCCCTACTGCTAAATCTGCTATCACATCTATTCCTAAACTTCCCAAAAGCTCCTTTGGGCCAATTCCAGAATTCATTAAAATTTGTGGAGAATTTATTGTACCAGCAGACAATACAATTTCTTTCTTGGCTTGTATTTTTAAGATCTTATTATTGATTTTAACTTCAACTCCATTTACTGTCTTTTTCTCAGCATCTACTAATAAATTGCTAACTTGAGCACGCAGTGCAACATGTAAATTTTCACGATCCTTTATTGGCGATAAGAAACTTTTCGCGGAATTAGCTCTAACTCCCCCATAATTTGACATAAAACTATCCCAGAATCCCAAAGGCTTTTCTTCGTTATATTCCCGGTATAATCCAACTTCTTTATACGCATCTACTAAAATGTCACGTATTGGCTGGTCACACTTATAACGGGCAGGTTTTACTTCTTCACCTTCGAATTTTCTAAATTGCTCCAAAACCGATTCCCAATCCCAACCTGCATTACCAGCGTCTGACCAACTGTTATAATCGCTTGGGTTTCCTTTAACGTAAAGCATGGCATTTAATATACTGGTACCACCTAGAACTTTTCCTCTTGGGCATGGACATACATTGTATTTTAGACCTAAACAGCATGTTTTACAGGGTTCCATTCTATATTGCCAGTCTTCTTCTGTGTTTTGAACGCTGAATAGGAAAGCTGGTATCTGAAAGAGTAAAAGAAACATGGCATAAGATTATGTCAAATAAGTTAGGATGTAAATAGATACTACCAATATCTACGGAAGATAGCAATTGTATAGGGTGGAACAATTTGATGGTAATTGAGTTTTCTCGGCTAATATGTACTAGAGGAAAAAATGATTTAGCCTGTGCAAAGACCAGTTACACAGTAAAACAAAATCCATCTAGCTAGATGGATTTTATGGATTAGCTCGATGTATTTCCGAAAGACAGTCAAAAAATAAATTTTCCGAAAAGCAATTTTTTAAATATCTTTTTATTTGACAGGAACGCGATCGTTTCTTTAATAGGCCTTAAACATATTTACATAGACATCATACATTATTTTTCTAAGGTTTACCATGGGATTATTAAAATGCTGGTTTTAAGAACTTTATTGAATCTAAAGATTTAAGCAATATTTGGTCATTAACCCAACAGACATACGAAGGAAGGATAATAACTTCCCGTGATCGCTTACAAAGGGCAGCGTAATTAGGTAGTAATTACGTCACATTGTAAGCGTTTATGTTTACTTATTTCATCTACAGTTTGATGTGAGTGTGATAAACTGTCTTGCTTTTGTGCTTTTATGAAATAACGTTATTAGTGAATTTATGAAAATGGACAGTATCGAACATCGTGCTGTCTTTAAACATCTGTTAAAGAAAGATATGTCCATGATATGAAAGCAACATTGAGCAAATTCATATACAACTATTAGAGAATGGGGAAACGAATTTAAACAGGAAAGAACAAGCTTAGGAAATAATCCTCGTAGTGGACGATCTAAAATAACAAGGACTGAAAGCATCAGAGATAGCAGACACTGCAGGCATCTCAAAGGAGCGGGTTCTTTACATTTTGCATGAAGAGCTCGATGAAAAAAGCCATCGGCTGGACGGCTGCTGTATTTGTTACCTTACACAACTTTCCAAGTCAAAGCAGCAATTTAAAATGTGGACTAAGCTGGGAAAAGCAGCCCCAAAAAGAGCAAAAACGGTTTTGTCGGTCGAGAAAATAATGACGACTGTATTTTGGGATGCAAAAAGCATACTGTTTGTGAATTATCTTGAGAAACGCAAGATGATCAACGGGGAATATTTTATGAAATTCGGTTAGATCGTTTAAAGAAGATTATTGCTGAGAAATGACCAGGGATGACTAAAAAGAAATTGATGTTTCATCATGATAATCCACCCGCTGATTCAAGTGCTGTTATAATAAAAATACACGAACTGAAGTTTGAATTATTTCCACGCTCTGGTATTTACCAGATTTAGCACCATCTCGAGACCATCTACTTTCGAAACCAATAATATTCCTTGGTGGTAAAAATTTAGCACAGACGAGGAGCTAACGTCGACAGTGAATGCGTATTTTGCAGGCCTTGAAGAAAGTCACTTCCGTGAATTCATAAAGAAGCTCGAGCATCATTGAACCAAATGTATTGAATTAAAAGGGGATTATGTGAAAAAATGAAATATATTTTTGAAAATCATTCAATTGTTTTAATTCCTTATTGTTTCTTGTTCCTTATACAGTGACCGGCAAAAAGTAGGCACCATTTCTGAGAAACTTTTTTGTTTTTCATTTTTGAAAAAACCTCATTCTTGATAAAAGTGTCTACTTCTTCTAGAACATTAAAAAATGTTTAAAAAAATCATCCGGCAATTATGGTATACGAGGTAAGTTCAACAAAGTTTTCGATTTTTATTTATTTTTTTTAATTTAACTGCTGTATATTCGAATTTCACTAAAAGTAGACACTAAAATGAATGCGTGATGACTATATCTGGCGTTTATTTTACCACTGCATTATTTTTCCCCTAATAAGTTTCTCTAAATTTTGGTGCACGCGGTTTATAATTTTTAAACTGGTTTATAAATGATTAGATTGATATTTTGATTTGCAAATTTTCTCTAGGTTTGAATCATCATTTTATCATTTTAGTTTATTTTTCCCAGGTAAAATAGTAGTAAATTTTTTTTTAATTTAATTGTTTCGGATTACGTGAATGTGATTGATTACACAAAAATATTGAAAATGGAAAATAATTTTTTTTTTCAAGGTCTGACCTTGATAATTGGAGTTTTTTGGTATTTATGGATTTAGCGGTACCTAGTTTACTCTTGGGACGATTTCAAATTTTTGAACTTAGCTCCTATACCAAAATCACGGCTTTTTAACATTTTTTACTGTTTTAGAAGAATTAAAGACTTTCATCAAGAATATATTTTTTTCAGAAATCAGAAGTAAAGAAGTTTCCGATATGGTGCATACTTTTTGCCAAACACTGTATGTCTGTAAAGGGTCATTTGTAAAGGGTGATTCAAAGTGAGTTTCCACATTACAATTTGAAATATTTTTGAAACGCCACTGGATTTGTCAACGACAACGTGAGATTTCTAACCTTAAAACATAAACAATAACAGTCATGGAGCAATATACAACGGAACAACGTGTTAAAATTATCCAAGCCTATTATGAAAACGGCCGATCGAGGAAACGTGCATTTCGTGCTTTACGCGAAGTTTTTGGCACAGAAAATCGACCTTCTGAGAGGACAATTTGGAACTTGGTCCAAAAATTCGAGGAAACTGGATCCGTAGCTAACATCAAAACCCGTCGGCATGCTCGTAGAGGTCGTTTGGAACACAATATTGCCATTGATCGCAGCAAGTGGGCCTTACGTATTCCACTACACACCGAATTTTAACAAAAAAAATGTTACACCAATACACACTCCAAATAACACAGGAATTGAAGCCTAGAGACCATCAACAGCGCCGTGTTTTTGCCAAATGCATACGAGAACAAGGGGTAAATTTTTCAATGAAAATCATCTTTAACGATGAGGCACATTTTCACGTTGGGGGCTTCGTAAACACGCACAATTGCCGTATTTGGGGAATCGAAAATCCAAGGCAGATTTTTGAAACTAAAATGCATTCTCAAAAGGTGACTATTGGGTGTGCCTTTTGGTCCGGAGGCGGAATTGGCCCATTTTCTTCGAGGATCATGCGGAGAACGCTGTTATGGTTAATGGCATTCGCTATCGGAACATGATAACAGATTTTTCTGGGAGCAGTTAAAAGATATGGACATCGAAGATCTCTGGTTTCAACAGGACGGTGCCACCTGCCAACACAGCAGGAGAAACGATACAATTACTGCGCGGCAAGTTTTCAGGTCACATTATTTCACGTAATGGCGACATCTATTGGTCGCTGCGATCCTGTGACTTAACTCCCTTAGATTTTTTTCTTTGGGGGTATCTGAAGAGCAGAGTCTACAAGAATAACCCGAACACTATTGCAGAGCTGAAACAGGAGATCAGACGCGAAATAACCGGCATAGAACCTGATTTGTGCACCAGAGTAGTCGAAAATTTACATGATATCATCTTTCGTACATAACTAACCTCAAAGGGCAAATAAATACTTTTTATATTTTTCAATTTCTCCGTGTTCTTTTTAATACCTTTAATGTGGAAATCCAAATTAAATCACCCTTTATTTCATGGTTTTGCCATCTCCATGCTTGAAACTCTGCAACTGTTTAAGGTAACATTTTCCCTTTAAGATTTTTTACACTAAAATTAAAGGAAACTTAAGCAAATAAAGGAAAACATTAGTAGGAAGCTGTAAAATGGCAAAGATGTTTGCGAATACTACTGTTTAAGAAACCGAATGAGTTCAGAGCTGATGAAGGTGTGCTCGAGCTGCGTATAAGCGGATATGTGCTCACTAAATCTAAGCAAAGAACTAATAATATATATTAGTTCTATAGGTATTAGCAATGCTACAAGTCTTGAGTTTTGGTAGGATTATAAGAACAAGGCGACACATTTACACGACTCATTTACATGGCGACACCGAAGTCGTATTTGGTATTTTAGATCTGTTTACTCGAAGAGCTTGGCTTCTATAGTATCCACTGTTGTAAATAATTGTAACTATAGCAGACTAACTATAGAACTTTCAGAGCAAAGAAATTTTTTAATTCCTCTGCCGAATTTCTATTCGTATTTCTACCGAACGAGCATACATCTCTCCTAGCTGCAAGGCCTACTAGATTTAGAGATGCGGTAGTCAACTTAATATAACGATAACAATAATATTATATGTAAACTGTTGGATCCAGGTCATCACCGAGAAAGCAAACACCGAGAACTTACAACCGAGACAATATATCCGAGAAACCATGACCGAGAAACCACACCGGAAAAATCGTAACTGAGAATCCACAACCGAGAATGGAAGCTACCGAGAATAACAAATGCCGAGGATGCACCCATGCTTTATGAAGTAATAATTATTTAATTAATTAATATTAGAATATTAACACTCACCCGGCAAAACGTGTCCTGTTATAGTTAACCTCTGTCACAGTCTCCACGTTAAATATTGGAGTATGTCTCTGTTAGATCTATCAAACTTACTTATAACCTAACTTCCGCTGCACAACGTCTCCTTTACGATGTTGGTCTTTCTCTTTCTTTCCCCGCCCTATGTATTCTCCACTGTCTCTGTTAGATCTATGAGAGTCACTAACTTATAATGATTACTTCATAATGCATGGATACATTCTCGGTAGTTTCCAATCTTGGCTTTGGTTTTCTCGATTGTGGTTTCTCGGTTATGGTTTCTCGGTTGTGGTTTCTCGGTTTTGGTTTCTCAGCGATGACTGGTAATATATAGTATACAAAGTATCAGGGTTTCAAAGTTTTGGCATTTTAATTCTTATAAAGCTTTAAGTTTTCATGGTATTAGATTTCTTCACTCAACGTTATAAGAGTTCTTTAGATTTTAAATTTTTAATGAAGCTTTTGGAATTTTAAAAATTACTAATAACAAGTGACACCAAACTTATTACCTGTACTTAATTAATAACAGTTTCAGAAGATTTATTTCGTTTTCTATGACTGACAATATTGTCTCGATATGTAATGATGTAAAGTCACTATCAAAAGCATTGGAATGCTAAAGACAAAAAAATGATCTTATAAAATCCGGTTACCTTTTGAATTGTTCTTTTTGTAACTCGGTTTATATTGGACAAATACTGCGAAATTTCGACATAAGATACAAAGAACGGGTAGGCTGTTATAAAAATGCACCAGAAAAATCTAAGCACGCCAAACACCTTTTGAGACAGAGCCACACAATGACATTTCAAAATAACATCAAATTCTTACACTTTTGCAACAACAAACACAAATTAGACTTTTTTGAAGCTTTTGAAATACACAAACGCACAGTCCGTGAGCAAAAATTTCATTCTTGACAATGTTTTCAAAAGAGTTATTTCGAGGCCAAATAAATCTACCGTACATCCAAATCAGATTCTAGAAATTTTATAGAGCTTGTGAGCTTATTCGTTTCCAATACCCGACCTAAATACCATTGGGTATTATGAAACACAGCACAAGCCTCTTTTTTTCTATTATTTGCTTTGGATTATCAATATCTTCATCGTCTTCATCTAAAGATATGTCAATTTTGGTGTTCGATTGTTCGGAAAACCTTGGGGTGTTCGGGAGACCACACGACGTTCACCCATAAAACTGGCTGTCTTCTACCCTATCCTTGAAACCTGGATACGGGGCATGGCAACATGACTGGGTAATGGATGAAGCAGTCAGGTCAAGTGTGTGGTAGAAAAATTCCTGAGAATTCTCGACGGTTACTCATACCGATCAGGGGGAGCCCTGGTAATATGATACCGGTGTGGGCGGATTCGAGTCTCGCCTTTGATAAGGTCACTTACGGTCACCAAACGGAACCCACTGTTTGAGTAAGATCATTTATGGTCACCTGAGGAACCCGCTGTTTGGCTGAATCTTAAGCAGGAGAAGCGAAGTGAGGTTTATCCCGGTGTGAAGGGGTAAATTCATGCCAATGGGAAACTGCATGCCGCCAGGTAATTGTGCTTAGGAGCTATCCCGGCCACCCTATGATCCGGGCTGCAGCCGGGTACAGTGATTGTGAGAAGTTCTAAAAGCCTTTACGCTTAAGGAAAGTTGAAGCAAATACATAGCCTCTCACAATCAAGACAACTTCACCTGAACAAGGTACACACTGGGAGTCTATAAGCTGTAGACGTACCTACGAAGCTCTGTCGAGGGCCCACCAAGCCTATATATTGGTAGATCGGGGTGGCAAAACCATTTAAAAACCAAGTCCTGCCACAATTGAGGTTGGATTCGATCGGGCAGTGGCTCCTAACAGCTGGGACAGCGTGTTAGGGGAGTAGTCTGAAGCTAGACAAGGTGAAATCTCCTTGGTGGTGTGATACGTCCCTCACATCCTCCTCGGAGATGGAGCCGGCGGGTGAGCATGTTTATCGCTCCGGTACTAGCTTGGATAGCTAGTAGAGTATGGATAGTATCTCGCTCCCACCAGTGAGTTACTGGTAGCATTGTGAAGTGTAGGCAATGCGCGCTAATTGAGCGTATGTCAATTCATGCTTCGGCATGTCTCAAAGGCGGGAAGGAACTCCCTAAAGTTCGTAAAATCAGTCATGAAACAATTACCTAATAGACAATTACTACGGCCTATTGTATATTTATAGGAGAGCGATTGTGGCTCGGTTAGTTACGTGCGGGACTACCGACCAAGGGATCCGGGTTCGAACCCCGGCCCATATATCACCGGATTTTTAAAATTCTCATCTCCCTCGGAAGGCAATGGCAAACCACCGAGGTATACTTTGCCCAGGAAATTTCCCCGAAATTAATAAAAAATCCAAGTACTATGTACTTGGGGTGGTTCGGAATCCACCTTAAGCTGTAGGTCCCCTATGCTTGTGATCACTGAACACGCACAACACAAGTATAAGAGGGAAATGTCGACGCTCTGCAACAGAGCACGGCACACAGAAGAAGAAGATTGTATATTTAAAAGGTAATAGGCTAATAGTTCACTGTAGAAAAGGATTCAGTTCTTTTTCGCGGACAGTCAGCCTTACATGCCCGGAAAACCTGTCATCACTTTCACTTGAGTTAGAGCTTTATGGATTTTTTGAGGATGTAGATTTCGGTTTCTTCGAATTTGGTGTACGTTCAATCATTTCATATACCTTGAACTGTTTGTAGGCGATCAATGAAAAGTCTTCTACTTTTAGTGCCAAAAACCAACAGGTTTTTGAAGGAAAATGAATGTAAATTGGCTAAAACACGAATCAGCCATATTTCTGGGATGGGAACATACATTTTATTTCAGTGGTGTTTTAATTTCAGCACTTACCCCCACACTCCACAGGAGCTCTGGCTTCGGGAATTTGAACCGCCTTCAACGCCCTCTCGTCGGAACACTTAGTTCGGACAGTTTGTGCATTTTCAAAAACCACCAAAGCTTTTAAATAATTGAAAGTTTAATTGATCGATTTTTGGGTATTTTTAATTCCAAACTAGCAGAGATTCTGAATTTTTATATTATACTCATACATATTGCTACTGATGTTTAGAAACTAGAAGTTTCACATATTCAAGGATTTCAAGAATGTTTTAGATACTTGTAAGTCAGAGCTTATAGGTTTCAGATTAACTAGAGGTGTGCGGGTACAGGTGGACATCTCGAATCGTTCGATCAAGCGGATTTGGTTTGGGCGGCCTTTCATCCCTAAATAACGAGCCGTACATCGACGGGTAGGCTTTACTTCAGAATGCAATGCCCGTGACATCCGTTTTTTGTTAACAACAACTCAGTGTTCATAAATACTTCAAGCTTTCTCAAGATTAATTAACTTCACGAATTGCTTAATTAGTTTTTTTATGGGATCAATCATACGACAAAATGCTAAAACTAATGCTGAAACGTGCTGCCCAGCTTGATCAAATGATTCGAGATTCCCGTCCGAATCGTTTTCCGTATATATAGGCGATTCCCGCACACCTCTATTTCGGATTTACCAAAATTAAACTGATTTCAGACTTCATAATAATTCCAATGATTCAAAGTATGAAAGTTACGAAGTATAGGTTTCAGGGATTCAAATTTTCAAAATTTCAAAGTGTACGATTTTAGAATTTCATAACCACAATGAAGCATTTCAATGTATCAAAAAGTGTTTAGTTCTTACTGTATTGATTGATTTTACTTTATTCAAAAGCTCAGTTCAGATTTTCATAGTTTAATTATTTTCATAGTGTAATTACAGTTTTGATAAACCTATAAGCGGTTTAATTATAGATACCACTTATTAATTTTCCAATTTTCGTGTCTCTGAATTTATGGGTACGTTGTTTTGAAATTTTGAGGAATACGAAATAAACCATGCGTACAATAAACTTAATTTTTGATTTTGTAGGTAATTGATTACCTACAAAATTGATCATCAGCATTTTAGTTACACACAGATGTGTTTATCAAGTTGCCTAATCGCAAGGCTGTGGGTAGGGTATTCATTCTTTATGAGTAATGATTATTCTAAATGTTAGCTTTTTTGCATAATTTATCTCTATTGATATACAATCAGCTATCACATATTTGATAACATAAAAATATGAAATTGTTGTTTTATGTACATTTTTAAATTGTCATTTTAAGTTTATATTAGAATAACAAATTAATCAAGAATTAAAATAAAATTAACTTACTTCGCTTAAAGCAGAAGGATAATCCCCAGCTTCCAATAACAAGACCTTCCAATCTTTCACTTGTGACAATCGATTGGCAACAACATTCCCAGCGGATCCACCGCCAACAATAATAAAATCAAACTCGTCTCCATCACGTAAATTATTCCCATAATCAAGTGGATATCGACCCTCAGGCCCCAATGCACATTGGGATGCCATTAAAGCGTTTATCAAGGTAAAAAATACATGAGAACCCGGTTGTGTTAGGGTAGTGGCTGGACAAGGATTTATTATACCCTCCATTGTAAATTTTCTAACTATT
This sequence comes from Agrypnus murinus, assembly GCA_929113105.1. NCBI lineage: Eukaryota > Metazoa > Arthropoda > Insecta > Coleoptera > Elateridae > Agrypnus > Agrypnus murinus. The sequence continues at coordinate 53,830,524 of OV816025.1, forward strand.
AAAGATAATTGCCTGCAAAAGAAATTTGTATGAATTAACCTTGGAAGTTCAAATTTATTGTTTTGGAACTAGAGTTAACAGCATTGATCAAAATTATTACCTATCAAAAACAAAACTAAAAATGCAAACATATTAAAACTATATTATTTAAGTACTTAGAACTTACTTACCTCTAAGTAGTTACTTAATTATTGATGTAGAAAGTATAATTCTGACTAATTGTTGTCTTGTTTACATACCGTAGAAATATTTTTGATTACAAAATGTGTTATTTATTCACTTGATATACACTGATGTGTGACTTTTTATCGATTGACGTGAAAGAATTTACCTGCCGCATTCAAAACCGGCGACGATGTGCTTTTACTTTTAGTGATCTTGGTCTTAGTTCCCAACTTCAAGACCAGTTTTCTGCCTTTGCGTGGTTCAACAAACTAAGCTAATAATTACTAAGGAAAGATTCAAGTTGTGCATGTAATGACGTTCTACATGTGTAATTTCAGTACTTACAAATTAATTTTGATAACCTCATATTTTTATCTAATTATTTTTAAAGTTTGTGATTAATTTCTAAATGATTTGAAGTGGCGCTTATACATATACAGTGTGTATCTAGAGTGCGTACAGTGGGGTTTATTGAATGAGAAATAGCGGTATCGCGGTTATTAGTAAAGAAAAAAATTGTTAAAATCTTACATGTCTCGTTTATTTGATAAATTAAAGGCATATGGAAACGACACATTTTAATTGCCATTCAATGATTTATTTTAAGGAAAATACCTTGATTTCGTTTTGGTTCCTGGCGATTCAGATATGGCAAAGATCCATTTCTTTGGTAACCATATACGGCCTTAGCTTTATTCAATTGCTTATTTGTCATCTATTTATTAGTAGAAATAGAAGAACAAACAATACAAAGTATTTTAGCAGATTTAACAGTTATTTCACCAAGTTAATCATGAACAGAAAATATTCAAAACGACTGAGTCATTCCACCAAGTTTTGGATAGACTTTGTTTGATTTCAATGAAAATAATTTTTTACGGTACGCCATACCAAAGAATGAAAGAGACGCATTAGGCATACATTTTAGAGATATAGAACTTTAGAGTATTTTTTGTGACAACTTGGCATGGAGTAGGTTCAGGAGCAGTAGTTCACTCTAGCAACAACAGTCATATCGTAGGCCAAGAAGAAGTTTCATAGTAAAGGTTAATGAATATCCTTAAACCAAAATAGAAGTGTCTGTTACGTCGAAGTATTTATTACCTGACAGGGCTGGTATTCTCGTTAACTTGCTTATTAATGGATGCGGAATTTAATGTACTTTAATTTATTAAAGAGCAAGATTTTCCAAGGAATGCGTCGTTTCTGCGTTATTCAAAAACGAAAAAAAAAGTCCGAAGATGTCGAAGTTTTCGATACACCCGGGCTAAAGCTCACGTAGAAAATTGGTGCAAACTTCAAATTCTTCCCTATTTACAAGTAAATAGAGAGAATAAAACTGTTTCCGGCTCTTCAAGACTTATTTCAAAGCATAGCCAATTTTCGACCTATCTGTAGTGGCCTAATATGATTTTTCTTGTTTGATTGTTTATAGCGTATCTAATTTGGAATTTGCTGCCTAGGTTCTCCTTTAAATTACACATCGTAGTGGCTGTCCTCGAAATTAAACGCACAAATCTTTTAATGCAAACTTGTTTGCTAAAATTAGAAGCATGTACGTAAATCTACCACTTATACTTGCTTTATCATTGTAAATAAAATTAAAAATATTAATTTTACATGTAAATAGATTTTTTCATATTAATAGTAAATAACCTGTTGAAACTTTAATAAATAATAAAAATATAAAATGTAACAGATTAATAAAGGAGAAGTTTTTTCTTTTGTTAACTCTTTTAGGCGACTTGAACTGTATATATGAAGAAATACTTTCATACTCACATTCATACTTTTTAGATGAGGTTTAAAGGCTATTTATGGAGTAGTATTTAGTACCATCCCTAGGCGAAGTTGGAGCTTTAGTTACTTGACTGGACCCTGGATATATCTATGATGTCATCAGTTGATAAATTTTGTTGTAATTAACCAGGGACAATTTCAATTTTAATTTCTCCATTCTATCCAAGACACTTAGTTATCCTTTTCAAGAGTTTTATATTTAACTTGACCCACCTGCGTTTCCGCTTATGACCATGGAGGTTGGGGCAAATTGAGATACGATTAATTAGTGCTTGCTTTGCTTGCGTTGAAAGAGCTATCAGTACGCACTGGTGGAAGCGAATCTATCTATCCTCTGCTAGCTCTCCAGGCTAGTGCCGGAGCTATTAACGTGCTCAGTCATCGAGGTCCGTCTCCGAGGAGGTCTCTTCAACCCTAGTCCAGCGTGCGGATTTTCACTGTCCGGACGAGTCCAACCTCAAGTGCGGCTGGGACTTGGAAACTGGGTCTGCTTAGGATATCCCAAAATTTAGCCACCAGCCCTACTATAATTATACTTGGTGAGCCTTCAACAGAGCCCCATCCGACTCTATCTAATCTTAATTTTGTTATAATTGAGCCCATATGTACTAAAATTCGTAGAGATTAACTGAAAAATAAAAATTTTCGAAATTTTAGATACCATTCGGTACTGATTTAGGGTGAGTCGATAGGAATTTCAAAAAACTAGCAGCAGAGTCTTGTTTAACACTTTTTAAGTGTCCCGAATGTCCATTTTCAGAGCAATTGAACAAACTTTATTTTCAAGCCCAGTTGAAATAACATGGGGTATTTTTAGAGTCTCATGTTCGCTTCCTTTTAGAATCTACTAGGTTTATGATCCTTTCCAGCTCGGATGGAAGAAACTGCATGTCATACTTTAATATTCTAGTTCATTGAAACACGAAAAATACCTCTGAAACAAATAGACACAGTGATTGTACATTTTTCGAATTTTAATTTTGTTAGATTAATTACGGAGCTCTTGTCATACTAAACTTCCTGGAGATTAACTACTCGTAATAAATAACAATCAAACTTTCAGCTGCCATTCGGGTTCCGATTTAGGGTCAGCCGTCAGAAAGGACCCCGCACAAACCTGATGGAAGTTGTATTTCGATGGAATTTTTGATATGTTGTAACTAGTGGCTTTGTGATTAAAAGTCTTCCTGGGCGCAAATCTCAAAAATTAAACGTTTGACCTCCACGAGGTCGAATTGGGGAAATACGCCGTATGAAGGGTATATCGCGCATGCAAGGTGCAATCGGGTTGCTTGATTCTATCGTGAGATTCTTTGCCTCTCATGTCCGGAGTACTTGATTATATTATTAGTTCCCTTGCCTCTCACGTCGGGGTGCTTGATTATATCGTGAGTCCCCTTGCATTTCACGACGGGGTGCTTGATTATATCGTGAGTCCCCTTGCCTTTTACGACGGGGTACTTGATTATATTGTGAATCCCCTTGCCTTTCACGTCAGGGTGCTTAATTATATCGTGAGTCCCCTTGCCTGTCACGTGGTGGTGCTTGATTATATTGTGAATTTCCTTGCCTCTAACGTCGGGATGCTTGATTATATCGTGAGTCTCCTTGCCTTTCACGACGGGGTGCTTGATTATATTGTGAATCCCCCTTGCCTCTCACGTCAGGGTGCTTAATTATATCGTGAGTCCCCTTGCCTCTCACGTGATGGTGCTTGATTATATTCTGAATTTCCTTGCCTCTAACGTCGGGATGCTTGATTATATCGTGAGTTCCATTGCCTCTCACATCGGGGTGCTTGATTATATCGTGAGTCCCCTTGCCTTTCACGTCGGGGTGCTTGATTATTTCGTGAATCCCCGTGCCTCTCACATCAGGATGCTTAATTATATCGTGAGTCTCCTTGCCTCTCACGTGGGGGTGCTTGATTATATCGTGAATCTCCTTGCCTCTAACGTCGCGGTGCTTGATTATATCGTGAGGCCCCTTGCCTCACACGCCAGTGTGCTTGATTACATTATTGTCACCATTTAGTCGAATTAATTCATTCACGCGAAAATATTGATTACAAATAAAACACTGCATTCGATTTCTGTTGGCCATTACGTAATATTTAATATCTTAAATGAAACAATCCTGTTTCACATGCGTTTAGAGTTTTAATACCTACAGAACGGAGTATTTTAAACGTTTCTCAGTAAAGTCAAATAAGTTTTAAAAAACACTAAAAAGAAAATATTTAGTTTAAACTATTATTTGGAAAATAATTATTTATTTTATTGGGTTTTGTAAGTTTTCTTGTTCTATTGTAATATACGGTAAATATTATTAAAATCTACAATAGAACAAGAAAACTCACAAAGCTCAATAAACTGTTTAGATTTAACGAATAAAAATTAAATTATCATCAAAAATTCCATAAAGAAAATTTAAAAAAAATAAAATCATGTTACAAAAAAATAATTATCTGTTAACATTCATAAATTTAAACACAACAAAAAGATTTAAAAATAGCATTAAAATTTTCGGGTTTTTAAATAGGCCCGTTAATATTTAATAGAGCGCTGGCCAATGAGAAAAGAGGCGGTAACGACATTCGGTACGAACTGCATTATCTGCATTATTTAGGTTAGAATTAACCTGCTAGCATTGTTTACATTGCGAGCCGTCATGAGCTTTGTTATTTCTCCTTTTTACATATTTTTAATTCTATCTATTTTTTCGCTTTTATTCTCTAACTTAAAATACATCACAACTTCAAAGATTTGAGGTTAAAACCGTTGTCAAAGCATTCGCGGCGGAAGAAGCATTTATAAACAATTTCTTATTGGGTTGGGTTCTAACACGTCACTATGGCGCGAATTTAAATTTAAATTTAAAATTATTTTTTTCTTAAAGACTGCTGTGGGGCACAAAATATTATTAGTAGCCTAAATTTCTAAGTTTACGCTATTGCATAACACAATAGAAATGTGGCTGTAAAAGACCATTACCGTTAAATTGCATTAAGCGGATTCACTAAACTGACGTGACCAATATTTGAAATAATGACTATTATACATCTTCATCACCTGGTATATTATCTAGGTTGATATTTGAACAAGTAGGAATGTGTTTTATCATTGTAAATGTGTCGCATGTTACGCGTTCTTGATATTGCTACATCATTTTAATCTAGACCTTTTCTGTTTTGCACTAGTTTTGGAAAATACTCTAATAATAATCGCAAGTCATCACGATAATCAATTTTTAAAAAGTAAACATGTATTATGAATTACTAACAGATTTTAGAATTTATCATTTAATGGCTATTTTTGAATATATCTGTGAGCTTTTATAGCTTAGGTCTTTTTGGATGTCTAAATATTTAACCCATCTAAGCCATGACGATAAAAGTTTACTACATTACAGCCCCAAATTTTAGTTGATTTGATACGTAATAATTCTACGGAAGTTATTGAAATTATTTATTTAAAAATCCTTGAACTGACGGAGTAACTTAACAGCAACTTAAAAAAACTTGGATATACGTATTTACAATACCATTTTTACAGTACAATATGACTTATTTTATTTCGCTTTTGAGTTTTGATTAGATTATTATCTATAACAACCTATCAATAGCACTTCAGACAAGAACCCACTCTTATTTACGCTCACTAGAGTTCATCACTATTATGTAACCATTCTTTTTTTATAAATTCTGCCCCTCTTTCCCCAATCATAATAATTGGCGGATTTGTATTGGCGCTAGTAATTCTCGGCATAATAGAACCATCAATAACTCTTAAACTTTGAACACCGTGCACTTTTAATTTTGAATCAACAACCGCTGTAGAATCTGTTTTTGGGCCCATTTTGCAAGAACCCACTTCATGGTAAAGATTTGTTCCAATATTCCTTATAGCGCATTTCCAAAAATCATCGGTATTAAATGTAAATTTTTGACAATTAGGAAGATGATATTCCACAATTGTTGCATTATATTTTTGTAAAGTTTCAGTTTCAATAAGTTGTTTGAACATTTTTATACCTTGTAACAGAAGTTCTAAATCTTCATTCTTTTCATCGGTTAAATAATTTGGATAAATTAAGGGTCTATCAAAGGGGTCACTACTGTGTAAAAGAACTTTTCCAATAGATTTTGGTTGTATAATTGTAGGAAGCAAAAGCATGTTACTTTTATTCCTGTTATTGTCTTGAAAGGTTCTTAGTAGTTCTTCAGGTATGTTAAATGAATTTGATATTGCTGGTAATAAATATTGATCATCAGGATAATGTACAGTATGTAGCAATTGCAGATTTGGATATATTGAATCATTTTTAACATTAATAAATCCCACAAAGTTTGTTATATCTATCTCACTTAATGGCCCTTTCCTATGCATGAAATAATTGTAGAGTTCATCAATTTTATCTGCATCAGATTTTGGATATACAACTGATTCGTTAATATTGATTAATAAGGGAAAAGTTAAATGATTCTGTAAATTCTCCCCAACTCTTAAATTTTGTACAACTTCAATTCCTATATTTTCTAGGTGTTCTTTTGGTCCTATTCCAGAATTCATCAAGATTTGTGGTGAATTGATGGATCCAGCAGACAATACGACTTCTTTTCTTGCATGGATCTTTAAGATTTCACTATTGATTTTAACTTCTACACCACGCACAGTGTTTTGTGATTTATCAATTAATAGTTTAGCAACTTGAGCATTCAGAGCAACGTATAAGTTCTTACGACCTTTTATTTTCCCAATAAAGCTTTTCCCAGTATTAGACCTGGTTCCCTTTGAGATAGTCATAAAGCTGTCTAGAAAACCCAACGGTTTCTTTTCATGATATTCTTGATAATATCCAATTTCTTTATACGCATCTACCAATATATTGCGAATTGGCTGTTGTGATCTGTAGCGTGAAATTTCCAGTTCTCCATCCTTCCCATAATGATTGTCTGCTGGGTCTTGACAATTCTCGAATTTCTTAAAGTATTTTACATTGGAGTTGTAATCCCAATCTTCATTACCTGCTTCGGCCCAATTGTTAAAATCGTTAGGGTTTCCTCTAATATAAATCATGGCATTTAGAATGCTGCTACCTCCAACACCTTTTCCCCGTGGGCAAAGACATCGGCTGCCTTTTAATGCTAAACAGCAAGTTTTTGATGGTTCCATTTTGTATTGCCAGTCTTCTGAGGTGTCTTGAATGCTGAATACCATTGCTGGAATCTGTAAAGAAAACAAGGAAGTTTTTATTATCCAACACCAAAACAGTAAAATACGTGTGAGTAATAAACTATACCATTTTTCACAAGATTACCTACTTTTCCATGTAACTTTTAACTAATTTAAGAACATCGGACTGTATCTATGAGATGGTATACAAGTACTTAGTATTATATACGGACAGTGTTAGACTGAAATCAATCTTAAGTTGGCTTCACTATAATGATGATAAATCAAGAAGTGCTGGAGGTACAATATAAGAAAAATTTCTACCACACGTGTAATACTTAAGTCGACTGATTTAAAGGTATGTAAGTATTCATAAAGTTTTAATCTCCTTTGGACTCAATCGCATCTGCTATGGATCTTAAAGATGCTAGTTTTTTTTTATTTCTTTGATTATTTTTTTATTGATCTTGAAGGACTGTTCGCGTTGGAACTATTGTCTATTTCGGGGTTATGTTTCGCTCCATCGCTTTCTAAAAACAACTTATAGATATCGATTGATTATATATGAAGCTGAGGTAGCGTTTGCTGGATGGATGTACCTATAACCGTTTTGTTTTCTCAAACATACAGTTGTAAGGAAAGTGCTGGCCTTTTTCATGTATGTTTTTGAGCATTACTTAAATAGTTAATAGTGTTTAATAGTTAACTTCTTAAGTAATTCATTGTAATATGTTGTCTTTCAACGAGAATCCGATGTAGTTTTTGTTGAAGGAACTTCTGTGTTTCGTTCTATCAAAGTTGTTTGTACGAGCGATCCTAGTCTTTTTTTATTATTTCCAGAGGGTGTGCTTGTGTAACTAGCTTGTAGCATTACTTATTGATGTTGAAAGGCTGTTTTGTTCTGTTGGGTAAGATTCGCACAGTTGCACAGTGCAGTAATTGCCTTTCGGCGTTCACTAACATCATAGCATCAAAATAACCAGCAGATTTACTCTATTGCCGGAACTTTGCAGTTTGCCAACTAGTTTTGAATATATCACACACACCACAATCAGTTCGCCGAGACTTGCCGATAATGATTTTAATAAGGAACTAACGCAGGTTAATACTAATTTTGCAAAAAGTCATTTTTTTATATAAATATTATAGCTCGTAGCGTTACTTACGGCTGGCGATAGGCTGTTCGTTTAAGCCAGTTCGCATTATCCTTCGTTTCACTTTCACTTTACACCTTTCTAAGTAAATTAATTATTATCGATTAATTCCATTGAAAAGCCGAGATAATGTATGTACAGGGTAATCCAAATTGAATTAGGACGGTTTAAATTTACCGCCACGTTAAATTATTGTCACATTGGCAATATGAATACTTTTCTGCTTCTTTTATTTTACAGCGCCGTCTCAAAGATAATATAGCTTCTAAACGTCGTTAATTTTAAATTATAAGCTTACTTGATAATAAAATCGTGTAGCAAACTGTAGTTCTGAAAACACTGTTTTGTAAAATAAGAAAACAAGCGAAATCAAGTAAAAATTCAATGAAAACTTGAACAACGTAGTAAAATACAACGATGTAAACGAGAAAGTGACGAGTTGACTCTGTAATTTGACACAACACATTTCAATAGTGCTACACTAACAACGTGAAATACACTAAAACCTAAGGCGCGAAATTCAAACCGTCTTCACTCAATTTGGATCTCACTGTATATTGGATGAACGTGCGTGTTTCGTTTTGTCAGAATCATTAATTTGTAAAAACGGTGTTAGCCTTTTTGTTTTCAAAAGTCTTCTTTGAAGAGGCATTCACGTTGCTTTTACCAGGTTTTGTTTTCTACCATCTTTGGCGCTATCCTTCAGTTATCTCTTTAGTGTAACATGACTGTTTGTAAAAGGAATTATTCTTGGGAATTTCATTAGAAAGAGTGTCCTGCTTTCGTTCCTAGCGTTGCCTGTAGTTAATAGTGTAAGCTCTAGATCTATAGATTATTTATTAACATCGGTAAGTTTCAGTCGGAAGCCGATGTGCTATTTGTTGAATGAATGCCCACGATTTGTTTTGGTCAAAAGTTGTTTATTAACATCTTATTCGTTAATCGTTTTCAAAAACTGTGATTCTATTTATCGCTCGGATGAGTAACTATTGTCTAATGAGATTTGAAGATCTTTTTTACTTTTTCGAAATTGTATTTATAAATTGCTTTAGTTCTAATAACTAATAGTTTGTAGACTAGATGTACGTCTACGATTCTTTTTCTCGAAGAGATATTTTTCATGCACTTTAAACAGGGATATTGAAATATAGTAAGGAAAATACAGTAATTTGTACATGTTGCTTCTTTGGCTTAATGTTGAACTTAATTGAAATATTAACGGAATCTCCATCAGTTGTAGAATTATTCTTAATCCTTTTGTAACAAGAAGGTACAACGTTTATATTTAAGCAATAAATTCGTTGACTAGTTTTAAAACTATTATTATTTGTTTTACCGTTATTGATGCCATGGCTTATATACCCTTCACCAACAGAAGTCAAATAAGGATATTTAGTTATTCCTTAGCATAAAAGACCTCTATTTTTGAAAGTTTCGCACTGTATAGCAGTATACATTCTAATAGAATAACACCAATAAAATTGTACCAGTTCATGTTGTCAAGGTAGGCGATTGTCCGATTGTGTGATGTAGTAATTAATTTGGACTTACACTACATTTTCTGAGCTTCATTTATATTAAATTATTGATTTAGTTAAAAAATTGTAGAAATAAAAATGTTTTAGTAGTGTCTGATATGTATAATATTCTAGCATATATGTAATCTAGAAACTAACTATATAATCTCCTAATGTGCGTCCCTAGTTGTTTTAGAAAGATCGCATATTATATTACATACTTATAGTATACTACGGAACAGAACCTAATGGGGCCAGATTCATAATTTCCTCTCCAACAGCAGAAGTAGGATGGGTCAAGGGCCTGTTGGAGACAGTTCTATGCAGTTTAGGTACATTTTAAAAGTTGGTATAGGCTATCAACAAACCAGTGGTGACAGGCACTTTGTTCCAGAAATAAAATTTCGCAATTCTTACTAATTTTAACTTGCTGAACTCAACAGTTTTTGATATGCACAAGCATAGGTTTTCGATACATTCAACCCCCATATTTGTATTATCTTTGCTATTAGCAAATCTTCATAACAGTATGACAACAATAAAGAGCACCATTATATTGAAATCAATATTGTGAAAGTATTTATAACCCCCTTACACATACATCATGTCACGTACATCAAATTGGGTTTAATAAAAATTTTGTTGAAGAGGTAAACCGACAGAATTTCTGACTATCAGTGATGCCAAAATAAAAGGAGTTTTTATTGGACCATAAATAAAGGGACTTATAAAGCACTTTAGCTTTAAATTCTTATTGGAAGGAGAAGCAAAAATTGTCTGAAATTCTCTTAAGGGCGTTGTGTTTAGTTTGGAAACTGCAGAAGCAAAGAATATGCAAAATCTTTTAGTAGCATATGAAAGCATGGGTTACAAGATATTACTAAAACTCCACTTCCTTCAGTACAGAAATTAGAGGGACCCTCAAATAGAGGGATTTTAGAGGGATTATAAAATGATTATATGCTAGCATTTGGTAATGATAAAAAATCTTTTTGCAAAAATGACACGAAATGATATCAGTGCCACTCCAAAGATTCATTCCAACAAGTGTATGTATTTAATTTCTTAACTATTGAAACTTCAGAGTTGAATGAACCTTCTTATAAGTAGTGGATATATTTACATAAAAAGAAAACGAATTCACTAGGTACAGTTTCTAATTTTATCTGAATATCTACCTTTCAAAAAATGTATTAGAGCTGTTACTTTACGATTAATTAAACATGCAACATGTAAATATCTAAATCATAATCAAACCTTAGTTAGATAACAAAGTAAATGTTAATCTATAAAAAGAGATTATAGGTTTCTTCTAAATAAAACTATGGAATATTTAAAATAAATTCTATACAATTAAATAAGACAGAGCTACTTATACCTGATAGATACACAGTAGTGAATATTAGGTTGCCTACATTCATCATAAAATATTAATAAAATATTTCTGATAGTTCCTACTATTAATAATGTTATATACCTAGTCGTATTAAAATATTTTACCTCACTTAAAGCAGATGGATAATCTCCAGCTTCCAGCAATAAAACTTTCCATTTGTCAACTTCTGACAATCGATTTGCAACAATAGAGCCAGCTGACCCAGCACCAACAACAATGAAATCAAATTCATCTCCATCATTTAGAGATTTTCCATAATCAGGCGGATAAAGCCCTGCTGGTCCCAATGCACATTGGGATGCCATTAAGGTATTGATTAATGTAAAAAATAAATGAGATGCTGGTGGTGACAAAGTGGTCGCACACGAATTTATTATACCCTCCATTTTTATTTTTATCCAAATTTATACAGATAAGAACTAAAAATTCAAAAAAGATTTTTGCAAAAAAAAGATTTATTGTACGATATGATTTATGAAGAAGTACTCACTAATTGGGAATGTTTCTAGCAGATTCAAGTTACATAATAATTCTTAAATTCTAAATATAGATGTGGCTTGAATAAAGTATTCTAAAGGATTGTTGTTAACCGCGCACTTTCAGAATCATAAAAGTAGTCAATGAATAAGGTTAATTTAGAATATAATCACATAATGATCATTTATTGTACTTTACCCTTGATAATCGTATAACATTTGACAAAACAAACAAAATTTGTTATTATCAACCAAATTTTATTCAAATTGCTTAAGAGATTAATAGTGTTAGTGATAATTCTTTACGAAATAGAATTTGGATTTTTAAGCACATGATGGTTTATTATCTTAAGGTAGATTAAGAGGAAAAACTGCTCTGCAGCTGAAGAGCTAACATAATTATAATATGTATTTTAAATTGGCATTAATGCCATCAATATACCATGTCTAAACTCCAGATTATGGAGCTTTTATAGCCGAAGCGAGCTTACTTTAGGGTTCAGGCACGGTATACTTTTAAATAATCGTTGATCTAAGAGGCATCTTTTAAATTGACACCCACTTACTTTTAGAATAGTGATAGATACTTCTTTTTAATTATTAATTTTTAGTAGTAGTGTTACCCCAGATTATATAACTATCCTATTTTAGGACGTAATTCGGTCATCTGTCCTCCCACTTTTAAACAAAAAAATTAATATCTTAGTTTCCAGTTTAGTTCTACTAGTTTCTGGTGTCCAGTCTCATATAAAATGAAACACAGGGTCTCTTCAATGAAAAGGTTGCATAAGGCAACAATGTTGCAAGTTACTTCCTCTGGAATGGGTGTATTCTTACTTAGCAACAATATATTTGCAATACTTCAGAAATATTTAAATCAATTTCGTTATACAGGTTCAGTAGAACAGATACATTAGCTTTATCTTTAAATATATTGCAAATAATAGTTATTTACGTTATAAGTCCTGGGAATGGGATTTTACAGTCGAGTAAGATGTTATGGACAAAGCGACGAAGGAGCCGAGTCCGGAACATTGAAATGAGACTGTAAGAACATTTTCAGGACGTATGACGTAATGCGTTTTATTTCATACTGCAATTATTGGTTTAATTTAAAAAGATTATATAAAATAAATTTTCGAATTTAAAATATGGACAGCTGTGAAAAATGAGCATCTATGGCAACTATTAATCAAACTCAGAACATAGAACGAGTGTTCATGGTAACTAAATACTAAAGCATTGTTTAGTTTATTTGAGTCCGGTAAAAAATCTTACAGTCATACTAGACCGTAAAATCGCATTTTCCGGATTGTAATTGCTACCGTAATAGTATATTACGTTATAAGTCCGGTAAACCCAAGTTTACAGTAGCGAGTTGAAAACGTTTCGGGACGAGGCGACGAAGGAGCCGAGTCTCGAATGTTGAAACGAGCTACTGTAATGGTTTACCGGAAGTATGACGTAAGGCGTTTTATTTCATACTGCCTCACATTGTTCATTTTTTAAAAAAATGCATTTAAAATTTTCAGTCCGGTAAAATTTTTTATTTCATACTGTCCGGTAAAAGGGTATTTACCGGACTCATTTGAGTCCGGTAAATGAATTATTACGTTACAAGGCCGGTAAAAAATTTTACCGGACTGAAAATCCAATTTGAATCCGGTAAAAAATTTTACCGGACTGAAAATCTAATTTGAGTCCGGTAAAAAATTTTACCGGACTGAAAATTTTAAATGCATTTTTTTTAAAAATGAACAATGTGAGGCAGTATGAAATAAAACGCCTTACGTCATACTTCCGGTAAACCATTACAGTAGCTCGTTTCAACATTCGAGACTCGGCTCCTTCGTCGCCTCGTCCCGAAACGTTTTCAACTCGCTACTGTAAACTTGGGTTTACCGGACTTATAACGTAATATACTATTACCGGACTCAAATTAGATTTTCAGTCCGGTAAAATTTTTTACCGGACTCAAATTGGATTTTCAGTCCGGTAAAATTTTTTACCGGCCTTGTAACGTAATAATTCATTTACCGGACTCAAATGAGTCCGGTAAATACCCTTTTACCGGACAGTATGAAATAAACATTGATAATACGATACAGTATGAAATAAAGTAATTTATGTTATTAAAATTTTAATTTATTTTTGTATTTGTCTTTCTTTGTTAACATTTTCTCTAGAAATTGTCATTTTGAGACCATAATATTTGATAATCCTACATATGACTAAAGCAATCAAGAACAAAAGCACATTATGCCAAATAAGTTTATTTTTAAAGGACACGCTCTAAGACAACTTCTAAATTACAGTAACTTATTTACTCTTATTACATTAGAACTTAAATATCTTATAAATAAATAAAACTTTTATTTTTCACCAATAATCAATTTTCTTCCAATGTTCAGGCATGTTTTCTTTGATTCTGTTTAAATCATTCTCTTTCAAATTATAGCTATATAAGAATCGATCTTGATTTGAAAGCCCAACAAGCGGTGCTCCTTTTCCTACATATTGAGACTCACCACTAAAAACACCCCAATCTTCCTTTATCATATCTGCAGCTTTTTCTGCTATCATTATGATTGGTGCATTGGTATTTCCACTTACAATGTAAGGCATTATAGACCCATCTACAACTCGAAGACTGTATAACCCTTTAACTCTTAAACGAGAATCCACAACTGCATAGGGATCAGTATCGGGTCCCATTTTAGCTGTCCCAACTGGATGATATATTGTTAAAGTGTAGTGGCGTGCTTGACATTCCCAATATTCATCAGATAAGAACGGGAAATCATTACACCCAGGTATTTTGTAAGGATTTATTCTTGCATTGTATTTTTGCATTATTGGTGTTGTAGCTAATTTGTAACATATTTTGGCTGCTTCAACCTGAAAATTAAAGGTTCATTTATAAAATATCATTTTTAAGCAAAAGAACTTTCAAATATGAAATTAAGTTCATAGATGTATCTACTTTGACTAGTTAATTCTGATTTTTGAAATTTTGACAAAACATTTTGACAAAAAAAAACTTGGAAGAGGTACAGATACTGGTCATAGCTTTGTAGAGTAAAAAGGCTAGAAATCAAATTAAAGGCCATAGTTCACAGTGACGGATTCAGAGAGGGACTAATGCCCTCACCCTTTAGTTGCAAACTTACACTGGATAAAATGAAGCCTTTTGAAAAATAAAGATTAATATGCTCAATAATTTACACGATGAACTTTAGCCCCCTGGGAAGAATTATGGATCCGCCGCTGATAATACATACAAGAACAAAAACAACTCTTGTCTGCTGTAACACTATGAAATATAAGTAACTGTATTGCAACTAGATTTTTAACAAAATAAAACAAAACTCACATAAAAAGTACTGTTTTGTAATTCCACAAAGGACACATTTTAATTATTCAGACATCACTACCGTACTATGTACTCTCAGAATCAGTGGTAATCCCATGAGATTATCAGTGTCCGATGTCTTACATTTGCTATGTTATATACTCTAATAAGTAACTGAAAGTAAAAATATATAAATCTTACCATAACTTTTATATCATATGGATCCAAGTAATAGTTGGGATAAATCAATGGATGACTTTTGTAATGCTTGTCTTTAAGTAAAATTTGTCCACGACTTTTTGGTCTTAATACCAGTGGCATTAAATTAAAAGCTTCATGATAAATTATCTCTTCATAGACTGCTGAATAGAAAGTGTCATCAAGACCAGTTGCTCTTTTACTAAACAGACCTCCATCAGCGTTATCTGAATAAGGCCCCATAAAAAGTTGGACATCAGGCCAATCATCGCTTTTATTTTGATATTTTGTTTTAAGAAATCCCATCACTTCACATTCTGGCAACCAATAAATTGGGCCATTTTCTTCTTGTGCAAATTCGTCTACAGTCTCTGGCGAAAATACATTTGGTAATAAAAATCCACAATTGGTACAACCCTCAGGTGGATCAAATAAAAATGTTCCACCACCCAATGCTACATGATCTTGAAGATTTTGACCAACACCAGGTGAATGAAAAATTGGTTCGATACCAACATCTTGTAAATGTTGTGCTGGCCCTATGCCAGAAAGCATCAAAAGATGAGGTGATTGCACAGCTCCAGCACTTAATATAACTTCACGTTCTGCATAAACAGTGGTTTTTGCTCCGAATTTATTAAAAGTTACTCCATTAGCTTGAAGAATGGCTTTATTTATCACAATCTCTTCAACTATAGACATCAAACTTACATGGAGATTTTCTCTTGAATGTATAGGTCTTAAAAAGGCTTTAGCAGTGCTACATCGTAGGCCATCTCGTAAAGTCCCATGTGCTAAAGTAAATCCAGTTTGAAATTCACCATTTACATCTAGAATTTTGTAACCAAGTTGTTCTGCAGCTTCGAGGAACCAGTCAGAAACTTGCGAATGGTATCTGAAGTATTCAACTGTTAAATAACCGCCAATTCCATGATAAGGATCATTTTGATATTCTTCAATGCGCATATCTTCAGATTTTTTAAAATATGGTAGAACACTTTCATAGCCCCATCCAGGGTTACCTGACGATTCCCATTGATCGTAGTCTCTTTTATTACCTCGAATATAAAGCATAGCATTTAGAACACTGCATCCACCCAGTACTTTACCCCTAGGCCAATTACATCTCCCATCTTTCATTGCTTTACAATAGTGTTCACTTGGCTCGGTTTTGAATTTCCAATCAATAGGTGTTAATTGCAAAGCAGGAAACATTAAAGGCATGTCCGAAAGCGATACTTCATCGGGACCAGCTTCTATTAAAAGGACGGTCCAGTCGGGAATTTCACTTAATCTATTAGCTAGAACTGCCCCAGCACTTCCACCACCAACAATAATAAAATCATAACTTTCTAATAATTTCTCTTTTGGTGTATCTTGTATTCTATTTTCTTTATCTAATATATCTTGTCTTTGATGTAGTACTGCTGAATATAATACCATTAAAAAACCTAAACTGGGACCTAATGTTAATGCTATTCGCGTTTGAGAATACTTATTCATTTCACTTGAACTCATTTTAGAAAAATTCAAAACGTTTTATATTATAAAACTACTTCACAACTTCACGTTTTTAGTAAAGAATGTATTCAACTAAAATTTACTTAATAAAATTGTATGCAATATGAAATAAGATAAAAGTGCTGAATTTGATGTATTTGATACATCCTGTAAAATGTAAGCATAAGTAAAGATAGAAATGTTTTTCACGTAGGAAAGTTGTAAAAGTAAACAAAAATTTCATAATTTGATGCAAGTTATTTATGAACAATGATATTAATTTTCAACTTGTTACGTATTTTTTGAAGGTTAATTTAATTATTTAAAATGAGGCTAATTAGTAATATAAAGTAATAATCAATAGAAAGATCCTAATATCCGACCTACATTTTGTAAATGATTAATAATAATGCTATTATGTTATCAATTATCCGTATTATGTATTTTATTTTATCGGTTAATCCTTACAATACTAATTCGTGCTTCGAATTAGTTGTTACCTAGTTGTGAAAGTATTTTGATTTTCAAGTTAACCTAAATACAGATTCTTTAGGTTAAGGACTACTTAAGCAATAAAGGAGAGAAATTGTTGAAATAATACAATTATTACTGATAAATGAATCAAAATTACTTTAACGTTACTATTGTTTACTTACTATTTGTTGATGTTCTAGATAAATTGAAATCAAAGAACGGGAAACATATTATACAGAACATCTGATAAAAGAAAAACCAGGAGTAATAAAAACAATTATTATTAATTTATAAAAAACTTGGTTCATAGGTTCTTAGTTTCATTCAATTGTCGTTTTGAGGTATAAGACCTGATAAATGAACATTGTGGTCATGACAATTTAAACTACTACCTATAGGTAGATAGTAAAGAGGAAACCTTTACCGTGACCTGTTTTTTGTGCGGTTTTATATTAAAGGGTAGTTCCTGATATTACTAGCCTATGTGAGAAGTTATAAGATGCATCTCTTTCCCTTAAGGTTTACAGAGGCCTTGAAAGTTCCGGGATTTTGCTGTTTGGTTTTTATATTTTTCCAGTTAAATAAATTATATAATCTTAATATTTCTATAAAGAATGTTATACTATATTAAGATCCAAAATCGGTATAATTGGAATTGTTCATCTCTCGACAAAGATGCCCGACCGACATCACACGCATAAAACTCGAACATCAACCCGGACATCTTTTTTTCTTTTACTAGCAATGAGTGTATTCAAATAATCTTAAATTTAATGACAACACGTACTTTTAATTAAATTAATTTAGTAACCTATAAATTCTACAAATTAAAAAGGATGAATGAACCACGCCAATTATATTGATTTTCAATACTAGTATCACATTTCTTGTACACAAAACATGAATATCAAGGTTATATAGTTGTTTATTTAAGTGGAAATTTTTAAAAAATTTCAAAGGGCTCTATAACCCTTAAGGGGGGAGAGGTGCATCTTATAACTTCTCATAATATAGTCTAGTAATATGAAGGACGAAACTTTAAAGGGAAAACACCCACAAACCGAAGATCACGGCACAAAAGGTTTTCTTTTCAGTAAGCCAAGCTACCTGATGTGGGTCTTTTTAGATGCACCTTCAACAATAGTAGAATTTAGATTAGAAATTCCAAATTTCCACCCTGACTGAATGCTAGGATTCAGCGATGTTTTAGAATTCTAAAGCAAAATTTGGCAATATGGAGAGCTGTTAGATTTAGAAGTTTTTTTTGCTGTCTCCAAAATGTATGACACAGTTCAAAGTTCAGTAGTGATACTTAAATGAATGTTTATAACAAGAGATTAGAATGCTACTTCATTCTTTTTTTTTTATTAGAATTTTTGTAAACATTAATAAAGCCAGTTTACAGGTTTACTTCTACAGGTTCTTGATATCGCACTCTGTAGCTAAACTTTGGTCTAGTTTTGATTGCCCAACTGTTTGCTGCTTCCTGCGATCCAGTGCTTCTCAGTTACATAGTGTATATTAGGACGTTTCCATTTCCTTACTACACAATCTGCAGTTAAGGTCTTCATTGTATAATTCCATTCTATACACACGTCTCTTAACTGACATATGACTGTTTCAATCTAGTTTAAACAGACGTGTTGCCTAGTTCTCCAATAAATGTTTTCCCATGCTCATGTCTGAGAATGTTTTGCCAATAGATTTTACATTATTCCTTAATCCACTCTCCAATATACTTATCTGATCATGCACTTAGATTTACCCAGAACAGGTTCTGCGCCAAAGTAAGATGTAGCTGATCATCCTCTTCTTGCAATTTCATTAGCTCTGTCGTTGTCTGATACCTCACAGTGCCCCTGACATCCAGATCAGCTATACACTGTTCCGTTCCGACAATTATACCACCCTGTAGTTCGTTCAACAAAGCCTTTCGGACAGCTGACTGTCTGTATAAATATGGATCCGCATTTAAAGGGAATGGATGCGTGTGAGTTCTGTCTTTGATCTCCTTTTTTTGGTCAATGGTACGTCGTGAAGCCCTTATGAGGGCTTACTTACAAACTCTCGTTAATTGTTCATCTGTTTATTTATACAGTGTTTGCTTCATTCTATCCCTAACCATAGAGGCAAATTTCCCTGCGCCACAATGAGCAAATCGTCAGCATATCCCAAGGCTAAGTGACCTTTTGTATGGCTTAAATAAGCTAATCGCCCATTCTAATATATTGCAGTTCACCACCTTTCTCGCTATACGTAGTATTCTGTGGTGGCTCTACGTATAGAAGCTTCCGGTTTCCCTGGCATATACGTTTCTGGTATTTCTTGGATTTCTACAGCTCCCGGAACCTTACTCTAAAGAGTTCCTTTAGAATCTCCTTACCAGTTTAAGTGTATATTCCCCATTCTCGGTTTTAATGAAGCTTATAGAAATTTCAGGGCCCTTAGGGAGCATCTTCTGAAGTCTGGTACGTTTCAAGGTGCCTTGAATCCCCTCGCTGCTGCTCCTCTTCTATGACACTCTCTTAAGTTTCTTTAAGTTTAATTGCATGCACTACTCTTATTGCATGCTCAGAGTCTTATAATAATTCCAGTTGGCTGTATTTTTTGCTGTATTAAGCTTTTTCCTCAATGGGCCTTCATGGCCTGTGAAAGGGGACTATTATTATTATTATTAAACTTTTTCCTTACTGATTTCCACAGTATAGCGTCAGTATTTCAGCACAATACATTCCTAGTGGACTTCCTTGTCACTGCGGGCAGTCTTCATTACTATTTCTAGGTCTGTCTGATTGTTACTTACTTTCCTGCACTACAGCAGTTTCCTATCTAGGTCTGCCTATAGGCTTTCCAATTAATCTTATGAGGTTTCCTATATATTTCAATCTCAGATTGCAATTCCATTGATTCAAAACTGATGTGTTTATAATCCGAGCCAGATATCTCATCAGTCACATGCCATGTACATTTTTAATGTATTTACTATCATGGGTTGAAGCTATTGTTACGGCTAACACCTCCTTTCCGTTATTTGTTATATGAATAGGTTTTCTATCCCTATTCGTTATATCTAAGTTATTTGCCATAATAAATTTTGAAATTGAATCACCTCTTGGGTGTCTGTACTGCCCTAATCAGGTACTAAAAACTGATGGCAGCTAGAGCAGACCATGTAGAAGGAAATCTGAAATTCGTCGACCCTCTCGCTCTCTTTCTCTCTTCCAACTACTTTTTTCTAAAAGCGGCAACCCATGACCCACTGAATTGGATTGGCCTCTACACGGTCAGATCTAAGGCTAGTTATGTGCTGTTATAGATCTAATCTGCTGTCTTTCCTATGATCTATAGGATAAGCAAGTTATGGTTTATGGACGGCAGTCCTTGGTTTATGGAAGGAAATGTTAATTAAAAGAACTAACAAACCAACGCGAAAAGAGATCTAGAAGCCGTATATCCAATATTTCATGGAACTCGGGTTGAGGGCAGCTACATAAATCGTTAATTATCCAATTTATATTGAAATTTAGTGAGAAACAAATTGTAACCTCGGTTAGGCAGGTAAGGCCGAAGTTGACCATAAACATTTAAATTTACTCATTTGGCAAGAACTTAATTCGAAATCAGGGCTTCAATAATTACGTGTCAAGCTAATACCAATTTCAGTCACACGTACGTTGACTATGAGTCTAATGAAGTAATAACATATTTTGATTTTAAATCATGAAAAACAAATGAGAATTATTTAAGATTTGAGTGGAAACTGATGGAGCGATAATGTAGACCATGTAAAAGAAAATCTGAAATATGTGTATCAGTGTTCTCTTTTTTCAAACTTCTTTTTTGAGAATGCCACATGATCTCTGCACCCCGTGTACGATGTATTGTAGAAAACTGATTGAGATGCACCCTAAGCTACACGCGCGCAAATCTAAGAGTAGTTATGTGATAACTTTGAATTCCACATGAATCAAGAAAAAAGCTATGGAAAAACTCGTTAACACTAAAGAAGTACCCAAGAGTTACGAAAGAAACGGTAAATAATAAAAATTTGCAAAGCAAAAAGTAGAAGACGAAAAGAACCGATTAATCTGCTTGCGGCTCGCTGACAGAATCTCCTAAAGTGTACGTACAAACAACGCTGTATCAAGATACGAAGAAAGGTTCATCACTATAATCACTAACCGGATCAACTATATTCCTCATTACAGAATTTTATCAAATTCCTGGAATTTTACAGGTCACTGGATAGACAACTGTAGGTATGGTGAAAGAGGGAAGAAAAGTTGGACTCTTCCTCCAGAGAGGGAATTTGAGTTGGATCGCCTGAATGTAACAGGTGTGACTTTTTCTACTACACAGTAAAAAATGGAGTGTTAACTTTTACACTCAAATAACACCCAGAGTGGTTCCTATTTATCCACACTGATGAGTGTAAATAACATTGGTCTTAAAAGTGGTAAACTATATAACAACTTTAACCTTCAATGCAGGTTAAAGTCATGGATTCTTTATACATATCTTACACGATACAGAAATGAAAAAGACACTAACGAGTGTAAAAATGACAAACCATATTGTTGAGTGTAAAGTATGCACGAACTGAGTGTTAATTTCCCATTCTTTTAGTGTAAAAATTATTGCTTAAATTGTAAGGAACATTTTTTTTAATGGAAAAGGAACCAATTATAGTGGTTACAATCATTTATTGGAGTGTACAAAAAGAAAAAAGTAAAAAAATAATGCACACAAATATTAGTTTTATTTTAAAACAAAATGCAAAATAAGTATAAATACATTCTAAATCTAAATAATCCAATGTAAATACATACTGTGATGATTTTCCTTCATTATTTGAAAATCATGAATTCTTAATTTTGTTACCCAATGTAAAAATGTTCAAAGTTTACATTACAAACCTTACCTGTAATTATAGAAACGACATATGTCACTAATCACAATGTCAGTTCTTAATAATCACACGTTTTATAAACACATGTGCGCCATCTTTTTAAGCTGAGTTTGGCCGTCCAAGTACCGACCTACTATACCGACATATATAATTCATCACATATATACTTATGTAGGTACTACATAGCAGAAACCAGAAACGGTTTTACATTTAAATGGTTCATTGTAAACCAAAAATCTGATCTATTATTTATCCATAATTCACGTAAACATTATTATTTATATTTATGCATAATGATTGAAATTACAAAGGATCAACATGGCTGCTAAAACTTTTACATAAAAAAAAGCTGAATAGACACAACCAGGACTGGAAATTATAGTTTTAAAATCTTACCTAATTGCACAATATCGTAGAAAGATGCATCCTCTTCTATTTTAGCATATTTACTTTTATTGGCTAGTTGAATCTTAAAAATCATTGTGACTTTCAAAGAGAACTAACTACATTCAAACACAAACAGTAAATAAAAGTCTCACGTCCAATCGTGATTATTCGCGTGGATGTTCGGTGATGACACTCGCGAGGGTTAAATCGGTTTTGTTGGCAATCTCATTAACACTCTTTACTGCTGTTAACATGCTAGAATAGTGAAATACATTTTTTGAAGGATGACTCTTACACTAACGAGAATATCTTTACCAAATTCAAATGATTTGTACACCAAAAACATTATTTTTACCCATTTTTTAAATTAAGATAACACTCATAAGAAAATTGTTGCTGCGTGTTAATTTTGGTTGTTAATTTAATTCACATGAGTGTAGGAATTTACACTCAGATATTTCACCACACCAAATATGTTTTTCACCACCACTGCATTTTTTACTGTGTACTTTAATAAAATGGATTTGGAAATGAAAATTTAATTTAATTAAAAATGCTTAATAATTTGATGAGAATGTAACAAGATTTTTAGTAACTTTTTCATTTCTGCTTTTTATACAATTTTCGTCTAGCTTTGCAGTGGGCAAAACAACCAATGGTATCTTCAATATTCAATTAAGAATAAATACACTTTTTCTCCCTAGGGAAAAAATTTAGCTTTTCTTCCTAGTGGACTGGATGCTTAAGTGCATGCTTATCCTACCCACGGAGACAAATTATCATTTTTCACCCTGGTTTCGGTGAGCAAAATGGAACTTTCTGTTTAGATAAGTAAAAAAAAAACGATATCTTTAACAAAACTTACTGATTCATGGTAAACTTTTGCTTTGGATGTAGTAGCATCTTATAACCATGCCATCAAAACGCTCTTATAATTACATGTCTAATTAGGTCTGTAGAGTCTATAATTATATGCTTTAATAAAAAGCTTCATTCTTTTTACTTAATGCCAAAAAAAGGAGATTGTAAAAATGCTCTTTATTAGCAATATCTTAAAGTATAAAAATAATTTAGAATAAATTAAGTCTTTCTTAAAATCTAACACTTTACACACTACAAGATATATTAACATCACAAGTTCATAATTTCTTTTTGTGCTCTCCTTTACACTACCTGCAAAAAAACTGTACCTAATTATCCAATTCTTGAATGGGAACGTTCCTTAACCAGAATTCTTTTATCAAGTCTGATCCTTTTTCTGCGACCATAATTACGGGAGCATTAGTGTTTCCACTAACTAGAGTAGGCATTACAGATGCGTCTATAACCCTCAAACCTTTAACACCATAAACCCTTAATTGCGGATCAACTACAGCCGTTTGATCCCAATAGGGTCCCATTTTACAGGTGCCTACTGGATGATATATTGTAACGGAATATAGTCTAATCATGCACTCCCAGTAAGGATCTGTAAACTCCGGAATATGATCGCACGCGGGAAATTTATGTAATTTACTTTTATATTTTCTAAATGCGGCCGTTTCACTTAAAGAAATACCGATTTTCACACCTTCTATCAGAGTTTTCATATCAAAATCGTCTTTAAAATAATTTGGATAAATCAAAGGATAATCGAAAGGATTCTTACTACGTAGTTTTATAAATCCTATACTTCTTGGACGCAATAAAACTGGAATTACGCTCCATACGTCTTTGTTATTTATTGGTTCGAATACTCTGTTGTAAAATTCATCCGATAAGCCATGGGCTTTTCTTAATTGCACGCCACCATCTGAATTAGTTGAACCTGATATAAAATGAAATTCTATATCTGGAAAATCATCAGTGGCATTAGCATATTTCGTATTAACGAACGCTAATCCTTCAACTCCTCCCATGATTGTTAAAGGACCTTTACCAAGCAGTGCATATTGCATTAGAGGACTAACTGAGTAAACCCTTTCCAAGGTAACGGATACTGGTTGATTAATCAAAAAAGTAAAACCACCTAAACCTATGTGATCTTGCATATTATGACCAACTTTTAAATCTTGTATTACAGGAATTTTTAATTTTTCCAAATCTTCTTTTGGGCCTAATCCAGATAGCATTAGTATTTGCGGTGAATTCACAGAACCAGCTGATACTATCACTTCTTTATTAGCTCTTACTCGATGTAATTTCCCTTCCCTAACAAATTCCACTCCAAATGCTACATTTGTAGCAGGATCGATTAAAACACGGGTTACGTGAGAATGCATCGCGACATGCAGATTCGTTCTTAATCGAACCGGTCTTAAAAATGCTTTTCCTGTCGAACAACGAGAACCTCTTCTAATTGTTCCTTGAGCTATCATAAACCCACTTTGGAACTCGCCATTAATATCTCTATTTTCATAACCCAATTGTCTTCCACCTTCAAGGAAACTCATCGCTAGGGGAGTATGATAGGGAGCTTCAGATACAGTTAAGTATCCACCTGTTGAATGATAAGGTGTCCTAGCGAGATATGGATTTTTATTATCTTCGGACTTTTTAAAATAATAAAGAGCATCTCGTGAACCCCATCCGGGATTACCTAAAGATTCCCAAATATCATAATCTTTTTTATTGCCTCGTACGTATAACATGTAATTTAATACGGAAGAACCGCCGATTACTTTGCCACGTGGCCAATTGCATCGGCCGTTCGTCATTGCTGAAATGGAGAATATATATTTAAAGTCAAATCTCTTGTAATGTATTATGTGTTTACCTAGACAGGAAGTTCCTTGTGGTTCGGTTTTATATTTCCAGTCCAACTGCGATAGCTGCACAAATGCAGCCAATAATGGGACGTCGGATATTTCCGTTTCATCTCCTCCAGCTTCTAATAAAAGCACATTCCATTGTTCGATCTCGCTTAGTCTGTTAGCAACAACAGTACCTAAAATAGATTTATTGTACGTTATTTACAGCCCTATATTTATTATAAATATCGTTCTGATTATAAGAGGAAAATCATTTTGTCCGTTATCAAGTACCTATATTTTCTAGTTATCAAACACATATGTGATGTGTTCAAAAGCGATTCGGATTTCTATTTCTGAAAAACAGAATCTCGTTTTAATTGTTAAGAAATTAATGAATTTCATATGATATATAATGATCATCAAGGTCGATGAATTCATACCAATACCCAAAACAAAATCCAATGAGATCTCGGGTTCACAGGGTAGGATTGAATTAGTTCAACTAACAGTTACACAAAACATCGCGAGCCATATCGAAGGAAAGTTAAATACCAAAGTTGGTTGGTATAAAACGAAATTTCGATTTTATAATATTTTTGTATATACAAGATGGTTTTGCTATGGCTACTATCGAATTTTTTATTTTAAATGGAACACTCTGTATATTTTCACGATTTTCGAATCTACACTTTGTTGTAAGTATTTTTGGTTAACATAGATACCGGAAATGCGCCTAGTTTTTGAGTAAATTTAATTTTTAAACTTTTTTAAGAATGTATAGATGACAATAAATTTTCTTGTTGAGGCATTTATGATCGCACTGATAAATTAATTTTAGAGAACTAGCAAAACAGAATAAAAATGCTGATAGATTTGAAACTGCTCACTTTCAAATAAAAATATAATTTTATTATAGGGTGTTCTATTTGAGAAAAGGGGATTTTTATTTTTAAAAATTGGCATCATTGGTTTAATGGATTGAACACCCTGTATATTATTCTTTTGTAGAAATTTAAAAATGTTGCATTCTTAGAAAAATAATTAAAGGAATTAAAATTATTAAAATACTGTACGGACTTCCGATAAATATATTGTAAAATACTTACTCGTACAATAAAGTATAGAATCGGAGACGTAAGAATATACAGTGTTCAATTTAAAATAAAAAGGTCGATAGTATCCATAGAAAAACAACTTAGAACGACGAAGAATAAAAATTTGATTTGATTGAACCACCCTGTACGTAAAATAGCGAACTGAGTCTCTTGGGAGTGGGAAAAATGAATTTGCCACAGTAACTAGGTTCGGGTGTTCGGGAGACCACACGACGTTCACCCTTAAAACTGGCTGTCTTCTACCCTATCTCTCTGACGGGCAACGGATGAAGCTGTCAGATTAAGTGTGTGGTAGAGAAATTCGTGAGAATTCTCGACGGTAACTCATACCGATCAGGGGGGAGCCCTGGTATATGAGACCGGTGTGGGCGGATTCGCATCTCGCCTGGGATAAGGTCACTTATGGTCACCAACGGAACCCGCTGCTTGACCGAGGTCAATTATGGTCACCAAGGAACCCGCTGATTGACAGTGGTCAATTATGGTCACCAACGGAACCCGCTGCTTGACCGAGGTTATTTATGGTCACTAAAGGAACCTGCTGTTTGACTGAATCTCAACTGCGGAGAATCGAAGTGAGGTTTATCCCGCTTTTGGGCATATGGGAAACTGCAAGCCGCCAGGTAAATGTGCTTAGAAGCTATCCCGACCACCCTATGCTCCGGACTGCAGCCGGGTACAGTGATTGGGGGACGCTCTGAAAGCCATTACACTTAAGGAGAGTTGAAGCGAACACATAGCCTCTCACTATCAAGACAACTTCACCAAATACGGGTACACACCGGGAGTCTATAACGTGTAGCCTTAAACGAAGCTCTGTCGAGGGCCCACCAAGCCTATAATTGGTAGATCGGGGTGGCAAAACCATTAAAAAACCAAGTTCCGCCACAATTGAGGTTGGATTCGATCGGGCAGTGGTCCCACTTAATAACAGCGTTAAGCTGGGGAATAGTCCTATTGCTGGACGAGGTACTTCACCCCGTATGAAAGAGGACGGGAGGGTGCCGGCGGGTGAGCAACGTGTTAAGTCAATTGCTCCGGCACTATGCCTGCGATAGCTAGTAGAGGGTGGCTAGGCAACCTCGCTCCGACCAGTGAGCTGATCTGGTAGCAATTGCTGCACTGCCGGTTATGCAACTTGCAACTGATTGGGCGTATCCCAATCACTTCCTTCTGGAAGGGAACGTGGGGGTATGTTCACACGGGTACCCCACGTAAAATAATTTTGACATTCAGTAACTAGGTTGCTTTAGGCTATACGACCGTTTGTTATGGACAAGCTGGTAAACCAATCCCTTTAAACAGTTCCCTGGCGGAGGTTACTACGTGAGATAATAGAGCGGCTACCACGCTAGTAGTTGTAATTGACGTCTGAATCTGGAATGTATTTACCACCTGACTGAAAGGTGTTGAAGGAATAATGAATGGCTTCAGTAAGCTTTTTGCTTTTGATTTCCAACTGGCGGGTTGGTTAGTCTGGTGTTGGTGACGACAAACTCATGATAAGTTTGCATCCGACTGCGCAGATGCATATTGGCATATGATAAAAATATAAGTGAATGCAATAAGTTTGGATGGTAACGAAACGTACCAATTGGGAAAGAATAAAAAATTAAAGCTTAAGATTAGAAAAGTAAATCTTTATCCGATTCTTGTAGGTTGGTTTGACAGGAAAAAATATTAAAATAATTAATTCTAGTTGTACTACATGTACAGCTTGAGAGTACTCCAGTATATGGGGGAGATGCCCCGTATTTTTTTAGATTTATTTATATTAGTAG
Source organism: Agrypnus murinus (assembly GCA_929113105.1). Taxonomy (NCBI): domain Eukaryota; kingdom Metazoa; phylum Arthropoda; class Insecta; order Coleoptera; family Elateridae; genus Agrypnus; species Agrypnus murinus. The sequence goes on from OV816025.1 coordinate 53,858,654, forward strand.
AAGAGTCAATTTTTCTGGAAATCGTCGAACTTTAGGCAAAGTCTGAAACGATAGGGCGTGTTCCTGTATTTGCTTGAAAACTTTTTGCTTTTCTTCTTTGTTCCACTTTAAGAGGGTTGATCGCAGAAGGTGCCCTAATTGGGTTGTACACCAACGTTCACCGACTTTTCATCATTTTCATGACTCTTCTCTACCACTTTATTAATAGGCCACTGATGGTGAAATCTGTTTACAGTATTTTGGAAGAAGATAGATTGTACGTTTTGACACGAATTCTGATAAATAAATTTTAAAACGAAATAAATTTTAATGAATCACCCAAACCAAAGCCTCTTCCGGCGGAACCAATGCCAATCTAACGACATTGGAAAAAGTCATACATGAATGTAAAGCAATTAACATCAATTTGCAAAAAGTCCTCCACTGCAGAAGTTTTCTACAAGCGTATCAAATTTAGCTAGAATGTTAATTGCATACCCTGAAGCACAAAAATGTTTTGTTTTAAAGTCATGGTCAGGATGTTTTGTAGTAAATTCAGGAAGAAGAAACATAGGACAAAATCAAATATCACACTACCTTCACGCGAATCTTTTGGGCAATGATATTGTTAATTGATTAACTTGTACTCTTAAAAAACTAAAAAGTGTACAGTTATGAAAATTACTATTTAAGTGATTTAACTAACATTTAAATTAATATCAAAGGTAACGGTAAAGGTAAGGTTTAAAAATTTTACGCTAATTAAACCGAATAAGTTAAATTAAGAAATTAATAAGAAAAATGAAATAGGATAAAGTCTGTTTTACCTGCGGATCCCGATCCCACCACTATAAAATCATATTTTTCAAACAACTGCTCGGAATCCATATCAGCGATCCTCGATTCCGGATCCATACGGTCATATTGAAAATATGCAATTGCTGTTATGATAGCCGGTAATATAATACCCATATTGGATGTTGCCACTGCACCCAGCCCCACTAGGGGCCCCACAAGTCCACTCATCCCTAAAATTGAAAACAAAAAATATAATAGTTATTATGCATCGCGCATTTCTTTCAAATTTAATTTTTTACATTAAAATGAAAATAGGCCAAAGTTTTCTTGCCCTACCTCTAAAAAATGTCATCTTTAAACCCCTTTAACTACCACGACAACTACTAATCAAATGATAAAAAAAGGTGGCTTAAAAATGTTGTTCGAACTCATTAAAATTGGTAACAGCAGACATCACTTTCTATTATTGATATGCCCTTTTGAAATCGCGTTTTTGTCTACGTGTTAAAAGCTAGGAGGATAAACGTAATGGGGATGCAATTTAGTGAAAGTAAGATGCACGATAATATTTTAAAGGAAATCTTTTGTAATCATTATGTGATAAACACTGAAAATGTTACTTCATTCTTGTCATACGTGATGTGTGTAAACAAAATGATGAAAAGTATTAGTTTGATACTTATACAACAGAGGAATTATTACTCTGACTGTATCAGAAGGAATTTCTAATAACAATTTGATAAAAAACAAATATACTTTTGCCATAAAATGTAAGGGTAACTTAGTAACTATACAGCTTAATGATATATCTGTCTTGGTAATTAACTAGGGCTATGTATTCTTATTATGGTAGTGTAAGTTGCACCTGGGAAGGTGTTTCTTCATTAAGTATGTGACTTACGACAATTGCAAAGAAAATACGTGACCAGGCGTTAGTTTATTAATAAAACCATGATCTACCTGAATAGTTGCTTTTTCCTTGACCATGAGCTAGCTATTCATAATCAGTTCTCAATTATTTGCTTTACCTTTTCAATAAGTTAATCAAATAATACCAATGAGTTTACCTTTTCCAAACTCGATCAGTATGACGCACAAATACAATTTTTCAGAAATTTTGTTTGGTTACTATTTAAGAGTTCTTCTAAAGAAAGCAATTGCCGGAGAACTGCCGTAGGGGAAGCATGAATATAAAATTTTTCACTACAGGAGAGTCAGAGAGGTAGGTTCTCGTACAGGACGATTCAAAATAAAATCATGGTAACGTTTGGAATTTTAAACTATGGCAGAACATCAGTACCTTGTTACCATAACAACTTATGTGTAGTACTTTGAAACAGACCGTGGATATTTTTTAATATTTTTAGAGGGGTATTTACATCGCCTGGATTTTCAACAAGCTAGACTTGTTACTTTTGTGAAGATTTTTCTCGTCGATAGAGTCTATACACTTCGCCGTGCTGTTAGCTGGGCACATTAAACAGTTGGTCTCGACAAGCACATAAACATATTTCTATGGTTGTCGTTAAAAGTAACACAGCCCTATACCATGCACAAGTATGTATTTACTTCAATGGTTTAGTAATGTTAATTACAATTAATATTTATACAATACAATACAGATGTCCATAATAAAGGCGACAGCGACTCTCCACTTCGGGACATCATATAATACAGAACTTTACCCATTTTTGAGGAAGTTATTTCCAGCCAATGCTCAGAGCAGCCGAAAATATGTTGGTTCGAATATCGAATATCGAGAATTATTCGTTGATTAATTCCAAATTGCAATTTATTGCGATTGACTGAATGAGTTCATTGTCAGTATTTGATGTACGATAATGCTCATTCTTTATCTTGCTCTTATATGAAGAATATAGATTATATGAAGCTGCACGATGACAGACGCAGGATCAGTTATAGAATCACTAGACTACAGGTACCCAATCACCAGTCTCGCATGCATACTGTCAGAAACACACAAATTACTAATAAGGCACTTTGATGTTGCACCTGGATTGTAATAAACTGAAAATTACCATAGCACGGGCTGAGGTGAACAAAAATGTTGAGTAGTAACAAGTCTTAGAGTTATGATAAAAAAACTAATGGCGCAATGTTGTGGACTTCTGGTTACTATGGTTTTGTGTTTTGTGTCTTATTCCATGTCCTGCTTTGTATTGTCCTTTTCTTTCTTTACATTCTTATTTTTCAAACGAAGTAACCTGTTTTGAAGGTTTTTCTTCAATACAGCCCATCCATATTATTTTGTCATACAACAGTAATTTTTGCAAACATGGGGATGTTTTGTTGATTCGCGATATTGCTTATGAAAAAGTACTTAAACTAAAGGTTGGTATTTCTTATTTTTAGTTAGTGTATTAAACAGATATCATATGTAAAAGAATAATCTAATTTAGTTTGCTGGAGATGACCCCTTCTTCTGTGTCCAGCTACCAACTGTTATTTTGCAATTTCGTGTACACATAGAATTTTATTTTAGTGACTAAAGAAGAACTTCAAGAGTAACTAAAATTACTGAGTGTAGTGTAAACACCCATTTCGTATGAACATTCAGGGGGATACGCAAAAACTATTCCTGGTTTATGATCCAGAGTAGTCTTGTTTTTAATTCTTGATCAGACCAATGTTTGTTTTTTCTTGTGGAGTTGCTTTTATATTACAAATACTCAAAGAGTGTGGAAATAAGATGGAAGTATTACATTTTCCAGGTGTTTGTTGCCTTTTTGTGTGTTTATTCTTCGTCAGTTAGCACATCCGATCTTTTGTGTATCGCTTGTAACTTTAGAATGATTTTGAAGATTTGTAGTTCCTACGCACAAAGTTTTTGATACTAAAGCATAAACCGCTAGTTACCAAAATTATATAAAATCTGGTGATAATTCTCCGCGGATTAGCTATTTGTAAAGTCTCAGAAAAAGTCATGATTGGCTCTATATTAAAGGTGACATATGTTACGGTTAAGTTTAAGTTCTTTTCGGTTACGTTATTTTCTGTTAGAGACCGTTTTATATTTCTTAAAATCCAGGAAATGTTTGTAATGACTTCATAACAATGTACTTAACAAACCGCACAAATTTTATTAATTTCAGGATAGCTACGAAAAGTCTAATTAATCAAACTAATCGTCGACGTCTTGCGGTTGTAAGTTTTTATGTTGACTCGAATAACTTGTTTATTTTACTGTTATCAATATGGTAATCTTTTGGGATCTAGCTTGCTTGTGGCCTGTTTGACGCGTTTACAGAAGGTAATCAAAATGGATCAAACAAATTTCGATATATACGGTCTGCTTTTTGTAAGTGATAATATAGGAAATCCAATGGCATTTTATCAGTCTCCTCCTAAATTTGTACCTTTTTTTCCTCCCTGCAATTTATTTATTTTACGTCAAAAACATATTAAACTTTGTAAAGAAAATCAGAAACTGTTTTATATGACTTTTTTCATATACTTTTCTCATGGTTGAAATTGTACAAAAACTAATAGTAAACACCTAGGTATTACAAAAATATCTAATAATAATAAACTAATAACGTAATAATAATTAAAATCAAGTTCTAAAGATAATAATAATAAATAACAATTAAAAAAAAGTATACGAGGGTGGGATTCGAATGCGTGATTTCTGGTTACGAGTCTGATACATTAACCACTAGACCAATTTCCATTTACATTTGCAAGAGTGTAAGTTTAGAAGGAATTATCAAGTTATCAAAAAAATCACTATAGCTGAACGCCTCCATGCGCCAGGAAACGTACTTTTAGATTTGCGTTTCCCTGCACCCTTATATCATTTTGCAGAACTATTTCAATAAGTTGATTAGATCGAGATTCTAGGGAACGGATTCTTAAGAATATGTAGCCTGCCAGTATTGTTTCAAAGTATCAATTTTTTCCTTCTTAAAAAATATGGAATTTGAACACAGAAAATGTGATGATCTTCTCCAGTTACGTAGTCCCATCTAAAACTTTTTCTTACTGTTCGGAGTTTGTCTCCTAGGACTATTCTGGCCATTCTACAGCTCAATTATGTACTATTTAGTATTAAACCATTACTCTAAGTAGCAAAAGATAAATAAACTATTACAACCAAAGATTAATTGATCATATCAACTGCAAAAGATGGTTTAATTTATCCTTTCACTTGAATTCGTTCCTACAAAAGTTCAATATCGGACTGAGATATCTCAAAGGAGTAATATAACACGTCAGTTGCTGTAAAGGGACTTTTATGTTAGGAAAAAGTTTTTTTAACTTCGAAAGGATACGGCTGGCATACCTTAAATTTTGCTCTCAGGTTTCTTTTTTAATTGATCGACTTTTAATCCGACAGTGTTTATACTCAGCAATAACTACATAAAAAGGATGATCGCTAATACTTGATTTATTTAAATATAAAAAGAAAATAATTTAATCAAAAGTCACCGTAATGGGAAGTACCTTCTTGTACAATACAATTTACATCCATTAAACTTGTTTCAAACAAAATTTTGACTAACAAAACCTGTATTTAAACTCAGCATGGAATTCATTAAAGGTTTTATATAAAAGTTCAGATCTTGTTTTCGTTAACAAACTAAATTTTCGTTACATTAACATTCCAGTCGTGGTTAATAGTATTACGGGACATAAAAGGCGAATATTTTGCCACTGTGTTTATCATTTCAATAAATTCAGGGTTTTATATTTCGATTTTTGTCAGTAGCAGGCGCTCTAGCATTATGAATAAAAATTATAGCTTAAAACTAAGTACATCTAGTCAAGCAATGCTTGCCTTGAAAATTTATTAAAAATAAAAACAATGCTAACAAAAATATTTTTGTAAAATTATGGTTATCGTTTATTTAAATTTAAATATTTATAAAATTAAAGCTCAATATCAACTCTGTACAGCAAAAAGTATAATTATTTAGAGTAGGTACTATTTTAAATTAGGCTCATTAAACTTGCTCGGAAAGGTAATACCGATTCAAATGTGATACATACACTTCATATAAGCACTGTTTACAAATGCTTTTCTCTTAACCTTGGCGTGAATCAGCGAGCGTGGGGTGTTATAGTATACGGATGCTGTTAACATTGTTTGGGCGTTATTTTTATTGTGCTTCGTTCCCAAATGTTTATTTATTATAATTTGGTTATTTGTTCGATTTAGTGTTACTTAAGTAATGTAAATCTGCGAATGAGACTGTATTTTGTCGCATTTTATTATTTTAATTTATAAGTTGGATTTTTTTAAAGACGAATAGTTCTATTTAGTTTGCGTGTATGCAAATTTAAAATTGCATTATCGTCACGACTGCAAATTCAACTGCTTCGGTGAAAGGTTCGAGTACCTTCGATATAGCCGAGTCGGGACGATTTTTTGTTCAGTTTGTAAATTATTAATAAGGAATTTTTCGCATACAGTTTTGGAGAGAAATTACAAATTATTAAGAAAGGCAGATCAAAACCAGATCTTTCAAATTTAACAACAAAGATTAAAACCTGTACCGGTATTTTGCTAAGAAAGACCGGAAAATTGATACGTAGTAGTAGTTTTTTTTTTTTGAAATAAAGAATGATAGTCAACACATTCCATAAATATAAAGTGTAAAAGTGCTTCTTTGAAAAACTTTTAAGCTTAATAATTATAACACTGTTTTTTATTGTACCTAGCAGGGGCGGATCCAGAGAAGTATTTTGAGGGGGAAATCTTTGGAAAAATAATTGTTTTAATAAATAATAATTAAACAAACATTATTTGTTTCTATTCTATGTAAACTTATTTCTAAATTGGGGGGGGGATTATTCCCTCCCCGTTAATCCGCGCCTGTACCTAGGTGTATTATAATTAAAATCGTGGTTGCTTCCCTAGCCTAAATTCTCACCGCACGCCACTGATGTATTGGGAAAGAAAAAAAGTACAATTAGAAACATTTTTGATTAGACCTGCCGATGATTTTCTTAATCCATTATTTTTCGCATTTAATGTCTCGTAAATATGTATAATCATCCATATCTCGAAACAACTCTAAACATACAACTTAGCGAAGTATTCAATGGAGCTCTATAGCCAAGCTCAAAAATATTTTGGGCTTGGCTATATTTCGTTGACGGCAAAAATTGACGGCAAATATTTCGTTACTTCTTTTTCGCTCTAATTTTCTTTCAGTCCACCATCTTCGTTTGTCTAGTTGCTTCCCGTTAATCAACGGCTTCAGATTATGACTTTGCTATGTCAATTTGAGGACTTCTGAACTCTGCCTGATTGTCATGAGACATGCATTCACCTTTTCTAACTAGGTTTATCTAAGCTTAACGAAATGTTAGGTATGAATTTTCTCAAAATAAGCATACTATCGATCAATCTTCCTTTTTTTGATGTTGTACGTATTGATTTCGCAACACGAGGCCACAGTTTTTTGTTTGGAACACATTTGTGTTCCTGTACCGAAACTCGATAGTTTCGCCCAAAATCAGAAAGCTTGTGAAAATAACGGGCATCATAAAAGACTACCACACATTAGCCATACAACGATACGATTGAGTAATTAAGTTGCAACGTGAAACGCAGATTATAATAAGTTCCAAGAAAACAGTTTATTGTCATTTAAAGTATGTATATACCAAGTCACCCTTCGGAGAAATCAACCAGACGATCTTGTGGGATTAACTCTAAACACATTGTCCAAGTTTTTAAGTACTTTTTATCAGTGGCCAGATTTTAAAAACCAAGAACCACTATCCACAGAAAAAATAGGGTTTATTGTAACGTTCAATGTTATCTTTTGTTATTTATTCCCAGCTTCTTTGATTATCCTTGTTTATTCCATGCAACTATTGTCTATTCTTTCAGGTAACAAAGTTGAAGTGTCTTTGCGTGGTAGCCATGACTTTGTGAAAGTTGAACATATGAACCGTATTATGCTTGGATGGGCTGATAGTGCATTGATAAATATAACTCAAGAAAAACGATTTCTGTCCATTGTTTTTGTTTTTCGGCTGTACGCTGTACATCTAAAACTTCGAGTAAATACTACCCTAAACTATTTTCTTCCTAAATCTGTTTTCATCTTTACATTGATTCGTATGTGAATATTGACCAAATAAGCATTAAAAGTACTGGAAACTGCAATTTTATATGGATGTGAATCTCAGCTAACAACAAGACGATTGATGATTTCCATTTATTCATGTTGATCTATGCACGTACGAAATTCTGTACAACGAAGAAAAAGCAACTTGATATGAATATGTTATCTTCAATAACTGTGTTGGAGAATATTTTATAATTCAGTTTGAAAGGTTGATTTTGGCGGGAGGAGGGCAGAAAGTTCCAATCAAATGCTCGTTCTTAACCTTTGCAATAAAAATCAAGTTTTATACATCCAACAAGTTTAGAGTTATTGAGGCTGTTGTGAATATTTTTTACTATGACGGAATTGCAATATTTGAAAATCGTCATAAATGTTAAAATTAGTCTATAATCGTAATATCTTATCAAAGACCTTCTGTCAGTTTTGTGAAATTGACCACCAAGAAAACCTTTAGAACACGATTTCAATTTTTCAATTCCATAAATAATCATTTTCTCGAAAACTAGTAGAAAGCGACCACATGTTGACAAGGAAAATATGTTCTAATACATTTACGAGGTTTCTGGTTATATTAGTTACACCCTGTATACGCAGAAAAAGAGACAGACATCTTTCGAAAGAATGCCAATTTTAGTTAGATCGAATAATCCATTTAATTATTTGTACTTAATTTTATACTAAACACAATTACCGAATGCATAATGCAGCCTTCTATTGGGTATAGTCTAATCTACAATCCCAACCTAACCTACATAACCTATTTGCTCATAATTTTGATAACATTGCCCCAAAAAATGGTCCAACTGGTTTTATTGGAAAAAGCATCAGATAAACGATTAGGTTTAACTTTTGACTAAGCATGTACTTACTCTATTAGATAAAACTAGTGCTGAATCGTAATTCTTCTAATTTTGGGACAAAAGAGTTAATTTATTTGATAATGTGATGGTTCCCCTTAGGACCTAGGTATTTGACCTTCATTGATTCAGGCTTAACCAGAATTGTTTAGTAACCAAGTTAAGCACTAATATCGATTGTTTTGTAACCAACCTAGTAATACCGTTTAATATAGTTCACAACGAAATGAAAATAGTTTCTTCCCAAACAATGCCTTTTGGCCAATTTAAATGATTTTTCCTTTTTGTTCAGGTTTTGTGCGTTTGCTGTGTATAGGTAGGTACGTCTTTTTTGTGTATCCTGCTACATTTTTCATTTACAGAACTTAGAACGTGCAGTAATGAATGCAGTTAAGAAAATTAGGCATTTCATATCATATATAAATTTACAAAAAAAGTAGTATACTGTTATAGTATACCGGGTGACAATTGGACTAGGGCCGAGCTTAATTTCCTTTAGTTATGAACCAATTTGTGTGAGATATTAGACAGAATTTCGAATTCGCTGATGGGTAGCATCAAATGGCTGCTAACTCATGGTTTCGCTATAGATATCAATAAAGTTATTGAATGTAACACCTTGTATATTTTACTTGTTTTAAAATTTACGAATCAAATTAGAATTTTTTTATTTTATAATTTAACATTTAGTTTTAGTTGAAGGTGAAGTTATACATGATACGTATCGTTAGATTTGTAATTAAGTTTTCTACCTACACCTACAATATGATCCGTTATAAGTTTTATTTAACTAAAATGATTTTTTTTAAATAGGCCTTGGAAACTTATTTCTTCATGGGCTCAAATTAACGGTATGTTTTTATCAGTCAAGACCTCCTATCTTAAAAAAGAAAATTGAAAATAAAAACACTATTTTTGAAAAACCACAAATTTGACAATTTAATCGACGTAGATTCCAAAAAAATTAAAATGTTACATTGAAAAAAATCTAAATTATTGGTATTCTCGGCGAATCTGGTAGTTAGCGATTCTACCTGTCAGTAAATCTAAAATTGTGTCTAATATTTCTGTACTAAATTTCATAAAAATCGGTTCAAAAATAAAGGAGATATAGCCTCGTTCCTACTCCTATTGACACCGGGTATAATACGTACAGTGCGCGTCTAAAGTCCGTTCCCCCCCTACTAATTTTTGAACCACCTGGTATATCGCAACGAAATTTGGAGGGCTTAAACAGGAGATAAGAGCCTAATTTTTTATGAAAAAATGCCAGCTAAAAGTTTTAAAATGGCGGCTGAGCGCCCTCTTGAATTACTTTTTTAAATAAAACACCCTGTATATTATTCCGTTTTCGAAATCTGCTCATAATTCTTAACATTTTTCTCTTATACACTTTACTTCTAAATTTAATTGATTTCGAAATATTAACGTTTGAAAAGTGACATTCCGGTTTAAAATATGGATTTTGCGAGGGATTTTGGTCACTTCCGGTAAAACATTTTTCTAACTAAATTTTATTTGACAGCTAACAGTTAAGTTTGACAGTAAACAAGATGTAAGATACCCCAACAACGATTTTTGTTTTCAATGCAAACTTGATTGATAGCAGAATTCGTGTCTTTGTTGGATTTGAAATTAATTAAAATGTCACTTTTCAAACGTTAATATTTGAAAATCAATTAAATTTAGAAGTAAAGTGTATTAGAGAAAAATGTTAAGAATTATGAGCAGATTTCGAAAACGGAATAATATACAGGGTGTTCTATTTAAAAAAGTAATTCAAGAGGGCGCTCAGCCGCCATTTTGAAACTTTTAGCTGGCATTTTTTCATAAAAAATTAGGTTCTTATCTCCTGTTTAAGCCCTCCAAATTTCGTTGCGATATACCAGGTGGTTCAAAAATTAGTAGGGGGGAACGGACTTTAGACGCGCACTGTATATTCTGTAATACTTATAGTTTAGAGTTCTTTACTCACCTACTAAATTTTATAAACTCCTTTTTTTAAGAAAAATCATTCATTACTTTAAGCATAATATAAATTTTCAGTTTCTGTATGGAATTACACATTATAAGTACTGATAAGTTTCATTTCACAAGTTCTATTCAACGCACGTAAATCCACATTTTTCAATTTCTCTTGAAGTTTCCTTGAACTTGACACCTGAAACTTGTGCAACCTTCAAGGATTCAAGATCTACTATCACTATTATTACTAAGCATATAGTAGGGGGGCTATTCATTTTCTCCCTTTATTTGATTGAAACTAGTTTAAACGTATGTTTGACCAAAAGAGAGGAAATTTTGTTTGTTTCTCGAGTGCCGCTATACGTCGATTGGTGTATCAACGAACGTATAACGGAACTTCTTTCTAGTAGCGCAATTAAGTATTCATTCTGTTTCGTCTGATTTCCTTTCAGCATAAGTTTAAATGTCTTACTAGTTGATGGCTGTAAAAAAGGTAAAGTAACTATAACGGGGATATACACGCGAAGATATGTGCATTTCGATTTAGGTTACCGTTAGCCAAGCTTTCTCTTTTTGACAAAATGCGGTATTCAAGTGGAAGAAAGATGAAGAATGATATTGAAGATTAAATATAATTTGCATCTTTTGTATATAGTTGTGACGTGCGTGTAATTCTACACGTAACACCGAAAGGATTTCCATTTTTACCGCTTCAGTTAGTCATACTAAAAAGTGTCCTAGATTTGTTGTTAACGTAGTTCCCAGGCATGTGTATCTTCATCTTAATGAATCAGTAAAATTCTTATTATGCTGGAATGTTAATATTTTGTGAAGATGCATAACTTACATAAATCTATAGTAATTTGACTATGGTTACTGTTAGGTGAATATTAAAAGGGCGCATATAGGAGCACATTCCTACAGTTAGAAATTCCTGGTCAGTTTCGCTGCTTGTTATCTTCAATTCATTAGTATATTTTGATGTCTTACACAGTCTGGTTAAGTAGTAAATGTGAGACAGTTTTTGGTAAATGGTTAAATATTTGCTGCATATATGTAAGCCACATCCGGCCCGCGTTATAATTTTATCCGGTCCGCGGAACAATTGTGTGGAAATGCGTCAGCTGGGCTAATTTTTCAATAAGAATTAGCAAAGAAGCCATGGGGGGGGGGAGGGTTAATATATTTTGCAATTTTAAATACCGAAACATAAATTTATACTTCCCGTACTTCTTCTTGTTCGGCTTTAAGCGACAGAGAGTGTTAACCTGCGACATTGCACACAGCTGTGACGATACCTGGCAACTGTTAGTTCTTGGCATCGGCGTCAATGAGAACCTAATGTCACACAGGAATTAGGCTCGCTCCACATCATGCATGGCACTACAAGAGGAGAGAATATCTTCAAAGAAATATAAAAAACACTAACACAGTATGACGAGATGGGTTTGATTGGACAAATCACAAAAGCTTGTGTGTTTGTGAGTATCAAAACCAATGTTTCCTTGCTGTGTTATCCACCAATAAGCACTTTGTGGAAAACACATTGATATATCAACTATGTATTGAAACCTGTAGTTTCTATCGTAAATTTTATTAGCTCTCATGCACTTAATCAACGCCAGTTTCGGTCTTTTCTCGAGGAATGTGACTTTGGATATGTTGACGTGACGTATTATAATGCAGTTCGATGGTTTAGCAGTAAAAAGGTTCTTCGCGACTCTTTCAACTCTATAATGAGATATATCTTACCGAGAAAAATAATTATGAATCGGTTTTATCAGATACCGAGTGACTTTGGAAATTGGAGTTTTTGCGGATCTGGCGAAGCACATAATCAGTTTGAATTTAAAGTTGCAGGGCGAAGATAACTTAGTTTGTGATTTATTTGCTCATATCAAGGTATTCAGAGCAAAGTTGATACTTCTGGAAGGCCAGGTAAAAGATTGTAACTTTGCTCATTGGCCATGTTGATGCTGCGCAGAATTGTATAAAGAAGGTAACGCAGAATTTCCTTTCTAGTTCTCAAATTCGGTCATTTCAGATTTGAAACAATAATTTCAAATTTTTTTGCTGATCTGGATGTCAGTGCAAAGGAAATCAGGCTGTCACAAAATCCGTTTGACTGTGACGTTAGAAATGTCCCAAGACCGATTCAAATGTAATTAATGTCCCAAAATTTAAACCTCGGTTTAATGAGATTTTAAAAACAAAAAAACAGTACCATCATTCACATTGATGGTATTAATTTGTGATGAAATTTGACGGTTTTGTTTGTCATTGTCAATAAAATGTAGTTTTAGATACTCAGTAATTAGTATATGAAATTTTGTACTTTCATTAAAACTTATGTATTGAAAGTATTGAAGTACCTACTATGGCCTTCGTGGCGAAAAGTTTGGAGACTCCTGGCCTAGACCTGGTATCCTCGCCATATCGCACACTGAAGGATTTTACTAAAATATAATCAAACGTATCAATACCCATTCTCATGTAGTTAAAAAACGGTTTGTTAAAAAAACCTCTTTTTATTTATGGCATGCACTGTCGTCTTTCGGCAGTTTCCAAGCAAATACCACGTTTTTAAATTTGGAATTAATATCTTCCCCGTCCGAGGAGGAAGATGTAAAATCCATGTTTGCGCTATGGATGCTCACTTCAAACCTGACCCAAAAAGACCAAGTGCGGTGCTCCGTTCCGGACACTTAAAGGCGAGGGTCAGGGCGAAGCTCAAAAAGCGATGATCAAGGCGTGGGTACTAGGCTATGGCCTAGGCGAAGTGCGGTGTGCCGTTACGGACGCACCCTAAAACTTTAAAAATATTTTTTACTTTGCACCAAATTCACTGTAGTTACAACGAGTTTATTAATGGTCCAGACATTTTCGACTTACAATTCCTCTATCTGGAAAAACGAGCTCAGTGGGATTTTTTTTAAGTCTTTGTTTGGACGTCATGAAAAACGCATCGAAGTTAGGCCACGCTACACTGTGTGCCTGTGCATCGCTTGATATTCAGTGTCAAAGATGTGTGGAAAACGGTTTTTCACGATTTCGTTTTAATTCGTTTTCTATGGCTGAAAGCTATTATGGAAGTTGGAGATCTTAAAATTCCCTTTAAACACGGTTCTATTTTCTATTAATTTTCGTGTAAACCTAATCATTTTCGATATATAAAGCTGAATAAGTGTAAAAATGCATTTCTGGGGGAATAATATAGTATGAACTGTAAAACGAAGCGTATGTTTCACAATTTATCGTCAATATGAAAAAATTAATTATCATTAAGCAAACAAATAAATAAATAAATTCGATATCATAGATGAAGAGTGAATTATAACAAAACGTAGACATTTTTGATTTTCCCAAACTTTACAAATGCTTCGATGCCATTACTGCCATTAGTACATATCCAACAACATTGTATATATCGTTGAAGGTGGATCTCTTCTACACCGTGTCGTTTGACAAAAAAATAAAACCTTTTTTTCTATTCTGAACAAATATATGTATTAGCTATATCCAAAAATAATTATGATCCGAATATTGTCGAATTCAACGGCAACACAAAAGATATAGAAGCCATGGAACAATGTCGACCAACCACAGCTGTTTCTTCATCCTATGAAGTTCGTTTGCATGAAACAATGGCAGCGTCGATAAATCAAGAGAAGTAGGTATGTATGTATAGGGCGACGTTATTCTTAACGACAACCACAGAAAGATGTTTATGTGGTTGTCGATACCGACTGCTTAACGTGCCCATCTGACAGCACGGCGAAGTGTACTGAGGCTTTATCGACGAGAAAAATCCGCTCGCCGGTTCCGGGGACCGAACCGTGCCGCATGAGTAAGAGTTAAATCAGTATAAAAATTATAAAAATCAGTTAATTGAAAATGCTCATGGAAAAACTAGATAGTGCCAACATCGAAGCCGAGCGATTGAAAGAATTAGAGATTGAGAGTTAATCATTTTAATTGGATGCACACATTCCGACCAGAACATCATTTTCAAAAAACCAGGAAAAGAAAAAGTCGAGAAAAATTTTTCTGCCAACATGAACAAATATTCAAATTGCAAAAAGCATATTTTGTTTTTGTACGCCCTGACAGGATGCTCAAAGGGAAAACTGAAATATTGAAACGTGTTCGAGAAACAGGATTTACACCAATCAGCACAAGTGTTTGTTTCTGCAAGAAAATTGCTCCTTGGACGTACCGTTTCGTAATATTATGAAATGTATTCTAGCTATGGATGGTGCTCCAAATACAGAAACTTCCATAGACATTTACAGATGTTTAAGCTTCGCTATATCCACAAACTTAAAACAGCTGTAAAATTATCTTCACTTGCCACCAGCACCGGACATGCTACTAATTACAATTTTTTGTAGTTCTTCTAAGGGTTGCGGCGGAAAGTGTGGCTGCAGGAAAGTTGGACTAAATTGTTCAACTGCTTGTGGCCACTGCCATGGCCAGTTGTACTTGAATGCCGCTGCAACGATACTCTTTTTCTTCAAGTGCCTTATTGATATTATCAATTATTCTGTGGACTTGCTCTAGGCTGCTCTTTTCTTGACAGAATCCAAACTGATAAATATCAGTGTCAGTACCACTGATCGGGAAAGCAGCTTATTCTTAGCATTGCATTGAAGATAAGTAATATTAATCTGAGGACTCTTTCCGGCAGCTCTTTTAGAATCTTACCTGTAAACAGACCAAATCCAGGGGCCTTTTTTTATGTTTATAGCACTTCGAATAGTATAATGAAGTCCCGACCACTGAATCGCCTTGATCGATACTGACATTTGTAGAGGTGTTTCGGGATGTTTTACAAATTCGTTATCCTCCTCTGGTTTTGGCTTCTTAAAAGGGAAAAGGTTGAAAGACTTCCGGCATATGATTGGCAAATGATTTAGCTATTTCCTCGTTGCGTCTGGCTCATTTTCCGTAGGCTTTTCGAATAAGTGAGATGGATTGAGTTGGTTGTTTCATGTTCTTCCTTGCCGCCTTCCATAAGGAGTAGTCATTAGTACCTGTGGGGGACAATTACATGTTTACATGTTTTTGTAACGAATCATTTTTGAAAGGGTATAGCACTCCTTTTAGGTTTTGCGCGGCGTTACTTAGAAATCTTTTATCATGCGGATGTCTGCTGTACTGGCCATTGGAAAATCATGCGTCTTTGTGCTGGTGGTAATATTTGGTGTAGATTGCCGTGTTCCTTCTTGAATGTTTTGGATTAGTTTATCAACTGCATTGTCAATGGCTTTCTCATTTTTTAGGGGCACATCTAATGTTGTTGTTTCGTCCAGTAGCTGTCGAAAAAGTTCCCAATCAGTGTCTTCACTGTGTAATTTTAATGGAATTTCCTTAAATATATTGACAGAACTAACGGCCAATATAACAGGTGAGTGATCGGACGAAAGATCAAAACATGACTTTTTGTGTGTATTCGTCTGTGATTCCCTTCGTTACAAAGAAGTCCAGCAAATCCGATAAATAATTTTCGTGTATTCGTTTGCCAGTATGTGGGTTCACCTGTTATTAAATACGATGGATGTTGTTTGATTACTGTTTTTAGTAGTTCTCGTCCTCTTGTTTGTGTAACTCTTGATCCCCATTGTTTGCGTTTCTTGTTATAATCTGCACTCGCGAGTAATTTACAACATAACGTTCCAAAGAATCGCTACTTCGCCCGAAGTCTCCGTTTTTAATTGTATGTCTAGATGGACAGTAAACTTCTGCTATTGTTATTGGTCTCTTGGAGTTAAGTTATTCAAGTCTGTAACTTGAATTTGTGTGGCCTCAATTTCTTCAGTTTTATATATGGGCAATTCGAAGTGTTTTATTGAACTTCTGATTATAGACTTTAGTGGAGCGTTTTGTATTGTAGAATATGTAACTCGGCATTTTAAAGAACTGACTGTCGGTGAAATGTGTTTCTGCAATAAACATGTGGTCTATGTTTTGGATATTGATAAATGCTTTTACTTCTTGGCTATGTTAAGCTAAGCCGTTGGCTCATGTAAAGATGTTGTTCAACTTTTCTTCCTTCTTACAGAAATGTTGAGCTTTATTGTTGTTCTTGATATTCATGGTCCAAACCCGGAAGTTGTTATTCTTTCTTTATTCTTCTGAGTTAGTCTTCAATTAATTCTTCTTCTTCTTGAACTTGTTTTAGGACTTTGTCCTGTCACATAAAAACGTGCGTGCATTCAGGATAATATTGGTCTTATCGTGCTTTTGAATGAGGTATTTATTTTCCATTGAAATTATTCATGTATCTAGTAATTCAATTTGTTTTTGTCAGCTAGTGTTCTATTTCTTTATCTGCCCTGGTGACACTTGTAAGTCTTATATTAAGATAGTCAATTTGGATCACTTGTTCAGTTATTTTCTCGTTTATCATTTTACATCATGTTGGTTGAAGAGACAACGCGATAGATTTTGTTTTTTCTTTTTGCTTTGTTGAATTTGAACAATAGTCTCTGTAGGTCGCTTTCGTTTTCTGCTATCAATATAGCATCGCCAGCATAACTTAATATTAAACACTCTTCTACCCATCCTGTATCCATTCTGTTCTTTCGCATTCTTCATTATCTCGTTCATAACTAGGTTAAAAGTGTGGGACTTAAAGAATGCCATCGTCTGATTTTATTTCTGTCGGTATTTTATTTGGTAGTTTTCCATTGGTCTTTATTTTCATTTCTGTTTCTGTGTAAATTTCATGTGTTAGCTTGCTGATCTGCTTTGGGGCTTCTTGCTGTTGCAATATCTTCGGTATGTCCGATACTCCAACCGTACCAAAAACATTTGGTAAATCTATTAGACAGATATCCATAGGCTAACTTTTTAAACTGTGTTTTTAACTGTGGATTATAAATAGTACTTTGATTCATGATCTGTCGGTTTTCTTTTTCTAGATTGATATAGTCCAGTAGTTTATGCTAAAGAATTTTTGTGGTGATCTTAAGTGTAGTATTTAATAAAGTATTGGCTCTATAGTTTTCCGGTATTTTGATGCTTCTTTTTTTAAAGAGCGATATAACTACTCTAATGTTCAATATTTTCAACTATTTTCAAGTCTAAAAATCCTGCTTTCTTTCTTATGTTTTAACATCATCAAGAAAAGGATGACGTCATCCTTGTCTGATGGATGATGTTATTAATATTTATTCAAAAGATGACCATAAATATTTTCCTAGATTACTATCCGCTGTACAATTAACTATACAACTACATTTGATTCTTCCACTTTGGTCCTTCTGTTCAATTGATATTAGAGGCCTGAACCCAAATGTAATTCGGTACGGTTCCAATTCCGGCACAGGGTAACAAATATATAAGGGTTCGAGATCTGATTCTGATTTTTGCTTTGAAAGCTTTATTTTGTAAGTTCCTGTTCTGGTACGACACAAATATCAGATCTTGCAGTTTTTTAGGTTCGGATGCTGATTCTGTCCAAATCCTTAGTTGAGGTTTTTAATAAGATGTGCATACAGAGTCATTAAGAACAATAAGCTAAAACATGTACCTACTGGCAGAGATAGTGTGCGTTTAAGAATGAACGAGTCCCCCAGCAGCGTCCAAGCACTCATGAGTAAAAGTGATACATACATACACGCATACTTTAATAAAAATACAGTAACGTGATCGAAACAACAAAGTAGTCAGGATCTTAAAATGCTCACATGGATATGATTAATATAAAAAAATAGGAATGCTCAGTGCATTGTATTTAAATGTTAAATACTGAGAAATTTTTATCGTGTGCATTATCTAATTCGTAAAACGTACTATTCAAGACGAAGCCAATGATATAGCTATAACAACATGAGTTTACAGTAAACTGTCTTAAAGTTATATCTAAAGTTTTCACCTCATTTTCATTCATCTTTAACTGAAGATACTTCTCACAGACTAGATAATATTTCATTTAAAGAAAAACCATGATTTTCGAAATTTTTACAACATTGTGTAACAATTTTTAAATTTTACTATTGAACATCTAAATCATAAAGTAGATAAAATTATAAGTAATTGATTTGTCGCAAATAAGAGATCAAAAAGTTGATTAGCAACCCTGCTAGTACCCTGCTGAATATTGATCGATTGGTTTAATAGTAAAGAAGTTCAAAACAGTGGTCATCTTTCAACGTGGTCAACGCTATTCAACAACGTATTAGTATATAGGGTGTCTTATTAAAAAAAGTTTATTTCATCACACTGTATATAAAAACAAAAATATGGCATTACTAACGAATTATAAATTATCTTGATAGAAACAACCTTTATATAAAATTTTTTTCACAAAACTTTATACATAGTTTCTGAGAGAAATCATAGACTCATAATAAGCGGTCAACCCTGCACACTAGGGCTACTTAATTTGAAATAAGTGACCGATATACTTATTAACAATGAGGGACTCGCTTCTAACTGCAATTTCTAACACAAAGAGTCATTGCTGTTCTGAGAGAAAGTCGCGCATCAAAAGATACCATCACCAAATGAAAAACTTTCTTTTTCGATCGGCTATCTTATCATTTTGTGCTCGTTATACACAAGTATCTATTTAGCAGTCACTGGTCCTTTTGTGTAAACATTTAACATGTAAACACAAAGCTATACTCTGTTTAGTCTCATTTACCGGACTGTGATCGTTAACGTAAACATGGATATTACGATACAGTATGAAATAAATGAATTAATGGAATGATGTTTGATCTTGTGAAGAACGAGGAAGTTGTGGCTTGATATAGAGCCTTCTCCCACCACAAGAAACCGCACTGTGTAGGATGGTGATGCGTGATGGTTAATTAATTTTTAATAATTGCTTTTCCATTCGAAATGCTTTATGATTTTAACTTTTTTTTAACAAATATGTGAGTGTTATAGATAGCATTGTCGCTACTGAGAAAATGTAACATAGTTAATTAGTTAATTACAAAATTAATTAAAAAAATATAATAAAAAACGCAACGTATCATTAAAAAGATATATAATTTAGTAATGCGAAACTAAAAAAACGCATATTTTTTAGTTCCGGTCAATTTTATTTTTAAATAAGATCTATTATACTGGATGAGATCAATCATAACTATTCATCTTTAAAAATAAATTACTCATGTACATGTAAACTAGTTCACAGTAGGTGTTGGTATTTTAACTAAAATCAAGTGGGCCATAGAAATTCACAAGTATTTTGCTGTTGCGTCCTACTTTTGCAAGTCAGAAAATAACAAACAAATTAAAAAACAAATTTTTAATATCACTTATTGTAAATGTGTTAAATCTTTTAAATCAGAAATCTAAACTGATTTTTTTTGCTTACAGGAGGATGTTGCGGCTCGACGAAACGAGTTACCATAGTAGGAGGCTGGGCATGGGCTTGGTGGTTGGTGACGGACGTCCAACGTCTATCACTGGAAGTTATGACTTTAAATCCACAATGCGACAGCGTAGAAACAGCTCAGGGTGTACCTTTAACTGTAACAGGAGTTGCCCAATGCAAAATAATGAAAGCTGACGAGTTATTGCATACTGCATCTGAACAATTTTTGGGCAAGTCTGTTAAAGAAATTAAACTGACCATCCTGCAAACTCTTGAAGGTCATCTACGTGCCATTCTAGGTAAATATACTTTTTTCATATTTTAAATGTTGCTGTTTTTTTATCTTTTTTAAGCATTTCTAGGATAAGGTGACAACCATGCGGCTAAATACCTTCTTTTGTTAATATTTTAGTTAATTGTGATATTGATAATGTAGATTCTAAATATTTTATCTTTCTTGACCATGATAATATGCATTTTTATAACGTATGACTAATTAGGTTCGATAATTAGTACTTGTAAATATGTAATAAATAGCCTACATGAAAAGCTTGGAGGTTCACTTAATAATTTGTATTGACTAGACTTCAGGTTACATGGCGTAACCACTAATTTTGGGCTGCCCTGACAAAATCTAGTTTGATCCTCTTTAGTGTTAAGATTATCCTCTTAAGTGTGTTAACTATTAAGCAGTTACTTTTATTATTAGACATATAATTTTCAGACGTCTAGATGTCTCCGTTTGATTTGTATTGATTCTGCTCAATGAAATTGTGCTTAATAAGTCTTGCAGTTACACCTAATGTCTAAATCTAACGTGGTAATTGCTAATAGCGAATTTCTGATTTACGATGTTAATTCTCTATGCCAGAAAACCACTTATATCTTGGAAATATTTAACACAGAACAATAAAGTGGGGATGTCTGGAACAGTACTCAATAAGATATACCACTTTGCTACAGTGACTTTTCCTCTAAAATAATTAGGGCGCCAATATTTGAGAAACTGTGTTTTTACATGTTATTCGTCTATGTAACAGAATCACTAGTACACCCTGTATAGTCTATAACACTCCCAAAAATACGTTAATCGAAGTTGATCCAATACTCGTGGATTATATGTTAGAAGTTAGAGATTAATAACGAATCTCAAAACGTGCTTTATTGATTTCAAGATACATACGGTAGCAAAGTTAAAACAAGGGAGATTTCATAGTAACGGAAACCCGTAGTATCTCTGGTCCGTGAAATTTTAAGTAACTTTATACGAGTCGTTCTTAACCGCTGATCTGAGCAATGCTAGTGTTCTGAAATTTACCACAAGTATATAGTGTGAGATTTTAACAGAACAACCACTTAGAAAATGAGTGATTTAAAACTAAAACATAGAAGCATGATAAAGTTTTTGACACAAGAAGGCAATTAGCCAAAGATTATACACGAACGCATGTCTGCTATATATGATGGAAATTGCCCATCATATTTTCAAATAAAATTCTGGTTGAAGCAGTTCAAATGGGGCAGTGGATACATTCCAGATGACCCTAAAAGTAGACGACCTGCGGAGACAAGAAACGAAGACAACATTAAGAAAGTGTAAGAAATGGTGTTAAAGGATCGACGAATCAAAGTTTCGATTACCGCTCTTGAAATAGAAATCTGCGAAGCATCCGTGTTGACAATTTTGCATGAAGAGTTTGGGATGAATAAAAATGTCAGCGAGCTAGATTCCGAGAATCCTGACTCCTGAAGAAAAGTTGTGCAGGCAAGAAATTTGCGAAGAGAACGTGGCGGATCTATCTCGTGACCAAGACCTTTCTTCTAAAATTGTAACGGGCGATGCAACGTGGGTGTTCCACTGGGATTTCCCAACAAAATAAGAATCAATGCAATGGTTTCACAATGAATCTCCACCACTCAGAAAAAGACGCTAGCATCTGCAGGGAAGCTGAAGGCATCCTTTGTATTGAGTTTATGCAGAAGGGGTCTACAATTACTGTATGTGTAAGTATGTCTACAAAGAAGCAATTAAAAATTTAAAAGTTGCTTTACGCCAAAAGAGGGCCCTTTGATTTTGACCAAAAAACTTTATTGCTGCCTTTTTTGAACTGCCGAGTTCATAAGACTTACAAACTTTAGGGGGAAATCGACAACTACGGGTTTGTTGAGTTATGACATCCCCCTTACAGCCCTAACCTATCTCCGTCAGACTATTACCTCTTTTCTAAACTGAAGAAACACATGCGAGGACGTCGATTTTCTTCAGATGAAGAACTAAAAGAGGCCATTTCCGAGTCTTTTGAGGAGTTACTAAAATATATTTTTTGAGAGTATCGCATTATTGGAGAAGCGTTGGACTAAGTGTGTAATTGTTAAAGATTCATATGTCGAAAAATAAAATTTTGTATTTTCTCTAAATCTTTTCTGGTTAGGTAAATTTCATTTTAATCTTCCCTCGTAATATTACGACCCATACTAAGGGTAGGTTGTGTAAGCATGGTTTAACTTTAAACTAAAATTAATATCCTATGCAAGAATTGTTCTGACAATTGTTATTATGGCAGCTAAATCAAGTTAAAAGTTAAACCAACTCACCCTAACACTTATCCTTACCCTAGATTCCAGCTAAATTAATAATACAAAACTTACTGTGAATAATATCTTTGAATAATCTGCACATCTTATTACATTGACTTAATGCTGATATATTTTTATCGAAAAGTTAGTTCTTTTTCTATTTTCTTTAGCAAACTAAGTTTAGCCATTATCATTTCTCCATTTAATAACTGCAACCATTCTGAGAAAATAAATTCTTTGGATTAACACAGTTTGCGTATGCCACACTCAGTGTAATTGGAGATTCCATGAAATGGGTATCAATTTTTTGAAATGATAGTAATAGATCCTGTAATTTAATTTATTTTTTATTCATTTATTTATTTTATTTATTTAATTAATTTATCCTTACCTTAGTTTTGCTAAAATAGCATCTTATACTTTCTGAAACATAACTGAATATGAGTGTAGCACACAAGTTGCTTGGGCTACGTTAATAACGATTCTGCATATATTTCTTAGTCGATCACAATTCAATAACATTACTTATCATTTGTACTGTTGTATTATATTGTTTTTAAATGATAGCCCTTTCTTTACTTCAATTGTCAAGCTACCTAAATTATTTTTAAGTAACAGTTGTTCCGATCTTGATATCACTGGTAGTGGTTATTCAGATTCATAATGGTCTCAATTCTTTAATTAACTCAATTATTGATTTAAAATAAGCGATTTGTCAAAAAAGTGCTGTTATGAAAGTTGTTTATGTAGAATCTCATAATTTTTGAATTTGATTGCTTTAGTGGGTATGAAGAATTTCCTCGCACACATTGAAAAAAGAAATGGCCAATAACGATCCTGAAAGCAACAGTACAATGAGAAATGACTAAAAGTACTTGCTTGAAAACTTATGAAATTGAAGAAAAAGGGTGGTACAAAATTGACACCAGCAGTGATGATTTTAAAGACAACCATAACAAAGTGATAAAAAATTTGGTAACACTGCTTCATGTACTATATTACATGAATAACACAAGCTGATTTCGGAAAAAAGAGTACGACTGCCAGAGAAAATCTTGAATTTATAAACAACTAAAACGTTACAAACATTGAAGAAAATATTTTTTTCTGTTCAGATTAGTGGTACCATGCTTGTATAAATCACACATGTACATTTTAGCCAGTTGTTGGTGCGAAAGGGCTTGAGTTTTGCAAATTAGCAAAGAAAATGAATCTGTTAAATCCGAAATTTCGAACGACGTCGGAGTCTCTTGGATTTTTTAGTTTTAATTTTCGCGTTGTTTAGGATTTCGAGAATCTAAAACTATCAAGCTATACTGATACCCTGGGTTCATCTTTTTCTATCTTATATATTTCTTCTCTATCGCATCGTTTCACTATTTTTATAACGCTTTATACCTATACCAAGACAATGCGTTTCCAACCGGTATACTATGTTACGGTCAATGTAGTAAGTTTCACAAGTTTTAATAAATTCTTAACCTCACAGTTGTTTCAACATTAAATGTCTTTATCAAAGGTAGATAAAATTGATAAAAAAACACGTTGCTAAGGATGAATACAGAAAATAAGTAACTAGATACAATACATACAAAAGCTAAATATCTAATAAATATCTATCACTTCTAATAAAGGAGAATTTGTGATTAAATCTAATTTGTGTTTGTTGTTACAAAAAGTAAGAATTTAATAGACATAATAAATAAAATAGACATTTTAGAAGATTTTGAATTATACAAACATAAACGCACAGTACTTTTAATGAATAAACAAACTTAGCTTACGCTTAGTAATTCTCCTTTATTAGAAGTGTTAAATATGTAGTTCTTGTATGTATTGTATCTAGTTACCTATCTGTATTTATCCTTAGCAACTTGTTTGTTTATCAATCTTATCTGCCTTTGATAATGACATTTAATATTGAAAAAATTGTCAGGTTAACATTTAATAAAGCTTGCGAAACTTTAACTAATCTTTGTGTTTATATTATATTTCATGATTATGGAGTTCCACAAAGTAAGGCTGGAAACAAGATAAATGTGGTAGGGCTTTTTACGACCAACTAAATTGCTTTTTTACAAATTTCGTAAACGAAAGTGTCAACAGCGTTTTTATTTTAAATTTTCGAAATAAACCCCCTTATCACAAATGTCTTAAGCAGCTACCATACCACGATGTTCATGTACCGAAATACTAGAGGATATCCTTAACTTTATTGCGTAATATGACGCTCAACATGTAACTACAGTTGGCGTGCGTTGTTACTCCGAAGACGTCGCATCAGTCACCACTCGAGACTAATGTTAATTGGTGACCTGCATATAAGACTAGATGGGGTGTGTATGTGGGATTTACAGACGGTTAGCTCTAGCTGGTTAGAGTGCAACAACCTCGAAACAGTGCTGACCTGGATTATGGTTTGTGAATTGCACACACGTCATTAGTTTTGTGGGTATCGTCAATATTAAAGGATTATTGTTAATTGATCTTCCAATTAACTATTTTTGAAAGGTTGATTTTACCGCCCACATAAGTTGGATAGTTTTATTATGTAACTACATAGTATTTGTTTTTAAATAAGCCTAACAATATACTTATACTCAATCATTGAGAAAGATAAAATATTTGTTTCACATACTAGTAGGTAGATCAAATTGAAGCTAATGGACTAATTCCAGAGCTATGGTAGACAAAGTTTAATGTAGGTAGCAAAATATTAAAGAAATCAGTAAAATGGATATGTAATCCCCTCCCACATGACAGTGTCTAGACCGATATTCGAGAAGATCAGGTTTTATCAATCATCAGGCTATATCTATGATTGAATTGAATTAGGTCTAAGCTATTTTAAAATTTAATTACGTAATCTGAATTACGATACATCTACAATTTCATTATAGTTGAAAGATTTTTTTTACTATGATTATCTCATCCTGAGATTTTGCACACGTACTTACAAAAGACCTTTCTTTCATGTATATTTGTTTGAAAATTTTCAAAAATGGTGCTTTTGAGATTTTCAAGAGAGACAATTTTGGAAAAACCCCTCAACATTCCCCAGGTAAGCTCCTAACAGGAGCTTTAAAATAAACCTTGAGCTTCTTAGCTGAATATTTGGTGCCGACATATTTGCGGAACAAGATAGTAAAGCATTTACGTTTTTTCGAATATTCGAAACTTATTGTCAGAAAAACGACAAGTCTCGAAAATCTGAAAATTTTCAATTTTCATAGATTATACAGACACATCAAAAATCATAGGAATCTCAGACAAGAAGGTTACGGCTTCTATTTGATTAGCCATGGAATGATCATGTAGCTAAAACAAGATCAAAAGTGGCTGCATGACTATAGTCTAACGTCTAAAACAAACCTGGTAGATTTTGGCATGGCATCGGCAGTGACACCGCTTTTGCTGATTTTTATTTCGATACCTAAATGGATGACGAATGTATTTCCATTGACATCTTATGGATACCACTTACTGCGGTGTAGGTGTAGCGTTACTGACCGCTCGAGAATAATGTTAATCCATAGGTTAGTTAGCTATAGCTGATTATAGTTCAATAAAAGGACGATACCAATTAACCATTTTTTGGCATATGTAGGAATACCTTCGAAATCTGGTACACACGTGTTATATGTCATTCAAAAGCTTCCGCTGAGTAGAAAGCAGCCATGTACAAGACAGAAAAAAGCATACATGCAATGTAAAAAGCAATACATTATACGATTATCGTAATACCGTCGCATTGCAGCCTTTTGCAGGATTTCAAAGTATTTTGATATCAGCAAAACTGAAAACATGCTGGCTTTGACTCATCGAGGGCTTTTAAATAACATATATGTATAAAACACGAGACACATTTCGAAGCAATACGCACATACGACCAAGAAGATTGATTGATTACTTGTGATAGGTTTTTGTCAAAATCTGGAAATTTGCAATTTTCATAGGTTTTACATAGATACATCTTACATACACCGAAAATCATAGAAATCTCAGACAAGAAGTTAAGGTCTCTGATTGATTTGGCATAGAATGACACTGCAACTATAAGAAGACGCTCTGTGGATGTCGTCGCATTAGTCACCTCTTGAGAATGACGTTAATTTAAGGCTTATATAAGCCTGGATAGTGTGTATGTGATTTACAGACGGTTAACTCCAGCTGGTTAGAATACAATAAAATTTGTCAATATCTGAAAATTTGCAATTTTCATAGATAGTATACAGATAAGTTCACGAGGAATAAGGAATAAGAGGATGGTATGGTAATTTAATCGGCTACCACAAGCGCGCACGCTGAAAATGTCGGGTTAACGTGGGCACACGCCCGGCGGAGTGACCGCTGCGCTATACTCTTAGTTGGTGTGAGTGAAACCAACAGTAGGTACATCTTATACACTAAACATTATAGGGATCTCTGACAAAAAGGTTAAGGCCTTTGATTCACTTGGTATCACACCTAGCTACAAATTCAAGGGTGACTGACTACATAACTGTTTAGCCTAATTTCAAAAGCAAACCTGCAAATAGCAAGTTTTTGGCACGTCAATGTCATTTTTTTGCTGAGATTTGCACAGTTGTAGATCCCTTAAAACTCCAAGATCCATTGCTTAGCATGCTGGAGACCCTTAAAAGTCTTATTTTTATTAATAACTAAATGGTTTCAAGTACTCAATTAATCTTTATTTGCTTGCAAGTGGTATTCAGTAAGTCAAGTGTGAAAAATAAACGTGGATATTCTTTCAGTATAAATATAGAACATTTCTGGTGAATTACGAACAGGGTTGAATTTACCGCATATCGAAATGGGTTGATGCCAAGGGGCCTCGGTTCTCAAGGTTGCCACCAAAAACACGCACCCTAAAATCCTAAATAGATTCACCAAAATAAAAGAACAAGTTAACGACAAAGCTGAGCAACGAAAAAATAGTTTTTTCCTTAAAGTAATTTTTTACTTTCCTTAAACTAGTTTTCAAAACTTTCAAATCGTTATCTATAAATGTGTTGAATGGCTCGCCGTTTAAAGACTAGCAGTCCTCAACCTAGACTTAAATTGCAGAATAGCCTTTCTAATTAAAGTAATCTCGACATTTCTGACTACACCTGTGCTATTTGTTTTGAGGATGACGTAGTTTTTCAAAAGGTTATCTCTTAGCCCTTTATAAACCTTTTCTTAGAGGGTACCACATTCAGAGTAATACAAAGAATTGCAATCTGGATAATTTGATGGCCAGTCAATAGCACTAATAAAGAATTGCGTATTTTTTGTTAAAGAAGTTTTGAGTTGGGACAGCTCTGTGGGATGGTGCAAAAGCTTCGATAAAGAAATGTAATCATTATCTCCAGATACTGACGACATTCAGGGAGAAAATCATTTTGCATATTAGATATGTGCAATTTTTTGCATTCGTTTTCACTCGTACTACTGGGCAGTGGCGTAGCCAGAGGTGGCCCTTGGGGAGGGATATACAATAATAAAAGAAAATCCGCGGGCTTGGCTCTCAACGTATACCTATATAGTAACTGTTTATTTACGTTTATTTATAGATTGTATGGAAAAAGTGCCAAATATTAAAGATACTGAATAAAAAACAATATTTTTAGAATACTAGTATTTATTCAACAAAAAACATTACAGAACAAAATCTAGGCGCCGTGGTTTTTGATCAGTTTGTCAAATATTTCATCTACTTTTTTTAAGTTTTTGACTCTTGGGGGGGGGATATATCCCCCATATCCCCCCCCCGTGGCTACGCCATTACTACTGGGTATCGTACTTTTTCCTTCACTTGATTTTTGAGATTTTCATGACAACCAAGCTTCAGAGGCGTAGTGGTGACAATTCGCGCCCGGGAGCAGTTTTTAGATTCCCCCCTCCCAGTAAATACCCGACTAAGAATACCTACAATGTGTAACAAAAAATTCACTAACGAAACGGAAGTTATATAAAAAGTTATACATCAAAATTGTTAATAAATTATTACATTTATTTTGCTTTTTGTCAAATTGCTGAGGGCGTCAAATTTCTGAAAAATTTCGAAATTTAGCTTCCGCCTATTACTTGCGCCTGAGGCAAGTGCCTCCTTTTTCCAAATTTACATTTTATGAAGCATTTATATAGAAATGTATGTAGTAGAGGCTGCAAACAGAAAACGTGTAAAAGTTAAAGTAAGGTTTAAAATTAATTTAGGAAGAAAATAGAATTATAACTAAAAAAGAATTCAAAATTAAACTGTCTATACATTTTTTACTCAACATAAAACACGTATTAGTTTAATACAATAATGACATTAATGTATGTACTGGATAACTAGTCTACTAGTCAACTAGACTCAATGTTTATTTTCCTCTCATGTAAATAAATGAGTGCAAGAGAAAGGATTATTATAAAATTACGCACATCTGTTATTAGATAAGAATAAGCGCACGCATGTTGGCACAGATATTTCTGGAAAATTTACTAATCAAAAAAAAGAAGGTTTTATTGTCAAATTTAATAATTTTTGTCTTGATTTAACACAAGCAGTTTTACTATAATCTTCTTACTCACACTCATCTAATCCACTTATTTCAAAGTAAAAGCACAGGTAGGTAAAAGTTCGCACGCTTGTAGCTGTTAGACATTCTAATTTCTACTTCTGTAGGTTTCTTTGTCTTCTGTTTATTTAGTAGTTACTGATTATGAGTTCTTATAAAAACGATATCATTAGATTTTATGAAACCATCGATACTACACTAAATCTATGGTTTTTCCATTACAACCGATCACCTAGGTAACGGCCTTCTATTTTGATGTCATATCGAGGCGTGTATTAAGTATTTATGTAGGCATCGAAGAACTAATCAAATTTTGGCGTTGTCTATTGAGCCTAATTTCCTGAGTGACCGACGGGACCGTTACTGATTTCTTAAGTAGTTATGAAGATGACGGAAACCTTTTTAATATGTAGTTTATTTGTTTTATCGAGATTATTTGATCACTAATAATATAATGAATTGTAAGGACTGTGGCTCCCTACCACACATTACATATATAGGTATTTGGTTTACCGAAATACATATTCTATATTATCTTATTTATATTGTTATGTGTTAATGTGACTGTACCAAATGTGACTTAAGCCCAAATATTATAAATTTGGTCTTAATTACGAAATTCGTATTGTTGGAGTGAATCAAGAACAATGTTTTCTTTTTATAACTCAATGAGGAATCGCAATAAACACGGGTTCCCCCAAAATTCCCTAAATTAGTCTTTTAGTACCATATTACCCTACGGAAAGTCCACTCCGCCCAAATCTTGAAATATACCACATCTCACAACACGGCCACTTCACCCAACTTTTTACGGACGACACAATGTGCATCAACAGGACCAATTTTCCCACCTTTTCACTAGGGACACAACGCCCACCTTGATCACTTCGCCCAACTTTTGTAAAGACCCGCAATGGCCAAAATAGGACCACAACACCGAAAATTCGTTTGTTGGAAATTGGTTAATGCACACATCAAGTGTTGAATAATAGCAGTGAAGTTGTGCGACCACAATTTAACCAAATCAGATATATATTTTTTTATTTATAAATGTACTCGTATTTAAACCCAGTTCAACGAGTACGTCATCATTTGAGAAAGTGGCTAAAAGCATTTACTTTGTAGGCGTGGTTTATTCAAAGATTCCTAAACGTAAAGCATAACCTATAACCTACAAATGCGTGCGTCGGGCTCATGATAACCGATTAAAGGGAAAGCAAATTTTTGATTTCCTATAGATGCGACCCGTCGCAATATACTGCGGCTGATGGATGCGCCACTGTGTCGTCTGGTTTAAAACAGTACAGACGTGCGTCTCAGAGACAGCCGATTCTTTTTTATTTATTATTCGATAGTACCTTTCGACACGATCACACGATTTGGCATCTAAATGGCAACAAAGGTTTGCCAATGGTTTACCAATGAAGAAGTAACCCAGCAAACATACTACCGTCAAATAGACGTCATTATGTAGTCAGATTCGGTCAGGGACGTCGCAGACATTTGATTAACGTACAAATGACGTTCACATTTTTATCTAATAATGGCGTCTACAGAAGACGTCTAATAGACGTCAGAATGATGACTTCTATTGACCCCGAATAAGAAGATCAAGAAATAGTTACGTTACTAATTTTAATAGGCATTTTATGTAATAATTATAAACGAGTACTGTAAGATTTAATGTATCAAAAACTTAAAAATCACGAATAGTGCACTTTCTAAATAAAATATTTGTGTTTAAAATATTGGGTGAGACGCCACTGTGTCGTCTGGTTTAAAACAGTACAGACGTGCGTCTCAGAGACAGCCGATTCTTTTTTATTTATTATTCGATAGTACCTTTCGACACGATCACACGATTTGGCATCTAAATGGCAACAAAGGTTTGCCAATGGTTTACCAATGAAGAAGTAACCCAGCAAACATACTACCGTCAAATAGACGTCATTATGTAGTCAGATTCGGTCAGGGACGTCGCAGACATTTGATTAACGTACAAATGACGTTCACATTTTTATCTAATAATGGCGTCTACAGAAGACGTCTAATAGACGTCAGAATGATGACTTCTATTGACCCCGAATAAGAAGATCAAGAAATAGTTACGTTACTAATTTTAATAGGCATTTTATGTAATAATTATAAACGAGTACTGTAAGATTTAATGTATCAAAAACTTAAAAATCACGAATAGTGCACTTTCTAAATAAAATATTTGTGTTTAAAATATTGGGTGAGATTATTTAAAACAGACTGAGCATTTTCAATTTTCCAGAGCATAAAGAAGTTCCATATTTCAGATTTCGCGCTTGAAATTTGAAGTTTTTTTTACATTTGACGTGGCGCAATAAATCGTTTCGCGGCTTTAACATTCCGGGTCCAGGTGTCCAGGACGGTTCAGTAGTGTTAACGGTCATAAATAGTTGTGCCGTTTTGGTGTAATTAAAATAGTTTCTAATTAAAGAGGTGAGGTGCTTTCAACTTACTATAAATTAAGGGACAAATATAATTCTCTTTTTACCTGGATTTTTCTATATAGATATGTATTATTGACATTAGCTACATTATATAGTGAAAAATTAGTAAACTGAGTTTGAGGTTATGTTTACTGTAGAAATCACGAATGCTTTTTTGCCTTTACTACTTATCACATATCAGCCTAATAACATGCAGTATTTATTATGTACCTCCTATACTCTAAAATACAAAGTGGTTAATTGTTACAGTATCTACTATAATGGCGTAAAAGAGAAAGACATTGAGAATACCATCTTAGTTTGGCTGAAACATTCAAAAGAAATAGTGGCGAGTGATGAAAACAAACGTAACAAGGCAATTTTACATACCATTTAATGTTATACGATTAACTAATAACTCTTTCAAATGTATAATTTATTATTATGCATTAGTTTATGTTTATTATTATCATTTTTAGTAGTTTTGTATGTATTATTGTATTTTTTTTTATAGATATGTTTTATGAATGTGTTGTTACTTTTTCACATTTAATATATATATATATATATATATATATATATATATATATATATATATATATATATATATATATATATATATATATATATATATATATATATATATATATATATATATATATATATATATATATGTATTTCTTAAAATGGAAAAGTGTTTTATTGGGCTATTAAAAATATGTCGATTAAAAGTTACAATATGACGTCTGTGATTAGTCATTATTGAAGCATTTCGACGTACATCTGACGTCAGCCAAAAACATTTCTAGACCTCCTACAGACGTCTTAAAATGACGTCATAATGATGTGACATTTTACCGTCTTGGGTACGTTAAAAAGACGTCGTATATGACGTCTTGTACGTCAATAAATGACTAAAATTTGACGAAAATTTGACGTCCACATGTTTGCTGGGAATTGACCATTCCTCAAATGGTTTTGTATAAGAGCATTTAAATAACCCTCCCGCCGTTTATGTAAGCCTTTCTCCAATTTTCGTTTCTTTTTTGGCAGGAATGCCAATATAATTTCATCGTCATCATGCTCCTCTAATCACAAATACGATTGAGTATTTATTTTGTATGTGTGTTTTCTCAACTGGCTTCTGACAATCCTTCTTAATATTTAAGTACAAGCATTGTGTTTTCATTCATTCATTCATTCATGTGTCTCGGTATATTTTTTACCTAGCGCTGGATGACCCAAACCCTATTGAACTACGCGATGTAAGAGAGGTGAGGATCCGAGCTTGAATTCTTTTTTCGTATTTCAACAAAAGCAACAATCAGTAAAAACAGCAGTGTTTTAAAAGTGCGTTAGTTACTAAAGCTTACCCATTAGGGTAAGCAGTTGGCACCTAGTTATTATTATCGGTCGTATAATGCATGCGTCCGACGCTCATTGGAAAACACCGAGTTGCGTCTGAACGTAGGTCTAAATACACGCGTCCGATGTCGTCTCCATACATACATTCAAAACGTGAACAATTCGCAAACTTGCATACCTTGTCAGCGAAATTCTTTAGCGTCATCGAAGTTGTCCTGCCTCAGCCGCAAGCGCCAAATAATTGCGAACTACTTGGAAATTAAACACGTTTGATATCGGGCAAACTTGCCTTATTTCGAATTGTTCCTATCTTCGCAGCATTTCTCGTAAAAAATAATTACAAACTAAGGAATACGATCAAATTAGTCGGGGTAGGCTTTTGTGAAACATTGTATATAATAATTTTTATGCACAGATGCATTATAATTAGACTATTATTGATAGATCTATCTAAACATAACTGTCTCTTTATACCCCAAGGGCCTCTTTATGATCCGACGGCCAATAATGAAACGTCAATTAAATGTCAGAGCTGTATTTGTAGAACTTGATTGGTTCTTAATATAATTTGTAAACTTATCACCAATGAAAATAAGCTGAAATTAAGTATTTTAGATAGTAACTATAGTAACGTACTTCGTATATATGCACATAAGTATACGTACAGCGGCTTGATGTAACCTACGTACTCATTTAATTATATTTTTTACACAATAATAGATTTGAGATAAAAACAATCTGTGCATAAAATAGTGTATGCATTTCGGGCATAACTTGCTTTTATGGCCCTACAGCCTTTTCTTAGTCCTCGGCTGACGCCTCGGGCTAGAAATAACGCTTCTGGCCATAAAATCTTCTTTATGCCCTTAATACATAAATAACTATTATGCACAGATGCATTATAATTAGACTATTATTGATAGATCTATCTAAACATAACTGTCTCTTTATGCCCCAAGGGCCTCTTTATGATCCGACGGGCAATAATGAAACGTCAATTAAATGTCAGAGCTGTATTTGTAGAACTTGATTGGTTCTTAATATAATTTGTAAACTTATCACCAATGAAAATAAGCTGAAATTAAGTATTTTAGATAGTAACTATAGTAACGTACTTCGTATATATGCACATAAGTATACGTACAGCGGCTTGATGTAACCTACGTACTCATTTAATTATATTTTTTACACAATAATAGATTTGAGATAAAAACAATCTGTGCATAAAATAGTGTATGCATTTCGGGCATAACTTGCTTTTATGGCCCTACAGCCTTTTCTTAGTCCTCGGCTGACGCCTCGGGCTAGAAATAACGCTTCTGGCCATAAAATCTTCTTTATGCCCTTAATACATAAATAACTATTATGCACAGATGCATTATAATTAGACTATTATTGATAGATCTATCTAAACATAACTGTCTCTTTATGCCCCAAGGGCCTCTTTATGATCCGACGGGCAATAATGAAACGTCAATTAAATGTCAGAGCTGTATTTGTAGAACTTGATTGGTTCTTAATATAATTTGTAAACTTATCACCAATGAAAATAAGCTGAAATTAAGTATTTTAGATAGTAACTATAGTAACGTACTTCGTATATATGCGCATAAGTATACGTACAGCGGCTTGATGTAACCTACGTACTCATTTAATTATATTTTTTACACAATAATAGATTTGAGATAAAAACAATCTGTGCATAAAATAGTGTATGCATTTCGGGCATAACTTGCTTTTATGGCCCTACAGCCTTTTCTTAGTCCTCGGCTGACGCCTCGGGCTAGAAATAACGCTTCTGGCCATAAAATCTTCTTTATGCCCTTAATACATAAATAACTATTATGCACAGATGCATTATAATTAGACTATTATTGATAGATCTATCTAAACATAACTGTCTCTTTATGCCCCAAGGGCCTCTTTATGATCCGACGGGCAATAATGAAACGTCAATTAAATGTCAGAGCTGTATTTGTAGAACTTGATTGGTTCTTAATATAATTTGTAAACTTATCACCAATGAAAATAAGCTGAAATTAAGTATTTTAGATAGTAACTATAGTAACGTACTTCGTATATATGCGCATAAGTATACGTACAGCGGCTTGATGTAACCTACGTACTCATTTAATTATATTTTTTACACAATAATAGATTTGAGATAAAAACAATCTGTGCATAAAATAGTGTATGCATTTCGGGCATAACTTGCTTTTATGGCCCTACAGCCTTTTCTTAGTCCTCGGCTGACGCCTCGGGCTAGAAATAACGCTTCTGGCCATAAAATCTTCTTTATGCCCTTAATACATAAATAACTATTATGCACAGATGCATTATAATTAGACTATTATTGATAGATCTATCTAAACATAACTGTCTCTTTATGCCCCAAGGGCCTCTTTATGATCCGACGGGCAATAATGAAACGTCAATTAAATGTCAGAGCTGTATTTGTAGAACTTGATTGGTTCTTAATATAATTTGTAAACTTATCACCAATGAAAATAAGCTGAAATTAAGTATTTTAGATAGTAACTATAGTAACGTACTTCGTATATATGCGCATAAGTATACGTACAGCGGCTTGATGTAACCTACGTACTCATTTAATTATATTTTTTACACAATAATAGATTTGAGATAAAAACAATCTGTGCATAAAATAGTGTATGCATTTCGGGCATAACTTGCTTTTATGGCCCTACAGCCTTTTCCTAGCCCTCGGCTGACGCCTCGGGCTAGAAATAACGCTTCTGGCCATAAAAGCTTCTTTATGCCCTTAATACATAAATAACTATAAGAAAAACTGTTGTATTCAAATGTCTAGTAGACCCACAACGCTAAAAATCCGTTCTTTAAAAATCGGTTAATGCACAACCAAAACAGATATTTTGTGCAAACTCACAACTATTAAAGTTAAAACAAAAAAATTTTTTTATTGATATATGCATATCATATATGTATAGATGTATACGGTAAATTTACCTTACTTCGTAACAATTTCGTCAATGCAGTTGATGAAATAAACACGCATATCTTTGGAACCATATACTTAATGTAGGAGGATCGATGAAGACAGGACTGGTACAGCTTGGTCGTTAGATCTAAAATCAACTAAAAGAATCGTATCGAATTTGTATTCCTTATAATAGTTTTAAATGTTTCCATGAATTATGAAGAATACTCTACACGTGTTTCGGTCTCTAAACCTTTTTCAAGATTTTAGAAGAGATAAGAGAGACGGCATTGTGTGTCTAGCAAAAAAAAGGTGGTCGAAGTGGTTCTGTTGGGCATTGTGTCCCTCGTGGAAAGTTTGGGGATATGGCACATTTCAAAAATTGGGCGAAGTGGACTCCCCGAAGTTGGGTAATACGGCACTCCGGGTGTCCTGGATCCTAAAATTCAGGGATTCCAAATATCTCATTTGAGTCTACATTCTTTTTCACAAAAACTTATTTTATGGTAAAATCTGAAATTTTCAAAAATTTATAATAAATTGACGTTAATCTATATTTGATATACCTACATACATTTTACAGTAAGATTATTCTTTACAAAAATGCCAACTCTAGAACCTATAGAACGTTTTGATGCTACAAATACAGTCTTCTCTGACAATGGTTACATCTGTTTAGTGTCCAAAGGGAAAAGTCAGGTATTCAAATTTATGTATTATAAGATTATAACTGTGTCTGAAATCCAGCTACAAAAGATTTGTATAGAATCTTTAAGATGGAAAACGTTTGTTCTTTTCTTGGAATTCATTCCGCTAATCCCTGTCGGTATACCTTTGGCGGCACTTTGGTAATAGTTGTCTCAGACACCTATTTTTGTACACAACTAAAATTCGTTTACCTCTCTCAAATTTTCTTATTATGTTTAAAAAAGTTTAGTCTTAAGGAGTTCAAGTTAAGAAATTCTTGGGGAGTCCTCTTATAGCAAGGGCGGATTTAAGGGGGGTGGCAGTCGGGGCGGTCGCCCCCACCTTGATTTAGGTGTTTAAATATAAAATTGCCTGAAATTTATCGAAATTCTATAAATATTGAAAAATGTTAATATTCATACTTCACAAAGGGCTTTGACCTGAAACTACCTAAATAAATGCCAACAAATGTTAAATAAGTAGACATCTGGAAAGGCGGCGAGGGTATCAATATAACTGAAGAATGGATCGGAATTATTTTATTGCTTTTTATAGGAAGGTTCGTCCCTTGTTTCAAGAATCTTTGCAACATTATAGGTAATTCATTTGCTTTCGTTCGTTTGCTATATTGACTTTTGGAAATTTTTATATTTAACATTATATGTTCTGCCTTATGCATAAATTATACGTGTGTAGTGAATCTATAAAATTAAATATTAATTCGATATTTTATGCACATAAAATATAGAATTAATATTATTAATAAGGGTGTTATTATGCAGGAAGAAAATGAGACCACCAAATTTTATATACTAAATGCTTTTCAAGTTCTCTAAGGATTTTACAATAGCTATTATGTCGAAATAAATTTCCAAAAAAGCACTCCTATTATTTATAATATATAATAATTATAAAACGAGGATGTTTGTCTCTGTTTTTATTTTGATTTACAATTTTTTTATTTTAAACCTTACTTCGTAAAACTCCATAATCCTGAAATGAAATAGAAATAAACTAATAAAAGGTAGATATTTACCTTTGATGATGATACCTAGTTTTGAAATAATATATTATCAGGTATAGAAATTTTAATAAATATTGTCAATCTTTTATTAATTATTTTATTTCCATTTCATTACGTGGTTACAGTGTTATTAGAATATCAACAAATTAAATCACACATTTGAGAAATCCCAAATAGTAATACTTTGGACATAATATGGGATATTTCCAAAAAAATATTTTTTCTTTATAGTTTCATGTTTAAAATAAGGAAACACACGCGTCCGTTTGCTATAACTTGTTGACTTTTTTTACCAAAAAATTGTAATAAAAGTAGTACTTTTTTAAATTATTTTATTCAATTCTTTGCATACTATTGTTTGTAAAAAACAAACTTCAATCTCCTCGGAGATTATTGTCAAAGTATACTATGCTATACTATTAACATGAGTTTTAACAGAGTATATACAATACGACCATTACAAGTAGACAAATGAACGAGTGGTCATTCTGCTCATTGGTGAAGACGAGAGTAACAGAGTTACAAACAAATCTTCGGGGATGTAGGTGTACTAATGTATATTTACATTTTTATTATACAAGTTACTTACTTGATTATTAGAAATTTCCACAAGTTTTTACAGCTATTCAAGTGTAAGATAAACATGTTTTACATCATTTTTATCTACCTACTAGGTAAGAACAGGGGTAACGAAATAAGAAATTTCAGCAAGCATTCTTGACCATCACACATCATTCACATTTCCAGCCGACATGTACTAAGGAATAGCCAACCGGACCTAGAAAAATCCAATGCTCGTCAACCGCCCCATTCTGGAATCACTGCTGTAGTATTATATTTCTCCGTCTGCACAGAATAAGCACTCGTTCATTTGTCTACTTCTAATAGCCGTATTGCATAAGTAAATATCAAGTTTATAATTAAAATAAATTTCCTTTGTTGCTTTATTTTGGAAACATATGTATTTGAAAAAAATATTTTTTATCGCCCCCCCCCCTCAAAAATTCTTCTAGATCCGCCCTTGTCTTATAGGCTCACCAAACTTAATTTTATATTATCAAGATTAATTTATCATAACGTTAAAATATGTAAAATACATTTATTGTGTTTTACTCTTATAAAATATTAAGCGGTGTTACAATTCAGTAACAACAGTTAGAAAAATAAAATATAATTAATTCTTCAGACATTAATAACAGTTATGAATCTCAAATACTCCACGAGTCATTTCTATTAGACCCATGAATAAATTTGTAAAGAATTTCGTTTTATTAATATCATGCGCTTCCTTCATTTATCATTACATAAAAATTAATTTAGATTGGCCCTGACTACAATTGTTACTAAATTGTAATCTAGATTTAATGTTTGTAATATTTGTCATCAAATTAAGCAATAATTATATTATTTTTCTCTTCCTTTTGTTTATACAGAAGTTAAATATATGACGCAGTAGTCAATTTACTATTTCTCAGCCTGTCAAAAAATATACAAATGATATTTTCTGTAAAATTAAACTCTTCACTTATAATTACTCTTTACAGTGTTTTTGTTTTTGTTGTTGTTTTGTCTGGTTTGATCTGCTTTTCTATTAATTATCTTATTTTTCGAGTTACCTTAATCAGGTAAGATGAGCTCACCTCTTAAATTTTACCATATTTAGACAAATTCCTGGACAGGTCAATAGCCCATGTTTTTCTACGTTTACCCAAGATTTAATAAAATTTATAGTTTGAATTAGGATTTTGGACTTACAAAGGAAAAATAAAAACTTCAGGTGTCGGCTACGGAATTAAATAAGTTTTCATGTTAAATAGATGTTCATTATCTTGTTTATTGTTTCCAGCCTTACTTTGTGGAACTCCATAATCATGAAATAAATAAAGATAAGTAAAAAGTTTCACAGTATTTATTAAAATATAACCTGACAATATTGTTTCGACAGCTAAACTGTCATTATCAAAGGTAATATAAATAAATATAAACAAACACGTCGCTAAGGTAGATACAAAAATAGGTAACTAGATAAAAAGATAAAATATTTAATTCTGATTATTATTAATTTTATTGCAGCTTTTTCTCAATAAATCAAAAGTGGTTACAGATAGCTATAGGGACGTTCATTATTTAATTCTGCATCACAAAGGTACAAAATATACAGGGTGTTCCATTTGAAAAAGTTGTGAATTTTAGCTTTGAAGTTCTCTAAATTTAAAAATTAATTTTGAACACCCTGTACATGGTGGGTCCATTTTCTTTTAAAGAAGAGCACCCTACAAGCCCCTGCAACAAAATCCCTACTTAAAATTGTCTTCACAGTTGCGGCCGTCAAAGCTCACGGTTTACCGCTTTCAATTTAAAACTCAATTTTTTTGAAAAAAAATCCATAACTTTAAACCGGTCATTAGATGGCGCTAAAATTTTAGATATGAATAAACCTGCCTAGAGAGGTGTTAAATATGCAAAAATATTTGGGGCATTCTATTTAAAAAAATTACCTTAAGCGTGCCACACTTTTCTGAAACACCCTGTATATTTGAAAATAATTTCTATAGATGCGCCTCTATCCACTGTTTACATCCGTATTAGAACGATTTTTTTAGCTGTTACTGTTTAGGAGCTATCCGACTTCCCCACACTATTGCCCCACCCGGTATAACTTCTAAATAATATAACTACTGGTAAACCCCCCAGATCGTTATAGTACTCTGCATATGTCGGACTACATTTGTTAGTCGGAAAATAATTTTCGTAGAATGGTTACTCATGGGTATAATTTAACCCCAAAGATTAATAACGTTTTTGCAAAATTTCCACTTTTTAGGGAGCCATATTTTCAAAAAATGGTGAAGTCTTAGGGCTGATTTTTTGTTGAATTGTACACAGTTAGAGGTAGTTTATATATAAATAGAAACAAATCCATTCAGCCCATCGAAGATACTATTGAGGGCCAAAGTTGACCAAAAATAGAAAAAACGAGAACTTCAAAAGCCCATAAATACCAAAATAGTGAAGTTTTAGGTTTGAAATACTTTATACATAAACCACCCCTACCTGTGTACAATTGAAAAAAATCAGTGCTAAGACTTCACCTTTATCTGGAAATATGGCCCCCTAAAAAGTGGAAATTTTGGAAAAACGATTATTAAACTTCAGGGTTAAATTACACGCATAAGTAAGCATTTGTTAGCCACCTTTGTAGTGACACATCTGTATCGTAGTTCATCCAAGGTATCGGATGTCTTTCTTCCATACATGGCACCAATAGCATTTTCTCCGGCAGTAATTATGTCTTCTTTCAAACTGTTTGCATTGTTGAACACTTCAGCATACTAAATGCTGTATCTTTAATGATCTTCCTTAGGCCTTTGTCTTTGCCAAGTCCAAACAACTGTGACGTGATGTCACACTCCAAAATGACGTGAATAAAAAGCAAGCTGTTGCAAACATAATACATCCATTTAACATAGAAACACAGGAGTATCAGGACATCAGTGACGTCTGCGATGACAACAACATCTCTTTGTTCAGAAGCACCAACTGCTGTATGGGTGATCAGGTCTGCATCTCCACGTGAATGTATTGTCTGACATACAACACTTTCAAAGCTTTCACTAAGCATCATCAAAAAAAACGCTGCTTATTCGTTTTGTTTGACAGAAAAACATCCTTCTTCATTGTAACTTTCATGTCCATAGAAAATAGAACGTTAGGGGAGCTTTTACCTTGGTGGTCAACTCTTACTAGTACTCACTGACCTTCAAGCACCCCCAGTTGTGCTCGTTATCATAAGATAAATAAATGCAAGACTGATTGTAGTACTTCAAGGTGCTCATGCAGAAAACATGATTTGGAATGTTCATCAGCTTGCAGTGAATGTCACGGTATACTCTGCAGCAACTCTGTGTTTTAATTGTGTTAGTAGTTTTTTCAAAGAGAGCACAGTAATTTAAACGATTTTTTACAAGTTTAACAAAGTTTTTTCAAACCCTTTACCGTATTATTTTAATGTTCATAACTTAACTATCTTTATTATTAACATTTTATAATATAATGGAGAAAATTAGACGAAGTCTTTATATGATTCCTAGTTCAAAGAAATTTCTATTTGATATATATTTGAAGTTAATTGGAGCGATATTAGTCCAGGCGACAGAGTAAAAAAGTGTTGTGAGTCTACATTCAAATTTTCGTATTGATCGGAGGGTGCGAAATGTCCGCCATCTTGGAAAAAGGGATTAAACTGTTTTTTCAATTTATCTCGTTAACCGTAGGTCTGAGAAAAGAAGCAAATAATAACAATTTTGTCGGAAATTCGATTATCTACAACTTCCTTATTACACTTCTTTGTGAAATGTTTGTAATAAAAAAGTTATAAACAAATAACCGTAAAAGATTAGGGGTTGCAAATTTTTGGGTGAAATAACTATTTAATTTTTGGTCGTACGAGCAAAATTGTTCTTACCTTTCTTGTTGACAATTTAAAAACGAACAATTTAGTGTACTCACTTTTTTGGTTTCGTTCTTTGGTATAGTGGAAGGCAGCGATCGAATGGAGGTAAGTCGAAAACGAGACAGTAAGCGCATATAACGTTCTTCCTACTGGTAAGTTATTTATCTCCTTAACCGTACGTCTGAGTAAAAAAGTTGTCAGCACCATTCTTGTCGGTAATACGATTCTCTACAACTTTCATACTACACTTTTTTGTGTCATGTAAGTAGTTACAAAGTTATGAAAATAAACCGCTAGAATATGGGGGGGGGGGGGGCATTTGTATTGAACGTATGGGGTGAACTAAGTAGTTTTCAATTCAATTCAATTCAAAAGAAATAAGTAGTTCATAATTTCATTTTCTGTCGCACGGAAAAAATTGTTCTTACCTTTCTTGTACACAATGTAAAGACAAGAATTTTGATATGCTTACTTTTTTTATCATGTTCTTTGGTATAGCGGAAGGCAGCGGTCGAAAAGTTTATTCATGGCATATAATATGAATTTGTTGAACATATGCATTCTATACGCAATTAAACAGTAATTCGATAATAATTACATAGAATGTATTAGTATGTGTACTTCTCTAGCGATTCAAATTCTGGTCGATGGGTGGGAGAAGGTCGAAGGGTGCCGTTAACCACTCGAGGCGAACTGCACAGGCGCACGATAGTCGTAGGATACAACATGACTGCCATCTACTTAGGTCAGTTCCATGGGTCAGTCGGTTTTGTCTAGCCTAGTCGAAAGCCGTTAAGATGAGCGTCTGTTTCGTGTGCAAAATGTTTTTACGTGAAGGTGAAGTTTGCGTTGTGAAGGAGAAAGGAATAAAATATTTGCTCCAAAGAAGCTTTGAAAAAGGAGATGAAGAGCACAAAGAATTTCTAAGAGAAGCAGACGTATGCTAGTGAGTGGCATGGAGCATATGAAGCACTGCGTTGAAAAATCGAAATTCGCCGCCTCTGAGGGGGCCGTGGGAGACGCTGGAGACAACTGCGAAGGCGACGCCATTGATGAACACGTGGCCTTGGCGGTGATGGCTTCCGAAACGAGCCGTGCGTCTCTATAACGCTTGTAGCATGGCTTGTGCATTTCCACTTGGTCTGCTTCTCTTAGCAACTCTTCGTGCTCCTCATCTCATTATACCAAAGAACGAAACCAAAAAGTGAGTACAGTAAATTGTTCGTTTTTAAATTGTCTACAAGAAAGAAAGAACAACTTTGCTCGTACGACCAAAAATGAAATAGTTATTTCACCTCAAAAATTTGCAACCTCTAGATTTTTACGGTTATTTGTTTATAACTTTTTTATTACAAACATTTCACAAAGAAGTGTAGCGAGGAAGTTGTTGAGAATCGAATTTCTGACAAAAACATTGTGAATTACTTCTTTCCTC
The DNA here is from genome assembly GCA_929113105.1 of Agrypnus murinus. NCBI lineage: Eukaryota > Metazoa > Arthropoda > Insecta > Coleoptera > Elateridae > Agrypnus > Agrypnus murinus. Next base: position 53,902,194 of record OV816025.1, read on the forward strand.
AGACCTATGGTTAACGAGATAAATTGAAAAAACACTTTAACCCCTTTTGCCAAGATGGGGAACATTTCGCACCCTCCAATCAATACGAAAGCTTGACTGTAGACTCACCAGACACCCCCCTACATACTAAAAAATAAAAGTGCTGTTATCAAGTCTTGTGACTTTTCCCATATACCAATTTCCCTGTCGCCTGGACTATATATGCATTTCGAGAGTAAATCCACGATGGCATTCAATATGGCGCCTTTCTTTCCCACATTTAGATTTTTCTAGATTTTTGATATGTTGTTGGGGATATTATTCCAAGTCTAATAAACCTTACGTTATTTCTTTTACAATTGGTTTGATGTTTAACCTTTTGTTCACCTAAAATAACTGGACTGCTAACAGTTCTTGAGATCTACGTTTACATAAAAAACGCAAAAAACCTTGTGAACCACGAAACAAATATTGAAATGAAATAAATAAAGATTATTAAAAGTTTCACAGTTTTATTAAAATATACCTGACAATATTGTTTCGACAGCTATGCTGTCATTATCAAAGGTAATATAATTATAAACAAACACGTCGCTAAGGTAGATACAAAATAGGTAACTAGATAAAATAATAATAATAAAAATTAATAATAAAAATCATAATTAAACATCTAATACTTCCAGTAACGGAGAATTACTGAGCTCAAGTTGTTCATTCATTAAAGGTACCCTGAGTTTGTGTTTGTATATCTCAAAGGCTTCTAAAATGTCTAATTTGCGTTTGTTATTACAAAAATGTAGGAATTTAATATTATTTTGAGGAGTCATTGTGTGATTTTGTTCTAAAAGGTGTTTGGCGTAATTCGATTTTTCAGGATGTTTATTTTTGTAATGACGTACGTGTTCTTTATATCTTATGTCAAAATTTCGAAGTGTTTGTCCAATATATACCGAACTACAAAAAGAACAATTTAAACGGTAAATGCCCGATTTCATGATATCATGTGTTCTGTCTTTAGCATTAAATAAAAATGAAAAAGTGTTAGTGTTGGTTTTAAATGTTATTTTATAATTGTTGGTTTTTCTTAGTATATGTGCAATTTTTTCTGATATTTTGCCAAAATACGGTATAGATATGTAATTTGTGTCTTCTGTTTGATTGTCAATGGGATATATTCTTTTGATAGCTAACCTATAATCTTTTTGTTTAATTAAAGTGTCAATCATGTTCGGATTATAATGATTTGCATGTGCTAGTTGTTTAATGGTTGATATCTCTTTGCTAAAATCTGATTTTGTTAGTGGAATAGTTAAAGCTCTGTGTACTAATGATCTGTATGCTGCTATTTTATGTGTATTGTGGTGACAATTATTATTATTAACATGATAGGTTACAAATCGAAATACTCTGTTAGAAATTCATTAGAATTAGTAGATAAGCTGCAAAACATACATCTTCCACCACATTCAAAACTTGTTAGTTTTGATATTTGCAACATGTTCTCCAGAATACCCCCACAAGAATGTATTCCTCTATTAGATAGTTTCTTGATCAATAGTAATATAGAATTAGTTAAAAGGTTAGAGTTAATTCAATTATTTGACCTTTGTATAAGTCAAAATTATTTCACTTTTAATAACATAATTTATTTACAAAAGGATGGTTTACCTATGGGTAATTCTCTAAGTCCTCTATTAGCTAACATATTTATGGACAAGTTTGAAGATCGAATATTTGAATTAAACCTCTCTAAACACATTATCTTCTGGTTTCGTTATGTTGATGACATTTTAGCTTGTTTTGACAGTTCTTTTGAGGTTATCAATGAATTTTTAATTCTTATAAACAATATCCATCCTAATATAAAATTTACACTAGAAACAGAACAAAACAGGGCTATAAACTTTCTAGACTTAAATATCAAGATTAACGCAGACAATCTTTTTGAATTTTCCATATACAGAAAACCAACACAAACAGATATAACAATACCAAATGAATCTTGTCACCACAATACACATAAAATAGCAGCATACAGATCATTAGTACACAGAGCTTTAACTATTCCACTAACAAAATCAGATTTTAGCAAAGAGATATCAACCATTAAACAACTAGCACATGCAAATCATTATAATCCGAACATGATTGACACTTTAATTAAACAAAAAGATTATAGGTTAGCTATCAAAAGAATATATCCCATTGACAATCAAACAGAAGACACAAATTACATATCTATACCGTATTTTGGCAAAATATCAGAAAAAATTGCACATATACTAAGAAAAACCAACAATTATAAAATAACATTTAAAACCAACACTAACACTTTTTCATTTTTATTTAATGCTAAAGACAGAACACATGATATCATGAAATCGGGCATTTACCGTTTAAATTGTTCTTTTTGTAGTTCGGTATATATTGGACAAACACTTCGAAATTTTGACATAAGATATAAAGAACACGTACGTCATTACAAAAATAAACATCCTGAAAAATCGAATTACGCCAAACACCTTTTAGAACAAAATCACACAATGACTCCTCAAAATAATATTAAATTCCTACATTTTTGTAATAACAAACGCAAATTAGACATTTTAGAAGCCTTTGAGATATACAAACACAAACTCAGGGTACCTTTAATGAATGAACAACTTGAGCTCAGTAATTCTCCGTTACTGGAAGTATTAGATGTTTAATTATGATTTTTATTATTAATTTTTATTATTATTATTTTATCTAGTTACCTATTTTGTATCTACCTTAGCGACGTGTTTGTTTATAATTATATTACCTTTGATAATGACAGCATAGCTGTCGAAACAATATTGTCAGGTATATTTTAATAAAACTGTGAAACTTTTAATAATCTTTATTTATTTCATGATTATGGAGTTCCACAAAATAAGGCTGGAAACAATAAACAACGAAACAAATATGTCTGTCGTATTTCAATCAAAAGAAATAAAAATAAACTAACAGTGGTTTCAAACTACTAGGCACTTAGTGGTGATAACACATAAAAGATTATCCGTTTTTGAAATATCCGAGCGACCAATTTATTTTTATCTGTACCACTTCAGAAGGACTGACCACTTGTTGGTTTTGATCTTCCTGCACAAAGCACAAATAATAGTAAATTTACCGACAGTTTATATTTCCTGTTTTATTAGAAATGTACCATGTTCATGATCAACCACTAAGCCATGTCATGCTTAATATTTTAATGTTTTCATAACATATACGAAAATATTAACACCATTATTACTTATTATTATTCTTTAACACCATCATTACTTATTATTATTCTTTTTATGTTTTATTGTTTAAGCTTGACCCGCTTAAATAAAAATTTGCACTTGTAGTAAGGTCGCATTCTTTATTACCTATGTACATGATGTAACCTTCTTTGTGAAAAATGAAACTTCCTTAACTTCTGAGGACTATAGCTCTGTTTGACCTATAAGTCAATTGATAAATTTTTGTAATTACTTGTTGGTGAATAATGACGTAAAGAAGAAATCGTATTTACGTCTATGTAAGTTGTAAAACACGTTAAAGATAATAACTTGTAATTTTGTAATGAATGCCAGTGTACTTGCAACAATGCATCAATTAAGCGATGATGCATTTGGTGAAAGAAAGCTTCTCGTGAAACTTTGCAAAAGCGTACATTTTGTTCAGTCGTGACATCATCATGAACTTAATAAATGACAGGAAATTATTTAAAAATTCGATATCGTAGATTTTTCTGTCAGTATTGATCCAGAACTCCATAAATTTATAATACTACCTCTTCTGATATGAATAGCACCGCTATTATAAAAGTTTCAACGAAAGGTTTATTCTTCTCGAGAGGTTATCTGGTCAATTAAGATAATATTGAAACTAATAAGTGGTAATCAGCAATTCTTTACGGATAAATTTATGTGATATGTCTTACAACACAAGGCCGGATGTGGGGCTTTACTCTTAAATAACTTTATTTAATAATAATTACTTGATGTAATAGAAGTCCCGTTTGAAATGCAAATGCAAATCAATATCAAATTACGACCTAACGGTAGGTACTGTGTCAGAATATTAGTTAGGCGCTTTGTACAAAATTATATGGTCCAGAGTCATGGGCGATAACGTTCATGAATAAACGAAGCTACAGTATTTATGTACAAGCAACATATTAAAGATTTGGTAGCCTGAGTCGATTTCAAATAGAGAGCTTTTTGGGCGTAAAGACGGACAGGAGAGAAACAAATAGGCATACAAATAAAGAAGATTACGTTGAGATGGTTAGGGCATATCCTAAGAAAGAACAACTCGGAAGTGTGTAAAGAAGTCCTACAGCGAAAGTTACAAGGAAAGAAAAAACCTGGGCACCCCAGATAAGCATTGAAAAAACGTTACAAAAGAAATTAAATATGTACAATGTACATACCCGAAGTTAAGTTACTTTACCAAGAATAGAGAAGAATACCAAGAAGAGAAGAAGAAGAGAACTGAGAACATATAGATGACCACCCTACTACAAAGATTGACTACTACACTTTACTACTACTATTACTATTACAAAATAAAGAGTTTGTAGCCGTTTCTTTTTTTTGCATAGTTTTAGGAGATCCATTAGAGGAAATTTTTCTTTATTCCACTTTCCGTTACCATCTTCACTAATTAAGGCCTATCCTTTAAGGCGCATATTGGTTTTTTCATCTGCTACAATACTTAATAAGCTTTACTTTCTTAACTAGGACAGAATTCCTTATAGACGTTAGTAACTGCCTTTCAAATCTATAAAGAGTAGGTATATAAAGATGAAACCTCTTTCACATGGACCCCCGTAGAAAATTCTCTCGGGGGGGGGGGCAAATTAACTCGATAGGTATTAAGTATTTCTGCATTTGACTCAGAAATTTAAAAACATACTTTTAACGTGGCCGTGCAAAAAAACATTTTAAACAAAATTATGTATAGGTGTGGAGGTGATGAATATTGATATGTATTTTCTACACTGCCAAAGATGACAAATTTAACCTTCCCTGCAGTATCTCCGTTACGTCAATTTTGTAAAAAAGCTATGTTTTTTATAAGGCTTGAAAAAACACTGTCCCTCCCTGCGGGCTCCATACTAAGACTACAAGAGTGCAACAAGAGGGAACTTTAAATCATAACATAAAAACATAAAAACTTAAACTTGAAAGGGACTGGTATAAATATCGGCAACAACGATTTAACACATTTACGCTATGTTGACGATATAACATACGACTACTACAGACGAGTTAAAACTTAGTTTAATGCTAGAACAGATAAACAAGAAATTTAAACATGTAGGCTTGTTGTCCCTGCGTCCAGTTGTTCCTGCGCCCACTTGTCTCGCGCCCAGTCGACGGCGCTCAGTTGGCCGCGTCCAGTTGTCCTAGACCGCAAAAACTACCATGCAAATCACTTTCTGTAATTAGCGGAGATTCTCAGAAGAATAAAGAAGCACGTGCAGTTGTGAGCAGTTGAAAGTTGACGGTTGGAGAGCTATTTTACTTTCCATTGTAAAACAGGATTTTTGATAATGCGATTTTTAGTTTTTTTAAATTTTATATAAGATAATTTTTATGGTAATATAATCCTCCATACACTACTCAACCAGTAAAAGATTAAGACAAAATAAAAATGCATTAATATCATTTTCGAAAGATTGCGCGCTATGCCCAAAAGGGTTAATACAAGTACATATTCTATTTTTGAAGAAGAGTAGTTCTCCAAAGCGACGTAGATTGATTTTACTATTGATTGCTTTTAATGTTCTGCTCTTTGATATAAAATTGATATTTTTTTAATATTCTTTCTGTCGTAGAAGAAACCTCGTGTGTATTCTAGCGGAAAGTGTCAGAGCCGCTTTCGAGAGATCGCTTTGCTTCTCATCGCACGTCAACTTTCTCTCTCGATTGGCAATCAAGTTTTGTTGCACTTGTCTCAATGGCAACATGTGAAAAAGTCTTTTCCACTTTAAGCGTTTCAGAAATGTTTTTTTTCACTACTAGCTTTAAAACATACTATTATCTAGTCTGTTGTCACCTTGTGAAGTTAGCCTTCTTGCATAGTGGTAAATAATTTTTTATTATTGACTACTAGTCAATAATCCAGATTTTAGTGTAACACGGGGCAAAAATTCATCCCATTATACACTGGCATCCAGGAAAAAATCCGTGATCGCGATAGTACGTTTTTTATGTGAGAAGAATAAAAGGAATAAAAGTACTAGTAGTGAAAAAAATAATATATACACCACGGTTGTGAAGTGTTTTCTAGAGCCTCTCATCTTATATCCCTCGATGCTGCGCATCTCGGGATCTAATAATGCTCGGCTCTAGAAAAAACTCTTCACAACCTTGGTATATAATATACTATTTTTCACTACTAGCTTTAAAACATACTATTATCTAGTCTGTTGTCACCTTGTGAAGTTAGCCTTCTTGCCTAGTGGTAAATAATTTTTTATTATTGACTACTAGTCAATAATCCAGATTTTAGTGTAACACGGGGCAAAAATTCATCCCATTATACACTGGCATCCAGGAAAAAATCCGTGATCGCGATAGTACGTTTTTTATGTGAGAAGAATAAAAGGAATAAAAGTACTAGTAGTGAAAAAAATTATATATACACCACGGTTGTGAAGTGTTTTCTAGAGCCTCTCATCTTATATCCCTCGATGCTGCGCATCTCGGGATCTAATAATGCTCGGCTCTAGAAAAAACTCTTCACAACCTTGGTATATAATATACTATAATTTCATTTCAAATTATTACGCAACGTTAACCATAACTAAATAAATATATATGTGACGTGTATTTCAGAAAGGTACCTTTAGTCACTGGATTTTAATTTTAGAACTCAGTTCCCTTTCTGAAATACATTATTCATACCGCTCGTTTCTTCCAACTGGGAATATACTTATGCTTACGCATCCCTGGTACTTTCAGTGCGCACGTTTGTAGTTTAATAATAATTAATTAAGCTACCGTGCCATTGTCCTAGTCCTAGTTCTATGAACTCCTTTTAGTATACATATCAGGTGATGCTTGGAAGAGTTTGTCTTTGGTTGGTGCATACCAAAATAACCTATTAAACAAATGTCAATTTCGTAATGCGTTTTTAATATTGTTTACATCATTATGCACATCCGTCACTATCGTTTTGTGTATTATCTGCACTTTTTTTGTAAAAATTTAATCTGCATCATGCAGTATTTATAAATCTATGGCTGAATGGCGAAAACCTTTTTTAATCACCCTTTACATATTTAAATACAGCGCTATATTATTTTCTCTATGCAAGACATAAAAGAAGTGTGAATATAAAGAAAGAAGCAGTCACGTAAGCATAAAAATTAAATTCGATTTGTTAAACTCTTCAGATTTGACTGGATTTCGAGATAAAAATCAGAAAAGGCACGTAGGATACAAGCCGATAATTAATTACTCCTATGTTTATTTTGATTGTTTATAATGTTCCTCCTGCCAGTTTCTTGACGTCAAGACTTAATAGGGTTGCATATGTGAGTATTAATCCTTCATCACATTACGTCACTAAAAATAATTACAAAGATGTTGCTCTTGTTAATGGAAGCATTTGAAATCATAAAACCATAGTATTATGCAACTTGAATATTACTTGTTTACAACTTCGAACGTAAGTTTCGAAAAAATGGACTCATTTTAGAATCATAAATAGGAGTGTTTTAAACCGGATATAACATTTCAACTGTTGTGCTCTTTGGTTTTCTAAAGAGTATGCGTGTAACTAAGCAATGGCCATCAAATTTGAGCGTCTTTTCTGCTACACGTGAACTAAGATATCTTTTATATAATAGGATAATATAGAAATTTAGTTGCAGCTGCCTACATTTATTAGTGATCATCAGAATGCGAACGGCGACATAGCAGATAAGATTATAACATAGTGTTATAATATTTTATTACGGGTTAGTTTGTGTAAGTTAACACAGACACAGATGCTAACGTAATTAAGACGCAATACACAACTCACTACTTTCTTACCTTTAATTGAAATAATGCTCCGGCTAAATATATTAATAGTGAAAAGTCTAACTCTCCACAGATTTAGACTTTCTCAGGCGGGTCGCTTCTATAGAGATCTAAACTCTTATATATAGGTACACAGCAATATAAAAACAGATACACAAAGTAATTTTTCAATAATAACAACACAACTGTATTTTTATAATTTAACAAATACCAAACAACCAAAAAAAAGAAACAAAAAAACTTGAAACTAGATACCAAAAAAATCGAACTTTAGGGAGTTCCTTCCCGCCTTTTAGACATGCCGAAGCATGAATTGAGGTACGCTCAATTAGCGCGCATTGCCTACACTTCACAATGCTACCAGTAACTCACTGGTGGGAGCGAGAAGCTATCCATACTCTACTAGCTATCCAGGCTAGTACCGGAGCGATAAACGTGCTCACCCGCCGGCTCCATCTCCGAGGAGGATGTGAGGGACGTATCACACGACCAAGGAGATTTCACCCTGTCTAGCTTCAGACTATTCCCCTAACATGCTGTCCCAAGCTGTTAGGAGCCACTGCCCGATCGAATCCAACCTCAATTGTGGCAGGACTTGGTTTTTAAATGGTTTTGCCACCCCGATCTACCAATATATAGGCTTGGTGGGCCCTCGACAGAGCTTCGTTCGTAAGTCTACACGTTATAGACTCCCAGTGTGTACCTTGATGAGGTGAAGTTGTCTTGATTGTGAGAGGCTATGTATTCGCTTCAGCTTTCCTTAAACGTAATGGCTTTTAGAACTTCTCCCAATCACTGTACTGCAGTCCGGATCATATGGTGGTCGGGATAGCTCCTAAGCACAATTACCTGGCGGCATGCAATTTCCCATAGGCATGAATTTACCCCTTCACACCGGGATAAACCTCACTTCGCTTCTCCTCCTTAAGATTCAGTCAAACAGCGGGTTCCTCAGGTTACCATAAATGACCTCAGTCAAACAGCGGGTTCCATTTGGTGACCATAAATGACCTTATCCAAGGCGAGACTCGAATCCGCCCACACCGGTATCATATTACCAGGGCTCCCCCTGATCGGTATGAGTAACCGTCGAGAATTCTCACGAATTTCTCTACCACACACTTGACCTGACTGCTTCATCCATTACACAGTCATGTTTCCATGCCCCGTATCCAGGTTCCAAGGATAGGGTAGAAGACAGCCAGTTTTACGGGTGAACGTCGTGTGGCCTCCCGAACACCCGAACTTTTGGTATTATCATATTTCTTAATTATTAAAATTAAAACTAACTACTGTTAAGAATTCACGTTTATATATTTAAATCCTTTTTAACTATTTGCCGCCACAAGCTTGCAACTATATTTTTATAAATTCCCAAATATCTGCTTTCATTCGTCTCGACAATGAAATCAAGAAAGTATGTCATTGACTTATTTTAAATATTTCCACATAAAGGGCTTTACTCATTGGAATTCCAAATCCATTTATTTATATAATAGTAGTAAGTAAATTAATTTTATAATTAAGGTCCATATCCAATTATAATCCAGCCATAAATTTTAAAAGTTTTTCTTTATTAGCAATTGAAATTCCCATTTCCATCGCAGAATGAATTAACACTTGATTAATTTTAAGCACTTGTTAAATAATCACTTAGATTTACCTAACTTTCTTAAAACTTTAAACACTCAAAATTTTAAAATTACTTTATTTACATTTTCAACTTAAAACATAACCTTAAATTACGTTATGCTCTCCAAAAGGTTCTGCACTTCTTGAAAGTCTAATTAAAAGAAGATAATTTGTTACAAAAATGGCCGAAGTTGTATATTATTTTGCCGAAACAAATGAATTTGATACAATTCTTGCATAAAACACGAAAACTTTGACAAATCGATTTAACGTAACTAAATTATTGTTTATTTTATCTTATAGATAAAAAAATTCCCAATCTGATGGTATATCACACTTGTTTTTATTACAAAATCAACCCTCTTTTGAATGCTGATGGCATCCCTATCTCCTTAAAACTTTTATTAACCTAATTACCTAAAATTACCTTTTCACACCATCCTATCTTCAGAAATTTAAATATTATATCCGAACAAACATTATTTGCACCTTTTAGGCATCAACAATATTAAAATACAAGCCAATTGCAGTAATTCAATGTACGATCCAAAACGCAACATAAATATATGTTGTTTAACTGACATCATAAATAAAAAGAAGCTCCTACATTTAAGATAGTTACAGTTAGGTGGTAATGCAGTAGCTTTACAATCCTCCACCAAAATTATTTAACTTAGAGCTGTAGAATTTGTATCTGAAGTACAAGAAACTTATGCAACGGAAGAATCTCGTTAACATGAAAACACATTTTACTATTAAATGCTAAGGTAAGATAGTAAATACTTGCATACCTCCCCATTACGATGCATCTTATCTGTTTTAGGTTAAGTTAACTTTGACCTAAGCTTAATTTAAATGCAAAATTAGATAATCATAGTTAACGAACAAGGAAAATTAACAAAATTCTATGTAAAAATTAGTTTTCCAGATATCTTTATCTGACTTATAGTGTACCAGTGTGCATGTTAATTATAATTAACCACATTCAACTTCATAAAAGACAAATCACTCAAATTTATAATTTTGAAATTGAGGTTATGCAACTAATCTAACGTGTCGCTTTAAAATTTCATAAATAAGCTTAAGACTATAGAGTGGGTGAATTCCTTTTTCGTATGTTAAATATCATGACAAGCTAATAATACTAGCTATAGCTAACTAAAAATAGCTTACAGTATCTGGAGACAAACAACCTTTAGACAATTTGAGGCATTATAAAAGCTTATAACATTTAAATGTTACAACACAGGGGAAATAGATGTGGAATAAATTTATAACTATAAAATGTAGGTTACATAACTGGCCCGTCGCGACAGTCTCTTTATTTATTCATTAAATAAAGCTACTCCCTACATCTCTAATCTAGATCTGTTCTTGTCCTGCTCCTAAAAGCTTGGTCTAGCGGAGAATCTGTCGGCTTTACATCGTGCATCAAATTTTACTCATGAGAAAAAGTGTTGTCTTCATAACTAGTTGTACAATGTGCCATTAAAGCCAAAATTGACTAATCACACGCTTTTAGATTGAGAATCTCATGTGCGTTCAAGGTATTTAATACTAAATAGAGCGAAAAGAAATTATAGAACTTAAATAAAGACGAAACTTACCGATTGTACGATAAAAGCGTCAATTATTTGATCACTAGTTATTTCATTATTAAATCACTTTTTAACAGTGCCTGTAACTAACACTGTGTGTTAAAATTATCTGTCCTGATAACCAATTAACAATTTTATCACCATCCAAAAATACAAAGAATTTTGTTTATCAATATTCAAACAAACTATAAATATATTAATTAACTAATTAATGGTCTCGAAACCTTTTCCCAGAAAAGCGCCCTCGTCGCCTGCACGTACACCACGCAGTCTAAGCTGGGTAATTATGTTATTGCATACCTAACGTATGTCCCAAAAGTTTTCGGAAAAAAATCAAATAAATTTTTTTTAACGAAATATATTTTTCAAATTTTAACCGTAATAATATCTTGTTCCTACAACTACTGTTAATCTCTATGCATATTTATAGAACTGATAACGGCCCTCGTTCTTCTATGACACGTAATTTGGTTACCACATGTCTCATGAGTGTTTGGACGGTATTAACATCGACTTCACGCATTTTCTGAAAGATCCTGCGTCTTAGTTGTTGTTCATTTCGTGCTTCCCAGCCACCATCGTAGACTTTTCTGCTCAACAACGACCAAAATTCTTCAATTGGTCGGGCTTGAGGGACATTTGGAGGGTTGTCTGCTTTGGGAACAAAATTGATTCCGTGTGTGTCCAACCAATCCCTTGTCCTTCGAGCGTAATGGAATGAAGCTAGATCGGGCCAGAAGATAATTTCATCGTCAGAATGTTGCCTGTTTATGAAATTTTGCAATTTAGTAAGGCAGTGTCGAATATATGTGTCTGCATTGATTGCTTCACCGCGAACATGTCCGACATAAGGCTCGGAAACACCAGCCTCTGATATGGCACACCACACCAAGATTTTGTCTTCAAATTTCACCTTTCCTTTGAATTTAACATTATCAGGGGTTTGTTGCACATCATCGGTGTAGAAACCATCATTGCCTTTAATTTCAGAATTGGTCAACGTAAAATATTTCTCATCATCCATGATGAGAACTCTACCGGGAAAATGAACCCGTCTCAGAGCGCGACAACATCTGGGAATTTTTTCCAACTGAGCAGCGGTATATTTTGGAGCCTTTTTCCGTTTTCGAAAATAAAGACCATTTTCGGCGATAATTCTACCTACAGTTGAGCGTCCAACACCAAATCTTCGAGCTAATCTTCGTACTGAAGTTCCCACTCTATTTTTGGCTCTTTCCAGCAATCTTTGTTCTGTAGCCCGGCTTAAAATTCGTGGACGTCCACTTTTTGGTAAGTTTACACATGGTAAACCTTCCTCACACTCCCTTATTGTTTGATAAATGGTTTAAATGGAGATATTCTGGTTTCGATAAATTCGTACAATATCCCGTTTCGGTACTTGTCCAACCAGCTGATATATACCTTTACGAATCTGGAGCTTGTATGACATGATTATCGTTTTGTTAAAAAAAATTGACACGTCAACTGAAACGTCAATGAATGTGCTACATTTTGTTTACAACGACGACTCGATTCGGTCACGTTTACTATGAATAAATTTTTAGCGAAAATTTTCCGAAAACTTTTGGGACATACGTTATTTAAAATAAATATGTCGTATTTTCTCAGGTATATGTAACCATCCTACCACTTTTTTCTTCTTTACACAGCTGATGAGAAAAGACTGATGAACATATCAGAGCTGTACTATATCGTGTATTATGTCAAGTGTTCGAACTTTTCGAAAGATCAGTAAGCAAGAAATTGAAAACTAGATGTAAAACAGCACAAATCCATCAATTATCCTATGAACATCTGCTGCATCTACTATCCATTTTTTTCTAGAGTCCTCTGAGTTTGAAAGCATATTACTCGGGAACTACTGAACCAAATTAAATATTTTAAAAACGAGCAAATAGTAAATTTATTTCTACATACCATAGTAAAATATTATGTTTCTAACTGGTATACTTTTGTTTTTATCGGACGATACGCAATAAAAGGTACCTATTTTTAGAGACAATTTCATTGAAAGTAATTTAACTAATTTATTTCTCAGAAAGTATATGTCGTATATCTATGAGATTTTTGTAGGGGTTGGAAAGACACCTTGCGGTTATTATCCTATTAATTTTCGGACGAAAAAGTGTTTTATTTAAGATTTATATGAAAAATAGCGAACTATGCGTTCTTGTTTATTAATGGAGATAGCCTCAAATTTTTTTCACTAAATTAACACTTTTCATATGTAGACATTATTTTCTTTAAAAAAATGTTCCGAATTTCAACAATAAAAGTGCAATAATAAAAAAACCGTTTTTTGTCGAAACCACTTGTCATCAAAAATCGTTTTTTATTTCCTCATTTTTACTATTAAAATTAGGAACATTTTTTTGAAAAAAATAATGTCTACACATGAAAAGTGTTGATTTAGCGGAAAAAATTTGACGCTATCTCTATTAATAAATGAGAACGCATAGTTCGCTATTTCTTCGCATAAATCTTAAATAAAACGCTTTTTTGTCTGAAAATTAATAACATAAGAACCGCAAGGTTTCTTTCTAACCCCTACAAAGATTTTATAGATATATGACATATACTTTCTGAGAAATAAATTAGTTAAATTACTTTCAATGAAATTGTCCCTTAAAATGGGTACCTTTTATTGCGTATCGTCCGATAAAACAAAAGTATACCAGTTAGAAATATAATATTTTACTGTTGTATCTAGAAATAAATTTACTATTTGCTCGTTTTTAAAATATTTAATTTGGTTCAGTAGTTCCTGAACAATACGCTTTCAAAGTCAGAGGACTCTAGAAAAAAAATGGATAGTAGTGTATTCAATTAGAGAGCGGTCATGGAATTCAGTGAAACCTGTTAGAAGTCTGAAAATATTTAAAGATTTTGATGCCAAGGTTCACACTTGTCTTTGATGTTCTGTAGAATGACGTTCATTTGATTGTTTATTAACAGTGTAATAAAACTTTCGGGTGAATATTAAGGGCAGCTTTCTAGTATAAATATTCCTTGCTGTTCAAATTCCACCGCTAGATTAATTTATATTCGCACTGCTATTGGTATTGCAGTACTACAATTTTCCCCCCATTCAGATTCTTGTTTTGATCGTTACACGAGTGTAAGATTAAACCTCACGAGGAAAATTAATAAGAAAAATGAAAAGCCAGAAGAGAATTACCTACTATTGTTTGATAAGGTCAAAGAGGATCAAGAAGGTAAAGTATCAATTCAGCCTAGTCGTCAAGATAAATTCATATTTCGAGATTCCTCTTGTTCATCCATTGAGTTTATCTGTTGTACTTTTCAAAATGTGAAGTGAGTAAAGAAGAAGTAAAGAGTTCAAATCTTGGTCAGGCTGCCCGAATTCGATCCCCGGCGAGAGGATTCTTCTCGTAGATAAAGCCTTACACTAAGCCAGTACGTCCACTTCGCCGTGCTGTTAGATGGGCACGTTAAGCAATCGGTCTCGACAACCACATAAACATCTTTTTGTGGTTGTAGTTAAAAAATAACACCGCTCTGCACCACGCACAACTATGTATTTACTTCAGTAGTACAACAATGTTAATTACAATTAACATTGTTACATTGGAAAGGTCAAAATTTGAACCTACGAAACTTTGACTGCTGTTATCACGTTTGGAAATTCCAAAGTATGTGTTTACTATTATGTAGTCTGTGGTCTTTAGGATTTCAATTTTTAAACTAAATAGATTCCGGAAGAACATCACTTCATCCCATAACGAAAGATTCTATAATAATTCTATAATCCCCAGTTTCTATATACTATAGTGATAAATGACAACGCAATTTACGTTTGTGGATTAGATGATATTCACCGTTAGGACTTTCTGTCACAACATGCTTTTCAAAATAAAACGTTTAAAAGACGTTTATTTGTTGTTTCACTTTCGACGACGTATTCTTCTTCTTGAGTAACAGTACTCACTTACGCGCGATATCGTTTGCTTCCCGTATAATATATACAAAGTCATATATCAAATATATACAAATTCATACAAAAGAAGTTTCACTTCTACTTTCTATTAAAGTTCTGCTAGTGTACAGAAGACTTTCAAACGAACGGAAACGAAGAAAGTCTATACATATTGATATAATATAAATGGGGGAGGAGGATTTAATTTTTAATAACGCTTCATGTTAATATTATGATATAATGATGATGATATGTATATTTAATTGATTTAAATACTTAACACTGAAACAGATGCGATTGTAACAAAAATGAAATACATAACTTACTACTTGTTTACCTTTAATTGAAATAAATGCTTCGGCTAACTATAAAGTTGTGAAAACTCTGAACAACTTGAGACTGCTTTATGCGGGTCGCTTCAATGGACAACTAAATTCTTATATTTAGGGACACAGTAATATAAAAACACATTTACACAAATAAATCTCATAGATAATAACAACACAATTTTATTTATATTAACAAGTAACAATGAAACAATAAACAAAACGGAAATTGATACCAGCAAGGAAATATCTTTTATATGAAATAAAAAGACAAAAATAATTGTTTAAAATTCAAATAGCAATGAAAAATATGAATACAGATTCTTTATTTTTAATTCTATAATTAATTTTCATTAATCTCAAAATAATCAAATATTATTTATTTGAATATAAATTAAATTCATTTAAAAACAAATGATTGTTTTAGTTTAACCATAAAAAAATTACTTCTTGAAATAAAGAGAATAATTTGTTTACAATTCTTTATACACCTTTTTGGTAGCATTGAAATTTCTTATTACTAATTAAACTAATTACTACAGAAAAACTCACGGTTTTTAATTAGTAAGATTGTAATTCCTTCCTTTGAATTTTTAAAATTGGCGTGTTGTGAATACCAACTTGATATGCTAACACCCCTGGTATGAGCGACAGCGACAGCGATAGCAGACATGCTATCATTAAACTCGACAAAGAATTGAAGAAAGAGATGTGTCAACAAGCCATTGATAAATACATCCAAATCAACAAAAAATTTTACAAATTGGAATTCCAAATCCAATAATTGTTGTTCATTAATGGCAAGTAAATAAATGTTGTTAATGTCTAAATCCATTATAATAATAAAAATTTTCCATAAATTTGTCTTATTAGCAAAATTCAATCGTAGAATGTATTAATCACTTGCTTAAATTGAGGCACTTCTTAAATAAACACTTTTGTTTTAAACTATTTACCGTGTTAACTAATTCACTTTGAGGTTTAACATAAATAAATCTAATCTCAAAACTGACATTTCTAAATTAGGTCAACATAACCTTAATTTTTATTAGTCTAAACAAGACCTGTGCACTTTGTTCAAGATGTAATTTAAAAGAGAGTTTGTTACAAAAATGGCGGTGCTTTTATATCTTTTTGGTAAATAATTTATTGAACTCTGTACTAAATCTTTATTGAAACAAATGCATACTGACATTTAATTTATAACATAACCTAATTATTGTTTATAACTTTTAAATAAATCTAAAACTAATTAGATAATCTTATATGATATTAAATTCCGAATACATTGGTAAGCTACACTTATGTGTTCATTACAAAATAATTTCTCCTTTAAATGTCAGTGGAACGTAATTTCCAAAAAAACTGTTCATTAACTTAATTACTTAAGAATACCTTTATACACCTTCCTATCTTCACAAATTTAAACATTATATCCTAACAAAACATTATTTGCATAATTCTAGGTATCAACAACATCATAATAAAAAGATATCATTAATAAAAAGCAGCCCCTACATTTAAGATTGTATCAAATACTTGGTAAATCAGTTGTTTCACAAATTTGCATTACAATACTTCAGCTGAAAGCTTTAAAGCTCTGAAATACAAGAAACTTATACAACCGCGGAATCTCGTTATCATGAAAACACATTTTTAACTATTAATTGATAAGGTAAGATATATACCTCCCCATTACAATACACCTTGCCTGATTTAGGTTAAATGTCACATTCAAATTGACCTAAACTTCATTAAATTGAAAAATTAGGTAAACGTCACCCAAATCGTTGATAGCAAAAGAAGATTAACTAGATTTGATAAAAGATCCAATTTCTGAGATATCTTTTTTATGCCTAACGTGTTCAAGTGTGCATGTTAATTAGAATCACCTATATTTTAATTCATCTAAAGAAAAATTACTCGAAATAATAATTTTGAAATTGAACTTATGCAACTCATAAATCGACTAAATATGAAATTGCCTAAATTTACTTCATTCAATTTTTTATGTGGGCGAATACCTTTTTGGTATGTTAACTAACATGACAATATGTTCACTTCTTAGTATATCTTAATTGGATAAAAATTTGAAAGTTAACTTTTGATAGTTAGGAGAGAGTCTCAGCATTACGTTAGTCGCCTTTGAATATTAATTTAAGGAGATAACTGAAAATTCGACTGTGATCTGTTTACGAGGGATAGTCCATAAATTCGCGGAATGAGCATTAACTTTTCTAAGCCTACGAAAAAATAATTTTTTCTTTTTGTTTCAAAATGTGGCTTTTAACTCGTTATTGACTTTAAATTGGCACCCTTGATTGTCCTTTTTAAGATTTGGAAATAAATAATCATCTCACGGATCTAAGTCCGCGCTATAAACCTGATGACCAATTTCTTCGAAGCCACACGCAGATAAAGGTTTCATTACCATGCGAGATTTGTGAACAGTAACGTTGTCGTGAATTAGCAACACACCTCTTCTCATTTCTTAACGTCTTTTTTCTTTGATACACTCGCGTAACTACCGTAATAGATTTGAATAGTACTCGCCTATAATAGAGATCCTCTATCTTTTTTGAAATCCAAAAGCAGAATTCCTTTGGAATCCCAGAATATGGTTGCCATAATCTTACCGACAGATTGAACGAATTTAAACTTTTTTGGCGGAGCTGTACTTTTTCTGTGCCACTCCATGGATTCCTGCTACAATTCCAGTTACAATTATTAGTTACATTTACAGTTACTGGATTCCAGTTACAATTATGTTGAGAACGCTAGCTGGATCATCACCACGTAACTTGATAAACTCACGAGAATTTCTCCATGTTTAAAAATTACAACGAAGTGTCACAATTAAATATAAGTAAACGGAAATTGTTTAACTAAAACAAATGATAGTTCTTATAGATTCTATATGAATTATAGTTGATAGGATACGTCTCTATAGTAGTATTGACGTCGTGTTTATTGCTTAATCTCTTGTTCAGATTTTAGAATTGGATGAGCATTAGTCACTTATGGATATGAAGCACCATCGGAATGAAGAAGATATATGTTATTCAATACCGTCTCAATGTTATTTACATACAAATCAAATGATTTTAATGATATTGATTCTTGATTCTATATTTGTTTCTCTCCGTTAAAATGGTGCACACCTGATCTCGTATTCATAATACCTTGTGAGAAAAATAGCTATTTCGAAATAGCTTTGTAAAAAAGGCAATAATGTGTTAACTTAGATAAAGCCATGATTAAATTGTTCTAATATGTGCAAATACGTGTGACGTTGCAACGGTTGCTTCTCAGTCTGTGTATGCTGCCCGAAGCCATTAAATTGCTCATGGCTTTCGTTTGAATTTAGGATTCTTCTTGACCTGGACGCGTCCAAGGGTACTGCAGATGTTATATCAAAAGAGTTTAAAGGTATGTGAAGTTAGCGGACAAATTTCGAAAAATCAATTAAATAAACAGAGTTCCGGGTCGCGGCAGAATAGTTCTACAGTTCTTGCTAGCTTTTTTAAAGAGTTCTGCAGAAAAACTCCCAAAAACCTGAGAAAACGAAGTTGACCGCCAACTTCACGATGCGGACAAATTATAAAAAATGCAGAATATTTTTGGAGTTCTGAATAGTACGATAATAGTTCTATAGTTCTAGATAGGTTTTAGAAATAGTTCTGAAGAAATAACGGAATAAGAATAAAAATTTCAGAAATAGAAACAAAAATTGCGAATATCTTTCAAAATTCTCTCCAGATCGAAAAATCTCATAAGAACTATTGTTAGAACTCTTCTGCCGCGACCCAGAACTCCAATCAGAACTGCGATATCATTAGTTTTATTTCATCCCCTATTATACCTACATCAAATTATCAAAATTAATCTTAAATATTGGGACAGTTCCTTTAATTCTCACGTGATCGAAAAAATTCTTAAGAACTATTGTTAGAACTCTTCTGCCGCGACCCAGAACTCTAATCAGAACTGCGATATCGTTAATTTTATTTCATCCCCTATTATGTATCAAATTATCAAAATTAAGCTTAAATATTGGGATAGTTTTTTAATTCTCAGCTGGTCGATCAGATTAACGTAGACCACCGCTATATTGGGGGAGAGAAGGATGATTTTTAATAATGGACAATATAAACCACGTTTTACGTGTTTGACATATTAGAGGTTTGATCTTTCAGAATAAGAAAAACCTTTTAAAGTAAACGTGGATTTGATTAAATTCAATACAGAACAAACAATGAACAATTTCGTGCTTCGCTTGCCCCAATATGGCGGCGGTTAGCGGTACTCTGGTTGACCAGCTGGCCTAGGTAACTAGATGCAGTGATTCTAGTGCTGATTACTTGTTTTGAAAGCGCCATTGTTTCTACAACAGTTGTCAAATCTTCAAACGGATTGAATATAAACACACGCCGTTACTATCGATTCAAGTTAAGAATTTGTGCATTTTCTTAATCATGAATAAAAACGAGTTCCGTGCAGTGATAAAATATTTTTTTTAAAGGCTTAAATGCTAAACAAATAAAAACGTTAGATAGAGTTAGATGTAGTTCATGGTGAGTCTTCGCCTTCGTATGCAACAGTTGCAAACTTGGTTGCTGAATTTAAACGCGGTAGAACAAGCTTAGAGGATGCACCACGTTCTGGCAGACCAAACAGCTGCCGACTTCGTTTTCTCAGGTTTTTGGGGGTTTTTCTGCAGAACTCTTTAAAAAAGCTAGCAAGAACTGTAGAACTATTCTGCCGCGACCCGGAACTCTGTTTATTTAATTGATTTTTCGAAATTTGTCCGCTAACTTCACATACCTGTTGTTTAAATACCCGGCACCCCCGTGCTGATGCACCCCGATCTGGGTACCGACTTTAGCGACCGCCCTGTGTCGTATCGTTATGTTAATTTCAAAAGACCGACATAACTTCATTCTACATGCTCAGGCCTCTAATTGATACCCTCCAGACCGTTCGACAGTAGTCACGGAAATTTTGAAGAGAACATAAAACTTGGACTGATTTGAGATCTTTAATGTACCGTTTGATTCAACTCTCTAGCCTTATTACTATTTTAGTTTTCGTGAACCTTGAAATTAGTCATAATTTACATGCACCTACATGAAAAACGCCTACATCGAACGAAGTAGCGGGATGATTGTGGCTCGGTTAGTTGCGTGCGGGACTACCAACCAAGGGACCTGGGTTAGAACCTCGGCTCATATACGGTCTAGGACATTTAGGCGCTTAGGCTTAGCAGCTTAGAAAAATGATTTTTTCCTTAAATCTGGCAGTACATACTGTTATGTACGCCCCTGTACATTAAAATAATGTTGTGATTGTGACGCCCTCTTTGGCAACAGAAGGTAACCAAATATAGACACTAGAAGATGACTCTATATTGTTCATTAAAAGCTTAATAAACGTAATACAAACTTAAGTTCGAACCCTGTGTTTTATTCAAGTAATACGCAACACATACGAGCTTTTGTGATTGGCAAATATTGATTTTTTTTTCTCATCATACCGTATTTATCGAATACTGTATTTCATCGATCATACTGTATTTATAACCTGTAAGTACCTACAGATTTTGTTCATTACAATAATACTAGACAATTTATCGCGCCGAAGTGTCACTGCGCCGAAGTGTCCCTGCGCCGAAGTGTCCTCGCGCCGAAGTGTCCTGCGCCGAAATGGCTGCCCCCAAATGTTGGCTCCGGGCCCACATATCACCGGATTTAAAAATATTTTAAAAAAATGAACGCTGACCGTCAACGCGATGATGATCAGCGCGGTGGGAGGACTGCAGTTTTAAATTGAACTTTTGAAAAGTCCGGGGTATAGAATGAAATAATGACACCCCTTTAAACCCAATGGCGTCTTTATTAGGGGTTGCACTCGCAACAACAGTCATAAAGTACTTATAGCAAATTTTTTATAAGTAGTGACAAAGAAAACAATGGTGGGATTTGGGTTTTCTGGAATTATGATTTAGTACCTGCTTTTTTCAAACAGACAAATATCAGAAAACAAGGAAAAGGGTAATAAAATTTGCAAACTGCTATATGTAAGCAGCAGATATGACAACAGTAGCTGATGCATCAGCTTTGATATCCATTTTCATCCCGAACTTGTGAAAACAAAAAGACAGGCTTACCGTCAGCGTCCATGCGAAACGGGACTAAAAGTGTTTAACTGTCTTTAACTTAAGTGTTACAGACCTGTATAACATTTTATTTTTATGGCAGTCTATTCAAATCTTAAATCTCTTTTTTCCTTATTTTGTCACGTCCTAAATTACCATGATCTCGGATGACGTTGGACAGTTGAGGGATTTTCAAAAAGGGTGTAATTAGCCTTCACATCCAACACCTACCTACCTACACCTGATACCCTAACTGGATAGTTATCTATATATTTTTCTGCATTTATTCCTTTTTCATTCTCGATATAACATTCGCAAGATTCAGTTGTGCTAGTCAGTGTTCATTTGTAATATTGTAACCATATACTATTTCATTTTATGGTGTATATTTTCCGGGTTGTGTTATTAAACTAACATAAGTTTTTTCTTATTGTTAAAGAGAAATAAGACATCATTTATTTTTAATTCGTGTGAAAATCTCGTGAAAGGACGTATAGATCTTTATGATGAAAATGTAGAAATAATTCTAAAAGATATGGGTTTTTTCGAATGGATGGTGCAACCAGTTGTATTATACAGGGTGTATTTAGTATAACTGCCATTATTAAAACAGGTGATAGGTGACATTAATGCCAACAAAAAACTCCAAACAAATTTTTTCCTAACAACATTACTTCTCGCGTTATTTGAATAAAACTGGCGAATGAAATGGCAACAGTGCACTCACTGAAAATCATTGGATTGACCATAAAAAAAATAAACAAGGTATTTACTGTGTTTTTCATTGACAAATGAAGAAGTTTGTTTACATACACATTGTGGTCGTGGTGGGTATTGTATTGTTTTGGGAGCCTTACAATATGACTATTTAACAGTTGGTTTCTCAGACAATTTTACTACTGCTAAACAATAAAACAGCAAAAAAGGTGACAGATTCCAGAACGTCTAAAACAGTTTTGAGTTTCTTATAAAAGAATTGGTAATACATTGGAAATAAAAGCATCAAAAACTTTAAACTTGTTGGGTTTCCCTAGCTTAAAATGCAAGTTTCAAATATTATGAGAATTTATTATCTCTAGGGTATCGACCTTTTCCAGTGATATTATTGTTTGAACAAAAACACAGATGGTTGTCTGTAGTTCACCTAATTCTTGAAGGGTAATGTACTTGTACCAAATAATGAATGAAAAAAGAAGCAAGAAAGTGTGTATTATTTGATTAGGTAGGGTGTTGTATCCATTTTTTCAGCATGAAATTGCATGTTGGTAAATAGTTGAAGTAGAAATTACAATACTGATAAAACTAGTCTGTAAACTAATATTAATCAGAAAAGTTATCACAGGTTTCAAATAAGTGGAAACCGGCCAGAAATTGATAATTCTATAATTTTTGTATTTGTTTGCATTAAATGCATATGATTGCATTACCTGAATTGAAGATAATGAAGATTTAGTACCGTTATGTCTTATTTCTTTTATAATCTGTTTGTTTACCTGAACAAAGGATTAAATTGCAAACTTACAATACATACCTAGATATTCCATTCAGTGTACACAAAGGGGTTGTACCTGGATTTATGATGTTCTATGATTATTTCTAACTAAATTTTAAAATTGAACTTTGTGTGCACCACCAGACATTTTCTGCGTCATTCGTACATAGTGTTCCCTTGTTCAGTTTGTCGATTTGTTACTATCTTGTTGTGTTTGTGTTGTTATTGTTATTATTTGCTATTTGCTCCTGTTATCTACTGTTGGTTTTATTAATTTGTGTTGTTCTTTGTCCTTATTCTTTGTGTTGTTCTTGTGTTATTTATTTCGGTAAAGGTGCGATCTACTGCTAACCATGGACCGGTTTAGTATTCGGGAAATGCATGATATGCTACTGATTTATGGTGTTAACAGCTAATAATTGAATGCATTTGCATATTATTGTAATCATGTACTCGTTGTAACCATAATTAATAGTAATTCTTAAATAATAAATAAGCCCATAAAATAATACGCACACATTCTTGTTTATTCTTTATTACCCTTTAAAAATTAGGTAAATTGCAGACAACCATCTGTCTTTTGTCCAAATAATACCACTGGAAAAGGTCGATACCCTAAATATAATAAATACTGTAATTATGACAATAAATGTGTAAATTTGAACTTGAATGAACTTTCTAAGTGGGTTAAAAGTTGCACCCAATTGCAGGGTTGTCAAATCGATTGTGTAACAGAATGTGATTTATAAAATTTGTAATTTTGCTTAAACTATCATGTTTACAAAAAAATTGTATTTAGATTTTTTATTGTGATTGATGAGATATACCTTCTCTCAAAATCTGACAATCACAGTATACTTAATAACGTGATAATGTGGCATCGAAGTTTGCAACTTTACTAATTTTTTTTGCATAAACCTGCAGAGGTAGACCACTACTTTATAAGACTTTTTTGTTTGTTTTGATGTCCTCTATCACCTGTTTTAATAATGGCAGTTATACTAAATACACCCTGTATAGTATTGGGTGATTTCATATGGAATGACCCATAGACGTTAAGTCTACCGTTGCGATTTCCATTTAAAATGATTAGTAGACACGTGGAAATTATGCAACAATTAGTTTTATTTTATGCAAGTTAAGAATATAAGAAAATTGCAAGTTGTAATAAAACCATGGGAAAGTTAGATTATTGAAATAAAAGTTACTTAGTCGCACAATTAGTCCTTGGTCCTAATTTACAATTTTAAACCTTCGCTTCTAATTTAGGAATTATTTGTTCTTTAACAGAATGGGGACCAAAATAAATATAGGTGAACAACTGAATTAAATTTTCAAAAGAGATCAGGAGTCTAAATTGCATTGTACAATAAAAATTGTATTACTTAAATTGAATTAATAAAATGATAAAACCTTATTAAAGGTAATTGTTTACGGCACTAGTGGAAACTTTACCAGTCGAATCAGTTGTTACGTAGGTAACCTTTTGTGGTGGGAGATAGTTTTAAGTCTCTTTAAGTACTTGAAACCTTTTTAATAAATCCCCAGAATGCTGGTTATCATACGCGTTTCAAATATATTACCGCTATGCATATTTAAATTTGTATTATCTTATCAAGTATCCGATCTTAATGAAAGTTATTAATAAAAGTGTTTTCTCAAAAGAATATCAGTCGGTGTATATTTTTATAACTGTGAATGCTATTACATCATAATCTGCAATTTCTAATTTATTTATGACAATTTTTTTGTTTATGAAAAAACAGAAATAAAAAGTAAAAATAGTGCGTTTCTTAAATTGAAAAGTTATCTTTTAATTCGTTTTACCTGCAAAACGAAATTATAAAGAGTGTGAAAGTTATTAAGACATAAATAGATAATAAGTTATCCGTGATTGACCATCTGGAAGAAATTGGTTCACGATGTCCCTTTTTTGGATGAGTGCTTTGAACATTGGATTGACTCTTGGGGTTACTTATGCCGTTGTGACAAGGTGAGGTTCTTAATTTAAAAACATATTTTTATAAATAATTGAATTGGTATGATCTATACTATGTATATCCCATCTGTCGAGAATGCCGGTATATAAATTTCGCAGCTAAAAGTGAGAACTCTGCTGAAAACTGACAACCTATACAGTGTGTCCACGGATTGAGTTCACAAGAGGGGAAAAATTTTAATTTTTAGTTTTATCGAAAAATGTCATTCTTGATAAAAAGTTTTGCTTGTTGTAAGACCCCAGAGAATTAAAACAAATTCATGTTTTATTTTACCTGCTTCATTTTATAGTCAATTTTCTGTGAAACCATATGAAATTTTGCAGTTCAAAACCTTAACAATAATCTAGTGAGTGAAGTTTATGTCATTATTAAGCAATAATCCTTTCAAATTGTCATTGTTTCACAATGTTAACTCTTCAACAAAGAATTTCCCTTGTAAAGTACTAAAATGAATAAAGAAATTCAATGAGACGGAGTCTGTTGAAGATAAAAAGAAGGCGAAAGAGGCATCGTGAACACGATGATGCAGCTACTGCCTTAGCTATCCATTCCGTATTTGATTTACCCACTAGATTATTGTTAAAGTTTTGAACTTAGTGCAAAATTTCATATGGTTTCTGAGAAAATTGACTATAAAATGAAGCAGGTAAAATAAAACGTGAATTTGTTTTGATTTTCTGGGGTCTTACAACAAGCAAAACTTTTTATCAAGAATGACATTTTTCGATAAAACTAAAAATAAAAATTGTATCCCCTCTTGTGAATTCAATCCGTGGACACACTGTATAAGGACTTGTGGTAGATAAAATCGTGCATTGATTGATACGTTATTTTTGCAGTTAATAACTACTTATTCATCAATACTATTTTAATACAATTATAAAACCTAAATGTACAAAACATTTTAGTTGCACAAGCAGTAATTAAAAAACTGTTCAAGATAAACCGAAATAGGTCAGAAACGTGAGTAACAGAATTGCTATAGGACATCCGGAGAGAGCTCTTTGAACATTCATTTTCGCTCTCCCGTTCTTAATTGATGGATACTGTCAATGGGACGAGCGATGTTAATTGTACTCAATAGCCTGCTCTTCCGTGACTGTTCTTTGTCTTAGCCGAATTCTTTAATAACGAAACAATTTGTATACACTCTTTCATTCTTTTATTCGTTGACATTGTGAACAAATTCGATAATATCTAATCTTTTATTTTGATTGATGTGTTCATTCTTCAGATCATTGTATTTATTTGATTGAGGTTCTGATAAAATTTCAAGTCAATTCACGTTTCTCTCTAAATCAGACCAAGTTTTCAACACCTAATATATTCAATAGAATTGAAATACGATTATTTACACACACCTCCAAATTGGGTCCATCTCACCACATCCGGGCCACATCCTTCTCTGCTTTTGACGGTATTTACATTTACATTTCAGTCGGTTTCAGCAAAAAATGAATGGAAATGGAGTGACGGATCTCCGGGAGCGACGCGCCAAAAAGTAATTGTCAAAAATGGGAAGAAGTTTTTTTTTGTTTTTTCAAGAATTCGTCGTGCATTTATTGAATGGAAACTGAAATACGGAAACGGAAACGAAATCCCTTGAAATAAATATTTGGAAGAAACCCTGGAATACTTAATTGAAGACTCTATTTTAAAAGTCGTATTTTTCATTTATTTTGAATCTTATTTGAAAAATCTCTTTGTTTACTTTGCAGAGGCCCATTTTTGTGTCTGTGATTTGGGTTGGGGACACAGGAGGTGTCCCAGTATTTTTAATGCTTTAAAATTTAAGAAATATCCTTGCCGGTTTCTCTAAAACATTGTATTGTTGTGCCCTTTGCTGACCATGAAACAAAGTTGAAGGTGTATCAGTTTGAAAATGAAAAGAATACTCTCGTCTGACCCCGAAAGTCTGGTTAATTGCAATTTAACAAAAAGTGAACTTACAGTACTATTAAAACTTAAATTTTGTAAATACCGAGAGCAGCATCCTTGAGTCAATGCATGTTTGTATGTAGTTATATATGATTACAAAGACGTGTCTGGAAACTGAAGTAGGTATAGGTAATCATTTATAATTGTACTAATGATCTTAAAACAATTAAATTATTGTGAATACATCCTTGTTCACAAAGGACTATGTGTTTTATTACGTCTAATATATCTAATAGAAATATTGTTAAAAACCAAATTGGAGTAGGTCATAATTTAAAAAATAACATTTCTGTATATGGTTAATACATCAAGATGTCTTTAATCTTTAATTAAATTAAATATAATCTTTAAGTACTTAAAAATATTCAATATTTCATAATAGTCGCTTCGCAATTTGTAAAATTGGAGGTTTGGGGTTATCCAAGTGTGTGTTTCCATTGCTCGCAATTCTGCACTTCCCAGACAACTTGGGCATAAACATTTTGAGACCTCATATACACTCAAGGAAAAAACGCACCAAAAATACCAAAATTTCAAACTCAGTGGATTTTCCACGAAAATCCTCTGAGATGTGATGGTTTGAATGTTAAAAAGTTTGAAGTGTCTAGTTTAAGGTCGTATAAGCGAATGTTACGTTTAAGCCTTCCCCCCCCCCCCCGAAGAATAAAAAATGTTTTTGATTCAAAAAATGTCAAACTTTAACAGCTTGTACGATGTACAAAAAAATCGTCGACCCAATTCCCTGTTGGCCAGGGCAATAAAGTTCAGCCCTTTTTTATTACTTCAAGTTCGAAGTTCTCAAAACTTCGAGTGCCTACGATGATCTGGCTCGCAGTTATGAATTTTTGAAATTTACTCTCCCTTTTGTCGGGAGTCTTTCGTCTTCTGCCAGCTACATTATTACCGGTTGAGTTTGAACATTTTTCCCCAAATTAAAAAATTTTGAAAAATTTTTTCATTAAGGGTCATTCCATGCGAAATCGATCACTAAAATGAAATCACAGTTTACACTTAGCCCGGAAAAGCTGCACCGATAAACGCTTTTTCCGAGTTCTATTGTAGGTTCTGATGTTTAATAAAACTTAAATTAAATAAGCTATTGCATTATAATATTTTAGGATCTTTATTTATGTAACACACCCGAAGAAACCGATTTAAATACTAATTAAATTAGTAATTAACTAATCAGTATAATCATATCCACATAGATGCATTTATCTTATGTACACTAGTTAAGACAGATCGCTATTATTATATGAATCGTATTATTACTAACTAAAAGGTAGCGATAGGATTGCACCGGCCGGCCGTGGGCTATGGTGCACCAACTGCTTTTAATGCGCTCCTTAAAAATTTCTCCTGCAAAAACTATTAAAATGTCCAGCTTGCCATTTTGCATTTAAATACAGAAATGTTCAAAGAATCTGTACAATTTTTTTCAGATTTTTAAAAATGTGACCACACCGATTGTTTTGCAATTTTAGAATATTTCGTTAAGAAAAAAATAGAAATACGTTTGGTAGCAAAAAATTATTAGGCCGTCCAAAAAGCCCGTCTTCTTGTGAGTAATTTATAAAAAAAATGTTTGTTCTAGGATAAATACTTTTCGAGATATTTATATTTCTTTAAAGACGTGCAAGCAGTGTTGACAATTTTTTTAGGTTGAATATTTCCGAAGTTCTGCGTAATATAGCAAATTGATGAATGAAAGTTATGTTCTTTAGTTGATTACTACCTCATAATTGATTTTCATCGAAATCCGTGAGATCGACCCATTTTAGTGATCGATTTCGCATGGAATGACCCTTAATAAAAACGTGTAACCGCTAACATCAGCGTTACCCGATGTGCACCATGACGAGGTTGTCGCTCGGATTTTGCATATCGTGTGTGTGTGCTACTACCTTCAAAAGAACAGCAATTCGTGCAAATTGAATGCCCGTTAATTGCGGCATTGTAACGCTTCGAATAACTTTCTGATACTGATTAATTTCATTAGCAAAATAAAGCTCAAAACATTAATTTAGACACTTGCGCATCGGGTAACGCTTTCGGCGGTTACAGGTAAAAAATAAGATTGTAATAAAAAAATGTTTTTAAAATAAAAACATTTTTCAAAATTTTTGAATTTGCAAAAGAAAAGGTTTAAACTCAACCGATAATAATGTCGCTGGCGGAATAGGAAAAACACACGCAAAGGCAGGGTAAATTTCAAAAATTTCGTACCAAATCATCCTAGGCACTAGAAGTTTTAAAGACTTTCCAAAAAAATGACTGAACTTTATTGCCTAGGTCGATTGGGTCCATTTTTGTTGTACAGCGTACAAGCTGTTACAGCTTGACATTTTTTGAATCAAAAACATTTTTTATACTTTCTTCGGGGGATGGCGGGGAAGCGGAGAGGCTTAAAGGTAACATTCGCTCACACGACCTTAAACTAGACACTTCAAACTTTTTAGTACGAAAAGGTTCATCCAGTTTCGTCCAAAATTCGCCGAGTTATGACGGTTTGAAATTTTGGTATTTTTGGTGCGTTTTTTTCCCTCAAGAGTATTACTATGTAAGAACCGTAAAGTTCTCAGTGGCAATTTAAAAAAATTACTATAAAACGTCTACAGACGAATTATACCCACAGAACGGTTTTGGTAACAATACACATCAACCTGGAAGTGTCTTTGACAGACCCAATAAATCTTTATAGGTCTTTATATTTTGTTTAAGCAAATGATACGTAATTCGTTTTAAGAGCGCTGTAGCTCAGCTGATCAAAGTATGGAAAGCCACCAATACACCCCTCACCATCCGCAAACTCAATAATTAAGAAAAGACGTTTGCTGTATTATGGCATCTTTCTTCCTCTTTAAATTATCGAGTGCTGAAGACGCGTAACGTTTAAATTTCTTTGTTCGGATGCAAGGCCGTCAATGTTACAGCGGCAATAGCGCAAACACGTGACTGCAATCTGCATCTTATATCGTTATATCCTTCGATAAACTTCAGTAACACTTGAAACTTGTTTGGGTTATGCTAATTATTTTATTAGTGGATGTCGTATTGCGGATTTGAGATTTCAACCAATTTTTAATACGAGTATACATAAATGTACTTTAGGTCATTAGGTGGCAGCATTCTCCTTATTGAATTAAAATGCTAGGTAATAGTTCTTCCAGCTTACCATAAAATATTGTAAAAATAGAAAAAGCAAAACAGACAAATTATAAAAAGAACCTTTTAATACATACTACTTTATTTAAGTTGTAATAAGCACCTAACAAAAAGTATTGTAAAATATCTTTTTTTGCATATTGATGACGAAATCTCATTTTCTTAATCGTAGTTTTAAACATAAAGTAAAACTTTTTTGCATATTGATTATGAAAGTTTTTTTAACGAAAAATCCTAATGAAAGTAGCACCTTTTTTAATTATGTTTGTAAAAAACAAACTTCAATCTCCTTGGAGATTATTGTCAAAGAATAATATGTTTTCCTGATTTTTTAAATTTTGCATAAATCCTTTTAAGACAAATTTCTCAGCTTACAATACCTATGCAAAAAAGTGTCGTGTACAGCACGTTATGAAAGTCTCTTTTTCTTTAAACTATGACTTTCATAATTAGGTGCACTGTTATAACTATTTAAATGAATATTACTTTATTTTACATCTTTATCTCGTTGGAATTCGCTGTAGGTGACTATAGTGACTATCAAGGACTACTATATATATGTACTTTATTTGGTTACTTTTAGTTATATACAAGGTTATATAGTAGGCAAGTTTTTTGAAATCAATCGTAAAAAAAAAATTTATAATTATCATTTCACAGTTGTAAATTCTAAAGCTTTTTAACCAAATTTCGCGTTACAATCAACCTAATCATCATATCAATCTGCAAGAAAGTTGCACATATTATGAAAAATTTGTTTCACTCGTTTAAACTAAAACAAAAAATATGTTCGTACAAAAGCCATAATGAGCTTGTCAGTCGAAATATTATTGTTTCTATTCACAGTGATTCTATGTTGATTGACCAATCAACAATTATTATTATTTATATTTACTAATCCTGAAACTGCATTTTGAGTACTATTGCCACTAACTGGTATCATAATGATCTAGAACAGCAATGCTAATATGATGCTATTTTTTAACCTTTTTTCTAATAAAGAAAAATAACCATATGAGCCTTGCTGTCCGATATAGATAGTTATGAAACCAATAGTACATACAGTGTGTCCCCAAATGCGGTTCTCAGGAGGAAAACTTTTATTATTAATTTTATGACAAAAAGACATTCTTTATAAAAGTTTTTGCTTGATTTAAAACTACTTACAAGTATAACGAAATTTTAATATTAGGTACTTAGAATAAAGTAGAAAATAAAAAAATGCATTATTTCTTAAAGAAAATCGTATGTAAAATGAAATAAGGTAATATTACTCAATATTATTAATATTGCTATTTGATTGTTACTGCATTGATTCAAGCAAGACATCATGATAAAAAATATAGTAAATACAGACTTACATTGGTCGTTTTTTTCCTTAGAAAAAATGCATTTTCTTAAATGTTTTATTTTATTATAAGTAATATAAAAATTCCGTTATACTTTTTAGTAATCTTGAATCAAGCAAAAATTTTCATAGAGAATAACTTTGTTATAAAATTAATAATAAAAAAGTTTTTCCTCTTGTGTACCGTACCTGGGGGCACACTATGTGTGTGGTTGGTACAAATGCGGGTAAACTGTTGTGTTATGTCATGTATTCCATTCTCAAAATGAACTTGGTAGAGGTAGTTTGCTTCGCGATTTTAGCTTTAGACACCGAGAAAATCAAAACAGAAGATATTGGGTTCATCCAATAACCTGCCAACGCTTACTGGAGGGTTAGTTTCAACTCTACGAGGAGTTGAGAGTTTTTTGGGATTCCATAGAATGAGCATCACAAGTTTTGACGAAGTATTAAACATTACCTATTGTATTGGTATTGTATTGGTACCTATATTGTATTAAAATAAGATTATCCTGTAATTAGTAGATTTGCTACTGTTGGATAATAAACTTATTATTATTATTATTATTATTATTACTGGATCTTCTATAAGCAATAAATAAATACATTTTTGATCCAGTCACATTGTTCCACAATGTTCGCAGAGATTTTCAAGCACAGTAATAATGAGTGTCCAAGCGAAGTTCCTTGCCTATGTAATCATCTAGTGCGCACACGAGATATTCAAATCAAGGTGTGTGTCGGCCAACAGTTCAGTCGTATTCTGGTTTCTGACAAGATTCAACAGGAAAGTAGAGTAAATGTGCGCATCTCCGTATGTTGCAACTATCTCACTCGGTCGACTAAACTGTTAGAGGAAAAAAATAATCCACAGACATCATATCAGGAGAGCGAGGTGGCCAGTTTACGAGAACATGATTTCACTTACCGATCCATCTATTCGGATAAAGTTGATTTAGATGGTTACGGATAATAAATGTGAAATGAAGGCGTGCCCCACCATGCATGAAAACATATCTCGGCAAAGTTTTAACTAACTATAATGTATGGCAGCAGTGAATAGCAAGCAAATCAAATTAATTCTTTTTGCCTAAACTATGGTAGACAGCAAGATGGAACAACAGACAAAAAATGTTGGAAATTAGAATATCTATCTGTAGAAAAAGTTTGAAAAATATTGACCAAACCGTTAAAAAAAACTTGAGCTCCTTTGCATGTAGATGATCTTACGTAACACCCACTATTAAAAAAATGTTGTCAAAAAACTAGTTTTTCAGTACATACTCTCATCTTGCGCAAAAGCAATATTTTGTTATTTAGAAAAATATAAATTTTTTCAAGATCTTTGACATTCTATAGCGCATTAACGAAGCACTTTTGGATAGAGGTAAGTTTGGTTAAATCGTCCTAGTTTGGTCTCAGGAATATGTCTTAGCATTTTGTACAGACCTTTTAGAGACACCCTATATAAAAGTAAGTCTCAAGAGAAACACTTCAACTTCTCAAAAAATCTTCGTGTTATGTTCTATCAGAATAGAAGAACATAAACTAATATATTAGCATAGCAAAATCACAGATTCCATATAATCAGTATATAAGGGAAATTAATATGTTTATGCACAGATACATTATAAGTAGCCTAATATTGCTAGACTCATCTAAACATAACCGTCTCTTTATGGCCCAAGGGCATCTTTATGGTCCGACGGTCAATAAAGAAACGTCAATTAAATGTCAGAGCTGTTTGTTGTAGAACTTGATTGGTTCTTAATATAATTTGTAAACTTATCACCAATGAAAATAAACTGAAATTAAAAATTTTGGAATAGTAACTATAGTAACGTACTTCGTATAAGCACATAAGTATACGCACAGCGGTTTTATGTACCTACGTACTGATTTAATTATATTTTTTACACAACAATAGATTTGAGATAAAAACCTAATCTGTGCATACAATATTGTAGGTATAGCGGGCATAACTTGCTTTTATGACCCTACAGCCTTTTCCTAGCCCTCGGCTAAAGGTAAGTGCTCACAGCAGCGGATGTCATACGATTGGTCAGTTTGAGTCAAATCGACTCAAACCGACCAATCGTAAGACATCCGCCTGCGGATCCGCTGCTGTGGGTACTTACCTTAACGCCTCGGGCTAGAAATAACGCTTCTGGCCATAAAAGCTTCTTTATGCCCTTAATACATAAATAACTATTAATTGCTAATCGTTTTATGGACAGGTTTTTAGATTTAAAACTTGTAAAATAATACCTCCTTGCAGTAAAATGCTTTGGTCAAAAATACTTAAAAATATCGAAAATAAAAATCGAGAATTTATTTTAGAAAAGTATTAGATATTCTGCCACATAGACAACATTTTTTAGAAGATTTTGTTGAAAACCGCATGTTTCTATCTCAATTTATAACCATGTTATAGGTAAATTGCTTATACGATGGGCACCAGGAGTATAGAAAAATTATAGTTTTTAAATAAACTAATACCCATTGCACCTTGTGGGTAGTGGCTTATAATTTATCGCTTTATTAAATCTTCGAAAGTGTCCATCGTTTTCTTTTAATGGAGTTGAATGTTAATAAATAGGGTTGAATAAAAGCTTTTAACTTCTCCGCGAAATAATTTAAAACATAATAAATTTTAAAGTTGACTGCAAAAATATGTATTATTAGGAAGAAGAAACATTTTTTTAAACAATCCATGTATAAATATATAAAGAAAATTAAAACTACTACATGATCAGGAAATAGAATAATCTGATATCTTGTATTTCTTTCTCTTTTTAAAGTTTTTTCTCATGATTTTTATAATTAAAGAAAATTCATGAGAAGTGCAAGTCTTCTACAACTTGCTAATAACAAAACATAGACTGTTCAAAAAATGTTTCTTGTTCCTAATAAATATTTTTGTTTTAAAATGTTTTGGGAATGACTTCATCTTAAGTAAGCCGAAACTGCAGTCAACTCTAAAATTTATTGTTTTAAATATATTTCGTGGAGACGAGACTAAATACTTTTATTCGACCCTATTAATTTACTCTTGCTTTACGTTTAATAAATGTTTTCATTTGCTGTTAATAGTAGTTAATTCGTATATTATGCTCAAGTACCGAGATCGAAAAATTATGGCTAAAAAAGAGTTTTTTGCGTCTAAATTAAAAAAGATTATGATTGCAAGTAAAAGCAGGAACAAAATACTTAGGTGTTTTTAAATAAAATCTTTAAACTGCAGTTATTGTTTGATATTACATTTATATAACTGTTATGAATTAACTAATGAAAGGTGATCCTGCAACTAACCACATTTAAATCTTCATGTCCAGTGTTGCCACATAAAATTAACCCGAGTTTAGTTTCGAAATATAACAGGATGGCGCCACTTTATTGAGCGCTTAAGAAATTTATGGGAATTACTTGCTATTTAATTGTTAAAAGGTTTCTGATGAAACTTTTCCGCTCGAAAATTATAAAATGAATACCTTCATGTGGCAAAATGTCATAAAGTCAAAAATATTTAAAAATAAGCAAAATAAAAATCAAAAATTTAATAAAAATTTTCTTTAGATATTTTGCCACATAAAGAAAATTTCTTAAAACATTTTGTTAAAAATCGCATCTTTCTATCTCAATTTTTAACGATGTGATAGGTAATTTGCTGATACGGCGCGTAGAGAGCGCTCTTAAGTTAAAATGTAGTGTAGCAGCATGAGAATATCTTCATTTTTTGTTTATGTTGTATTGTAGTCACTTATAGTAGGCTTTGTTTATGCTGCTTGCAGTTACTAATATCTGCTGCAACAACTGTAGGATTTAGTTTAGGTAGCTTGATAGCTACGTAGTGCAATTTGCGGTGATGACTAGACAATATTTTACTAATCAAGTGTTTTATGCATTCCGAAAGAGAAAGGGTGAAACGAAACAATGTTGTTACTATTTTTAACAACAAAATTTTGTGAGAAAGAAGGCCTTGTCTTGTTCCATAGCTGGGTTATAATAGATTATTAAATGGCGTACATTCAATAACCATGACTTCCGTATTTTTTAGATTTTTATAGGATGAAGTATTTGACTTGAGCAGTAGCTACGAGGATGAATTGATAAATCTCCGGCCTAACCCATATGGGATACAAATTTTTGCAATGTTTTTACGGCATTTTATTTTTTCATAATTTATCAGTATGGCTGTGAAATAACAAAAATTTCTGTCAAACAATAATTGTTTGGCAAGTTGTCAAAGTCGATAAAGTTTTGTGTGGTGTTAAAATGGAAAAAGCTGAAATTCGTGCGGTTATTAAATATTTTCACATTAAGGGTTTATCCCCAAAAGAAATCAAAGCTGAGCTAGACGGGACATTAGGCGAATCTTCTCCTTCCTATAGCACAGTTAAAACCTGGGTTGCGGACTTTAAACGGGGTCGCAAAAGCACAGATGACGCACCGCGTTCAGGAAGACCGAAAACTGCCACCACAACGGAAATTGTCGAAAAAGTCCATAGAGTTGTGTTGAATGATCGGCGATTGAAGTTGGCTGAAATAGCAGATACCCTGGGCATTTCAACGGAACGAACATATCATATCCTAACCGAAATTTTGGGAATGAGAAAGTTATCGGCACGTTGGGTGCCGCGGCTGCTCACAGTGGAACAAAAGCTGACTCGCAAAACAGTTTCAAGTGAGTGTTTAGACTTGTTTAATCGAAATTCAGTGGACTTTCTGCGACGGTTTGTAACAATGGATGAGACGTGGATTCATCACTACACACCCGAAACAAAGCAGCAATCAAAACAGTGGACTGCCAAAGGAGAACCTGCTCCGAAGAAAGCCAAAACAGTTCCGTCAGCCGGAAAAGTTTTGGCTTCAGTCTTTTGGGACGCCAAGGGAGTACTTTTCGTTGATTATCTTCAAAAAGGTAAAACAATCAACGGAGTATACTATGCTACCTTACTGGATGAATTAAAAAAAAATATTGAAGAAAAACGACCTGGATTAGCAAAGAAAAAAATTCTGTTTCACCAGGACAATGCACCTTGTCACAAGTCGGCAATTGCCATGGCAAAAATCAATGAATTGCAATTTGAATTGTTACCCCATGCCATGCCCCTTATTCACCAGACTTAGCCCCATCGGATTTTTATTTATTTCCAAACCTAAAAAAATTTCACGCTGGAAAGAAATACGAGTCCGATGAAGAAGTGATTGCTGCCACAAACGCCTATTTTGACGAGTTAGAAGAAAAGGCTTATAGGGACGGTATAAGAGCACTTGAACAAAGGTGGACCAAGTGCATTGAACTCGATGGGGACTACGTAGAAAAATAAAATTTTTGTTAACCTGATATTCTTTTGTTTTATTGCCTAGGCCGGAGACTTTTCAATTTATCCTCGTACATTGAGCTAATGTTTTCAGTTTTTCTTTACAGCTGCATTAATTTGCTTGAAGATAATGGTTACGTACTTTTAAATAGTCTTGTTAATTCTGATATAGTTATCTACATTTTTAATGTACAGTTTTTTTATATATAGTATAACATAGTACCCTTCTTTGCGATTTATTTTTGTTTCTATTTGTTGTCACATAAATTTATATAGAGTGTTTCATCATCGAGATGGTCACATAAATTCTGGATATTTATGTAGAGAATTTACCGATCTCAAATAGAATACATACTGGGATAGATTTTGTATCAAACACGCAACCTATTAGTACACTCAAAAATCTATCTTTTGAGTAAACCTCATAACTCCACTATATTTTACTACGTCACGATAACTCTAAAAGTTTCCAGATGAAGTTGCTGTAATAATACTGTTGAGGAAGATGTAGGCTCCTGAAAATGTTGACGTTTTGGAATTACGAGGTTTGCTAATTAGGGTCATGTTAATGCACACGGAAGATAGCAAACGTGTAAGAATGGCCAATTACAACCATGCAACAACTGGAATACTGTTCTGATTTAATACAATTCAGCTATCTTCAAATGAAGATAAATAATGGTCGTTCAATGGGGTTCGAATTTTTTAGTGTTTTCCGCATTTTGTCATTTTTTAGGCGTTCTGCATGGTGCAGAAATGTCTACAGTCTTCACGACGCTTTTTCACAGTAACAATGGAACTAGCTAAAGAGAAAGTAACAAAGGGACTAATATGTAATTGATCCAAGAGACCTTTCCGTCAACGTTAGATTTAAAGTCTGATTTGTCGATTGACTTTTTGCAGGTCATGGTCCAGATTTTTACACATATATAATGGTTTTGAGTAATCCATTTCTTAGTATTCCATTCAGATTAAAAAATGAAGTTATAAAAAAACTGTAACAGAAAGGAACAGTTATAAAATTTGTGTCTAATTTATATGTATATACGTTAGAAGACATTCTAAACTTCAACAAAATTCTTCACGTTTAAACAATAACGTCTTGGTTGATTTCAAAACTAATTATGGTGAAAATCCTCATATGTAACGAAATATAATAGACGGAAGTCTTTTATCTACCATACTTTATGGTACGGTGATGCAATTAACGATGTAATAAAAGATTAAATAAAAAACAATCGAATAGCGATTATTTTTTATGAACACAAAGATATTAAACGCATTTAATGTGCATACATGGAATTGCTATTATAAGCTGAAATGTCAATAAACAGATATACGTAGACGTACTATCTATTTGATGATTTTTCTTTAGTAGCTTCCATTATATCAGTATTAATAATGCCCGATAGATAAAGCTTTATTAGAAAAGCGATGTCACACTAAAGCTGAATCAAAAATCATGCAAACACCAATAACTATCGTAACGTGTAAGATAATCCGTCGACTTACAAGAACCATTAAGTGCGAGTTTCCCGTTTTGGAACTTTTACTAACGTCATAGAGCTACATTAAACTTCTTGATAATTGTCAATTGGTACTAAAATTAGTATCATTAGTATATTTTTATAAGTTATTCTGAACTATTGTGAGAAGCCTGATTATTTTCAATTTCTGCATTGTTTCTTTTAAATAAACCTAAGGTGCTGTGTTAACTTTTTAATGAAAGAAGAATATTAACGTCTAAACTAATTAAAAGTACAAATTTTGTACTATTAATAAACGAACTTAAACTAATTTATTTTTACACTGTTTATTTATTAGATTATTCATTTCGAATGCATAATTATTTATTTTTTCTGAAAGTACGTCAATTTTACATTGCACCACTTCTTATTAACTGTCTCCTTCTCGTGCCATCGGTGTTGTAAATATTAAGGTGTGTTGAATTCTCGAAGGTTCCCGTTTTCGCGAGACGTCTATTTCTCCCGATAGTCTAGATGCTTCTAAATACACGGTGTTTCCCCTTCATTGCAATACTATTTTTTTAAAGCAAATATCCCGTTTTTTCTCACTGTAAAACTGGTCTATAGGTAGATATATCCCAAATATACATTTGTAAAGATGTAGCTTCTTCTTTTAACAGCTTTTCTTATATATTTATTCTATTTTCAGGAACTCTTACAGTAGAAGAAGTTTACCGAGACCGAGATCAATTTGCTGCCCTTGTGCGCGAAGTTGCTGCTCCGGATGTCGGCCGCATGGGAATAGAAATCCTTTCTTTCACCATCAAGGACGTTTATGACGATGTAGAATACCTGTCTTCCCTTGGTAAAGCACAAACAGCCATGGTGAAGAGAGATGCCGATGCTGGAGTAGCCGAAGCTAATAGAGACGCTGGAATTAGGGTACGTTTTTATAATTTGACTTTTAGATTCTTAAAATTTATTATATATTTAACTATAGGAAGCGGAATGCCAAAAGCAAGCTATGGACGTGAAATACTCCACCGATACGAAGATCGAAGACAATGCAAGAATGTTCAAGCTACAAAAAGCGAACTTTGATCAGGAAATTAACACTGCCGTAAGCAAAAGTATGATACGTTAACGTATTTCAGTCATTACAAGATTTTTTTTTCTTTAACAGAAAGCCGAATCACAGTTAGCTTATGAACTGCAAGCTGCTAAGATTCGACAAAAAATTCGTAACGAAGAAATTCAAATCGACGTCGTCGAAAGAAAGAAACAAATTGAAGTCGAAGCTCAAGAGGTTCAACGTAAAGAACTTGAACTTAATGCTACTGTACGTTTACCAGCTGAAGCTGAAAGTTATCGACTTCAAATGATCGCTGAAGGCAAGCGGTAAGTTTGCATATTATTTTTTTTATTTTTGTTTTGTTCTTCATTAATCACAATTTCATAAATCGAGTTTCTGCTTTTGGTATACCTACTATATTTAGCGTAGTTTAAATTCTTTTACTATTTAAGTCGTTTAAGTACCTAGTTAACAACTAGAAAAAATTATATCACTGTATCTACTATTTAGTTATAATGTAGTAGTCAGGGTTGCCAGACGTCCCGGATTCTGCGGGATTGTCCCGCGTTTAAAGCTTCTGTCCCGCGTCCCGTGATATAACCATATTGTCCCACAAAGCAAATTTTCTTTACATACATATACGAGGGGTGTCTGGAAGTGACTGGAAGAGCCTAAGGTATTAAAACACAAAAGTGAGAGTGATTTTGTTTTTTATTTTTCAATATAGTCCCTTGCACAACAATGCAACATTGACAGCGGTTATATAGCAATTCTAACCCGTGCAAAAAGTAGTCAGAAGATTTAACTGCAAAATGCTCCTTCAACAGCTGCTTTCATGTCATTTTCATCTTGAAAACCCCTACAACGTAACTCTTTTTTCAAATTGGGAACCATAGAAATCACTTGGGGCAAGGTCTGGACTGTATAGTGATTTGTTGGTTTCCTCAAACCCCTGCATCATTCACAGCACGCTTCGCAACATGAGCAGTGTAGGAAGGAGCATTATCATGAAGCCATGTCTTAATTTTCCTCTTCTGTTTTCTTTTAGTGGCGCTCGTAATTGAACTATTAAACTAGCATAATATTTGCCGGTCATCATAGATCCTCTGGGGAGGTAATCGATAAGTAATATGTCATTGCAGTCCCAGAAGATGGTTGCTATAATCTTAACGAACGTTCGTTGCACCTTGAATTTGCGATGAGGCTTTTCGTCTTTTTTTATTACTGCATAGGCTTGTCACGTGGGGGTTTTCGTGACTGGAGGACGTAGTCAGAGGTAGAGAGAAAATAAACACAAGTCGTAGAAAACAGCTATATACTAATAACAATAAGAGAATACAAAGGTTCACATATATAAAAGGAATAACATCGTGAGGACGTACACGTCCTCCTAAATTAATACAATCAAGAGGGAGTTCGGAACCAACCCTACTCTAGCACTAGGTCTACAAACTAAGCGTAGGAGTTAGACTCCTAGTGATTACAACTAAGCTGGAAGCCTGGTCACAACTTCCCATAATTTCGCAGAGAGTGGGCGTTTTAGCGCAACCCACTCAACTAAGCAAACTAAACCATGATTAATCAAAAGACACTTACCCGCTTGTTTCTTGATGAGGCTTCTGGTGAGTCCTGGCACAGACTGATTTTCAAGCCAAAACAAGCGGGTTTATATACTGCTAAAGGCGGAAGCTTTACTGAATAATTGAATAAATTAAGTGGGATGCGAAGAATACATGAATACATAATGAGATGCAAACTGTATAAATTATTCTAATGAGATACAAACTGTATAAATTATTCTAATGAGATACAAACTGTATAAATAATTCTCAAGGCTATGCAGATCGTATAGACGCGAGTGGTGGCGTGTGGGTGGCGATCGCACTACTCTTCATAATATTTGCACTAAATGAATGCAAGTTGAAATGTTACAAAAAGGATTGCATTTAAAATAATTCCGTTTGTGACAGGCTTCTGCTTTGATTCCGGGTCGTGCTGGTAAATCTAGATTGCATCGGATGTTACGATGCGGCGATAAATTGGATTTGAAGGATCCCTGCACATTTCCAGAAATTGGTGTAAACATCTCACTCGTCAAAATGGGTTAAATGTTGTTAACCTACTGGGAACCCAGCGAACGGTTACCTTGTTCATATGTAAATGGTTGTGTAAGATCTCTCCAATACGTTCTTTGCTCATGTTCAAGTCCGGTATCTGACGAATTCGAATACGCCGAACCTCTAACAACATTTTTTCGATTTTCCTGATATTCTCTTCAGTAACTACGGTGAAAGCTGGTTCAGGGCGATCATCTTCTCTCAATAGACTCTTGTCCATGTTGAAACAGTCATGTCCATCTTTTTACGGTTGCATACGACGGTGCAGACTCGGGATAGGTTATGTTCAACTTCTCATAGATATCTTTTGCACTTTTCCCGTTTTTAACGAAGTATGTAATAATAGATATTTATGGTAGTATTTAGTGAGTTAAGTAAGATATCAAACGGTACTCCAATTTCCACATTGAAACGGTTTGACTCGACATTATTACGTTGCTTACTCACAAACGAAAAATGTGATTAAGTTGCGAGTTTGAAGCAAACCTATACTGAGATTCCTATGAATGCACTACAACGCAAGTGGTTTCTATAAAACAATTGCATGGCTCACTTCCCGTCAGACACTCCTCGTATATATAAATGTTGATTGTGGACGGTTTATTGGAATGATTTATTTTATGGACCCAAAGCGTGATACGGCATCTACTGTGTTCCCAGAAGTAAACAGCTGGTGTTGGTGGTATGCTAGACGCAACCGGTATATGCATTTCCGAACGTTTATGGTGCATTTTGTATAACATGCTGTTTATTCTAGGCTTGCCCCCCCCTCCTAGCATACCGTTTATTCTAGGCTTTTTCTGCGAGCGCGTATGAGTGTCCCGCAAAATACTACAACAAATCTGGCAACACTGGTAGTAGTTGATAACTGATTGAACACTTGTCAAGCAAAGTCAAGAAATAAGAAAGTATAAAAGTACATATATTAACATTTAATATCTTAAGGAGAATCCAATAAGATACAGAAGTTTCATTTAAGAAACATAACTTTGATACATCACAACTTTTTGGGATACCCTGTATATTTCAAACCAATTTTAAATTGTGGCCATTTTGGGCAGACATAATGCTCTATTAACTTAACTTAAAAAATTCGAACCGTCTAGGCATTGCAGAAAATGCTGAATAACTGGTTCACCCTGTATAAGAAGAATAGAATAAGGTTGTTAATACACATGCCTTATTCGTATGAAAAACACTTCTTCATCTTTTTCACGTCTTGACAGATAAAGATTTGTTTCTGGATTTTTAAATACTTATATTTCCAAAGTACATGTGAATACTTTGAGTGCTCATAAGGATTTCAAGTGCTCACGAGCATTTCAAGAGCTCGCGAGCACTTCAAGTGCTCTCGAGCATTTCAAGTGTTCATGAGAGATTTCCAGGAGTACAGACAAGCCGTAAGCACAATACTTTGGACAGACAGACTTCAGTACTACTTCTTAATTCTCACGCCCTTGATTTGAGATATGTGAAACCCATTAACCATCTTTTCACTATATTATTTATGACATACCAGAAATTTCTTTATTATGACATTTTGTTTCTAAGAGGCCATGGATTTGAAATTATCTTATTCTTAGTTGGTACCTTGTTCCCCAGTCCCTTATTGATTACTGTAGATTACAGAACTTGTCATTTTTATGAAATACAAAGGTATTTTTCTTCTAGACAATAATACTGAAAAACAATTGTTTGAGATATGCTGTCATAGCCTCCTAAATACTACACTGCAGTAAAGTTAGAGGAGCATCTTTTTGTTTAAGATTTGATTGTATCGAATGCTGGAGGTGATTCCGGTCCCTAGTATAAGCCTTTTTTTGATTTCACGGTTTGGATTTTCGTAACTACATAACTCTGATCCTATATACACGAAGTCTTCTACTCTTTCGAGGTTGAACTGTTTGAATTGTTTCTTTTGCCACTGTAACTCTTAAGTTTCCTTGTAAGCCTTATTTTGCTTGCTTCCATGACCATATATTTAGATTGTTCCGCATTTACTTTTGCTCCGATTTTGTTTGATTATATGCTTTATAAATTTATATTATGACACAAAAAGAAAGTAACAGTAGTTTTATAACATATTTACCATTTCTATTTGTATACATGTAACAGTTGTTCCTGGCTTCACCTAGGCCAACAGTATGTCTACTTAGCACTTCCCCGCTAGCATTCGCGTTGTTCATTTCTGATATCTTAGTCAGTTGGTTACTTATTATAATGAATGTATTAGTTGAAGTTTCATCAGTGTTTGTGCATATTGTCATTCATAAATCGAATGAGAATTGGACATTTTCCCATGATGCATAGTTCCCAGTCTGACTTTGCTAAGAATTATAGGCAATCGGTTTGATTTCGACAAAGTTAAAATAAGAGTCATTTCTAAAACCTTTGACACGCAAGGTTCTAGAAAGGCAAGACCAGATTCTAAAAAATCGAGATTTATTGCATAATTTTTTCATACAATTGGAGTATATGAATTCTCTACACTTCTACAGCACCTACGTAACCACTTCATATTGATATCATTTCAGTGCTGTACAAAGCATTCACAACCAGGGCCGAATTAGTCTTGTCCAAGCTAGACTTAGACAACAATAAATCAGAATTGATGCGAACAAAAACAAAAATTTTACAAGCACAACTAATGTGTAACCACCAAGAATGGAATCATCGAAATCTAACATTAATCCTTAGGCTGCCGTACACAGATACACACTCCAGTTACATGTAACACAAACACAAGCAAAGAGATCAGAGATTTTTCAGTAACCTTATTTATGTACACGCTCTTATTAACATACCAAGCCACCTAGAGGGTGAGGCATATTATCTGTAATTTTTTTTTAATTCATGCCATTCTAAAATGCAGTGCTATTTCACTATAACTATTATTTTTTTACACGATCAAAGTCCTATAACAAGACAACAAACAACAAGCAAAACTGAAAATCTAATTTTAATAAGTTTAATTTCAAGTTTATTGATAATAAATTTCACTTCTTTCCTGGCTATTCACTTGTTTTTAATAAAGTGACAGATATAATATATACATTCACTCTCATAACATAACTGGTGCTTTTTACCATTTGGGAACCAGTGGTGTCTTCGAACCAGACTCCTATCCACGTACCTGATCTGAGAAGCTTTCTTTTTTGGGTTGCCATAGAATGCAGCCGTAAATGATCAAAGTTGCAAGACCATTTTGTGGGGCCGCAAAAGTTCTCTATTTTGGACCGTATTCAGCAAGTCAATGCCAGAAAACTCATCTTAGATTTAAAGCCTCGATGTTTAGCTAGAGACGGTGAAAACAAGCCCCCATCTTACCTCTGAGAAAAACCCGTCTCCAGAACCTTGATC
The DNA here is from genome assembly GCA_929113105.1 of Agrypnus murinus. Taxonomy (NCBI): domain Eukaryota; kingdom Metazoa; phylum Arthropoda; class Insecta; order Coleoptera; family Elateridae; genus Agrypnus; species Agrypnus murinus. The sequence goes on from OV816025.1 coordinate 53,947,171, forward strand.
AGGATTTTCCTCCTCTGGGAGAGGAAAAATTGCGTATTTGAGGAGAATCAAATCGGGGATTTTTTCACAGCATTTGATGTCTCACAGAATCTTACAATCGAATCCATCATCGGTTGTTTCTTTTGGTGGGGGGGGGGGGCTAACATATTAAATCAAATATAATTATTAAAAAAATCTTTTATGCAATAAAATAAACTTTAAATAGTCTAGTCAAAATAAACATCACCTATAGCCATAGTTCCGATGGAGCTGATTTTTTGTGTGAATCTTCATATTATCTTTCTAAATGATATGTCAAAAATCTTCACCGATCAGTCTGCTGATAATGATTTTACACGAGCTCAAAGGTCATAAAAAATGGGTTTTTGCTAATATCTCATTAATGGTCAGCTTTACAGTAAAAATACTCACAAAAAGACCAATGACTTTTTTTCATAGGAGTGATCGTTTTCGAGAAATAGCAACACAGACTGTAACTTTCATATTTTTGAAAAAATGCACTCCTTTCCACACCACCTTTGGGGTAGAACACTCGGAACTTTTATAACATGGTATCCCTAGTAGGCCTAACCCATAATATGCTGTGTTAAAACAAGCAATTAATCTTGTTTAGATTCCATTTCTAAGTTTATATTTTCTTTGTCTTCTTCTTCTTTTCCTGGCTGCTGTATATCCATAGACTGCCTTAAGAAACAGGATGGATCTATTACATCTTCATTGTTGTTGCACACATCGTCCTCATTAATATTGGGTGCAACATTCGTGCAAGATTGACCAAGGCAGTTACCACGTACTGCTGAACAATGCAATCCAACTTTTCTGCATCTACAATTCTAATTACAACCCTTGCTGCAATTGCAAAAAATAGTATTCAGCGGTATGTCTGGCGCAGGTGGGAGCAGAGTTGAAATTGGCTCCAAAACGTTGTTTTTTAAATGTTCATCCCTAGTCTTCAGGGGCCAGTTCATTGCCTAGTTATATTTGAACATGATAATACACCCAATAAGAATGCTATTGAACAGGACTAGATGTTTGAGGAAGACACGGTAACTGCACAGGTTTATTGAGCTGTGTACATTTTACAAAAATTTCTATGACTGTCAATTGAATTAGATTTCTTGAGAGCTCCATACATAGCAAGAAGAAAACGTATTCTGTTAGTAAAAATGAGTTCTGGAGAACAGTCAATCTTAGTAAAAACTTCAGCGCAATTAATTAAATCAGTATGCTTTTCAAATAATTTGAAGACTTTAGTTTTACTTTTTTTAAAAAAATGCATTGATTATTCTACCTCGAAGGTGGTGTGGAAAGGAATGCATTGTCTATGTGTTACTATTTCTCGAAAACGGCCACTCCTATAAAAAAAATCATTAGACATTTTTTGTGGGAAATTACGTGAGCTACAAATTTGATAATGAGTAGTTTTATTGTAAAACTGAACATTAACGAGATATTAGCAAAAGCCTTTTTTTTCTAACCTTTGACTTTGCGTAAAATCTTTAGCGGCAGACCGATCGATAAAGACATTTGACATTTCATTGAGCACAATAATATGAAGGTTCACACAAAAAATCAACGCCATTGGAATTATTCCAAACTTGGTACATTTCTATGTCTATTTTGACTGCACTAAAGTGAACAAATTCGAAGTTGCATAAATGCTTCGGGAGAGGCTTCACCGTCACGAGCCCTCCTGCTATGTACCTGGTCAAAACTGTGCCATTTTGCTCTCTTATTGGGATTTCTTACATTTTAAGGGTTTTACTTATATTAATTTTACCAATTTGTTACCATTTAAGTTTTTATTGTTTATTTAAAAAAATGGCGGGCATTACATATTTAGAAAAATACAAGAGTGCCATATATGCGTTCACAAAGGCATTTCTAATTTTATTTTCCAACAATGTTTTTTTCCATTTTTACCAACTGATGCCACACATTTTTAGGTTAATTTTAGCCACTATAATACTTTTTAAGATAACATTTAATACTTGTTTTCTTTTCTAGCACGCAAACTATACAATCAGCCAAAGCTGATGGTGAAAGAATTAAAAAGATTGGTGAATCTGAAGCCGGTGCTATCGCATCTATTGGTAAGGCAGAAGCTGAAAGAATGAAACAAAAAGCTGCAGTTTATAAACAATACGGAGATGCTGCCATTATGTCTCTTGTCTTAGAAGCCTTACCTAAGGTAATTTTAAAGACCTTTATTGAATCTGCTGTTTCACATGCTAATTTTATTTTCTAAACTAGATTGCTGCTGAAGTGTCTGCACCTTTGGCTAAGACCGACGAAATCGTATTAATTGGAGGATCCGATAATACCACTGCCGAAATCTCACGACTTGTGAGTCAAATACCACCTGCTGTAAATGCCTTAACTGGAGTTGACCTTTCTAAAGTGTTGGGTAAAATACCTGGAGCTATCACCTCGCAAACTGCAGCTGTTAAATAAGTTCATTTTAATCCTATGCCTTTACATTTAATGCATTAGTATCAAATCCATCTGTTATCAATCAGATTTCATTTTTATGAATAATTTTTTCAGTTGTAAAACATTCTTCATAGTTCACAATTTGATATTAATGCTTTGAAAAGTATATGCTTTTATGTAATTCTAAAATTTACAATCCAAATTTTTTATAATAGCGTATTGGTGCTGGTTTTATTAGTTTTTTTTATACTCAATAGTTGTATTCCTTTGTAATGTTTTTAAACCTACAGGCAATTTTATCTTCAAATTTTCCAATTGCTACCATGTTCAGCTTCTTGCAAGAGCTGATTGTAATGTGTTCAATTTGTAAAAAAAAGAGAATAATAATATATAAATAGGTAAACACATAATGGTTCTAAATACCAAAAATTAGACTTCTAGGCATTTTCAGCGTTTAGGAGAATAAAAATTATTAATACTTTGTTACCATTGTAGTACAACTAAAGTAATCTAAAATAAACGGTTTTTACAAGACACATTTATTTTTTAACTCACCCGAGCTCACTTGTTGGATGCACAAATTTTAAATATTTTATAGTATCCTGAAATAAAGTGGTTGCTTGCTTTAATTAAATCCATGAAACTCTAAATAGATTTACTCTAAGATTAAGTTTTAAGTCTTCTAAATTATGCATTTTCCACAAAAGCAGCTGCTTTATTAGAGATCATTACAATTTGTTTATTAGATATAATTATTGCTGTTTTTCTCTATTTTAAAGCCTGTTTTTAATCTACTCATTTATTGTTGTTAACTATTTTTTTATTACAGTCATATTCATTTAGATAGTTTTAGATTTAGGCAAATACTAGGCACATTTCAATCGTAAAACCAAATGTGGCCTAGATTTTCTCAGGTTTGTAGTAAAAACCGAAGACTTAGAGATAATCTTAAGAGAAACAAAATCCATCTTGCTATTTCCATATTTGTTTTTTGCATTTTCTCTGATATTTCTTTTATAGCAAGATGTGAGGGTGTGTGGATATTTTTCATATCTAAAACTGAACCAGTTGACCAACAGATAGATATTGTTAGTATAAAACTTAGAAAGAATTGATCTGAGCCAAAAAGCAATATGCAGATTTACTTGTTAGTTGTTTAAAACTTTAAAATTGGAAATGAAAGATCCTTGCCTTGTGGATTAATTATTGTGTAATACTGTTATTATTCTAGGTATGTTACAAATTTTTTTTAATTTTATATGCAACTTTTGATTGTTTCTTCTATTTTTTTATTATTGTAATCCTCATTTTTTATTGAAAAAATTTAAGAAACAGTAATGTGATTCTATTTTGTTCATCCCTATATAATTAATGAAATGACACATACGAATGGTTTGTTTATGCAAAAGAATATACAATAATTATGTAGTAAGTAGATCAGTTTGCATACTCAAAACCTCTTATGTGATTCACAATTTCTCAAAGTAGCATATGTAAAAGGTAACAATATATTTTTATGTTTTTAATATACATGTTGAAATTAACAAGATTCATTTAGTTCTTCATTTTAGTTCATTATGTTTTAGATAAGAAAGCAAACAGGTTTCAAATGGCATTACAATTTTTTGGCATTTGAAAAAGTTTGTACCCTGCAGAGTGGATATTATTAATTTTATTTGATTTCTATAACTGTAAGTGAAAGTAAAGCAAACAAAATTTCATTGTTTTGGCAAAATTTTAGACAATAGTAATCTGTATTTGAATGAAATGAGAAATTCACTTCTTTGATTAGGAGTTAAATAAATAGAAATTGCCCCAATAAAATAACTAGGGAACTGGCACAATCTGTAGAAGCGATTGTTTCGTTGATATTTTATTGTGGGTTATTTAGCACCTATTTGACTCTCAAGTCAAACAAGTGAGCTTAAAATTTATAACGAGTTATAAATTGATTCAATGCCTAAATGAAAGTGACAAGTGTGAATAGGCATTAGGGATTCTAAAAGAACTCCTTTATTAGTATTTTACATCTAAAGAATGTTGAGAGGAATTTTTATGTGAGAAGAATATTTCATAGATGATTTCAATGCATAGAGAAGGTTTTAAATATTATCCACTTATTATTATGATTTATTTAATAAAAACTATTTTAATAGCTTATGAATATTTTAACTGTTTATCCATATCTGTATATTATAACTCAAATTAATAAATTGCAAGACTTCCTATATCAAATTGTTTCTATTCTAACTATAGGCCATAATAATTGCATTTGTTTACTCTTCACAGCACCTTCTTTGTGCGATAATCATCTGTGAATGTTGCCTTCGGTCAATGTTTGCTATAAATATTTCTATTTCTCTACCACTCTGTGTACTTAACTGTAACGATAATTGCTGTACATTGTAAATGGTAGTTAGAAAGTAAAAATTTTATATTAAAAAAATATCACTATGGATAATAATATTGATGTTGCTCGCTCCCATAAACGTTTTAAGTACAAACATTTCAAAAATTACTACTTGTAATGAATTAAATTTTAAAAAATGAAAAATACTTCATAATTATTTAAATTTCATCCATAGTGACATTTTAGTGGGTACTTACTCAGAAAATAGATGTGTCCATAAAATTGTACGTACCTATTTTTCTACTCCCAATCCCCTTAATTCTATTTGAATTTGTTATTATTAATTGATAATTAAGCTAGTTTTAGAAAAGAAGAAAAATTGATATGTTTCCATTGAGAGTGTTGTATCACCATAAAAGTAAGAGTCCCGCAAAGCTTATTTTCTAGTAGTATATTATAAAAACACCATAAAAATACACAAACTGATGATTCTTTTTATCAATGATGAACTTCAAAAATATTATAAAATATGCAATTTGCCTCTAAAAGTCTAATAATAAAATATTGCATTATGTAATAACCTATTAATTTTTAATCAGCAAAAATGTATTAAATTTAAATGCAGAATTTCATCTCAAATCATGTTTTAAAATATTGCTAATTCATAAAAATATGTTTTTTTAATTATTGTTTGATAAGTAGACTTAAATTCAGAATTTTTTACTATTTTTATCTGATATGTCATAAGATGTTTTTGAGAAAATTCAGATGCAGTATTTTAAAACTTGGATGAGAAGTTTAGGTGTATAAGTGCTTTTAAAAATTGATGGGAACAAATAGAATTTGTTATTTGAATTCCCACTGAAAAAATATAATTCTGTAATGCATATTTGCTTTGGTTGTATGTTATTATATTCACTTAGATGTGTAACATTGTTCTGATAATCACACCCATGTTTTTGTGAATGATGAATTTATTTTAATAAATGGTATATTACATGAAAAATTGTTGTTTTATTGGTTGTTTATTTATCGTATACACGGTCGGCAGTGGTGTACAAGTTTTCAGCAATGATGACAGCAATAAATTAGGCAGTGCGGCATTGAACAGAGCAAGTAAGGTAATAATCTAGGCATTGAGTGGGCAATGGCAGCAATGAACTGGGCAGTGGCAGAAATGAGACTGATACTATTGACATGGACGGCAATGACGGCATTGAAGTGAGCAATGGCGACAGTGAACTGGACAATGAAGCGGTAGACTTCTCCAATTTTTAATAGCAAAAGCATTATTGTCGAGTGCTTTGGTACCGTAGCACTTGTTTTCTCGCATAGTAGCTTTTTTACCAGGTCTAACATATTGGAATTGACTACTGAATAGCTCAATTTTTTACACTTCACGTATAAAATCTACAACTATCGAAATAAATCTTTTATTAAAGATTTTTGAGGAAAATCCTAGAACACGTCGATTCTTATCTTAAATGAGACATATTTTAGTGTAATTGTTATTTGTAGATCGTCTTTTGTTTCCGAGTTATAGCGATAGCGAAAATTTTTTTATATGGAAACCCTAATGTTATGATGGATTTGGAAAGATAATGCAATTCTAAGACCTTGTGCTAAAAAAGTATGATACTGTATTAAGACATTTCTAAGATAATTGCTTTTAAAGTTTTAAAACAAAAATTAAAAAACAAATAAAAATTCTTTAAAGAACTGTCATAAATTTAACGCTAAGTCACTTGTTGCATGGCTACTTCATTTTTTTATTAAAAAAATTAAATTCTTGATTGTTACTCAAAGTTCAAATTTTTTATAAAAAAAATCAAGTAGCCATGTAACAATTGACTTAGTGTTAAATTTATACTTTTGCTTTTCTCACAAAGTTGTGAAGTTGTGAAGTGAAGTTGTGAGTGCCTTCTAATACTTTTGGAGGACCTCAATTTAATTTTAAAAATGCAAACTTTTTAGGATTATGAAATATATAAAGATTATTAAAAGTTTCACAGTTTTATTAAAATATAACCTGACAATATTGTTTCAACAGCTATGCTGTCATTATCAAAGGTAATATAATTATAAACAAACACGTCGCTAAGGTAGATACAAAATAGGTAACTAGATAAAATAATAATAATAATAATCAGAATTAAATATCTAATACTTCCAGTAACGGAGAATTACTGAGCTCAAGTTGTTCATTCATTAAAGATACCCTGAGTTTGTGTTTTTATATCTCAAAGGCTCCTAAAATGTCTAATTTGCGTTTGTTATTACAAAAATGTAGGAATTTAATATTATTTTGAGGAGTCATTGTGTGATTTTGTTCTAAAAGGTGTTTGGCGTAATTCGATTTTTCAGGATGTTTATTTTTGTAATGACGTACGTGTTCTTTATATCTTATGTCAAAATTTCGAAGTGTTTGTCCAATATATACCGAACTACAAAAAGAACAATTTAAACGGTAAATGCCCGATTTCATGATATCATGTGTTCTGTCTTTAGCATTAAATAAAAATGAAAAAGTGTTAGTGTTGGTTTTAAATGTTATTTTATAATTGTTGGTTTTTCTTAGTATATGTTCTCCGTTACTGGAAGTATTAGATATTTAATTCTGATTATTATTATTATTTTATCTAGTTACCTATTTTGTATCTACCTTAGCGACGTGTTTGTTTATAATTATATTACCTTTGATAATGACAGCATAGCTGTTGAAACAATATTGTCAGGTTATATTTTAATAAAACTGTGAAACTTTTAATAATCTTTATTTATTTCATGATTATGGAGTTCCACAAAATAAGGCTGGAAACAATAAACAAAAATTTTTAGGATTATATGAAAGACTGAGAGATACTAATTGGAATGATGTAACGTAAGCCTCTGACGTTAATGATAAAGTTTCGGTATTTTATGAAAAATATACACAGCATTTGGTACAGTGCCCAAAACTAAATTAAAAAGACATGTTTATCCAGTTTCGTTTACTACAGATATACTTAAAGATATCCAACATAAATATTAGTGCCATAGACAATTTAAAGTCACACAAAGTTCTATATACGAGGGTGGTCCCAGAAGTACCCGACCTGACCAAGAGGTGGCGGTAGTTGTTTGAAAATATCACTGTATTGGAAAGTACGCAGTGTATAAAGCATATGTTTCAAGTTTGAAAGCGCCACGTTGTTCAGTATTTGTTTGGCAGCCATCAATAGTGAACGTTGTCAGTGAATTTCTGAAAATGGAGAAAATTGGTCATCCTTATGTGATACAATACTTTTATTTGAAAGGCCTCAGCCCAACCAATATAAAAGCTGAACTGGATTCTACTCTGGGTGAGTCTGCTCCTTCGTTTACAACAGTTAAATTTTGGGTAGCTGAGTTTAAACGAGGCCGTACGAGCTGCCAAGACGAGCATCGCAGTGGTCGACCAAATGAGGTGACGACTCCAGAAATGGTGAAGAAAATTCACAAAGTGGTACCTGATGATCGTCGACTGAAAGTGCGCGAGCTAGCAGACATTACGGGCATTTCAAAAAGTGCGGTACATCACATATTATCTGAAAATTTGGACATGAGAAAGCTGTGTGCAAGATGGGTGCCGCGTTTGCTGACACTCGAGCAAAAACAGTGTCATGAAAATGTTTCAATTGAGTGTTTAGCGAAGTTTCACAGCAACAAAGCAGAATTTTTGCGCCGTTTCGTAACAATGGATGAAACATGGGTCCATCATTTCACACCCGAGACAAAAGAACAATCGAAACAATGGACTCAAAAGGGAGATCCGGCTCCAAAGAAGGCGAAGACCGTTTCATCTGCAGGCAAGGTTATGGCGTCGGTTTTTTGGGATGCGCGTGGAATAATTTTTATTGACTATCTCGAAAAAGCAAAAACTATCAACGGCCAGTATTATGCAAACTTATTGCAACGTTTGAGCGAAGAAATCAAGCAAAAACGGCCGCATTTGGCTAAAAAGAAAGTGTTGTTTCATCACGACAATGCGCCAGCTCACAAATCCGTTATTGCAATGGCCAAAATTAATCAATTAAAGTTTGAATTGCTACCTCATGCACCATATTTGCCAGATTTAGCCCCCTCGGATTATTTTCTGTTCCCAAACTTGAAAAAATGGCTCAGTGGTCAAAGATTTTCCAACGATGAAGAAGTGATGTCAGCAGTTAATGGCTATTTTGAGGAGCAAGACAGTTGTTATTATAAAAAGGGTATCGAACTTTTTGAACACCACTGGGAAAAGTGTATAGAGCTGAAAGGAGATTACGTTGAAAAATAAATAAATCTTTTTCCAAAATTTTTGTGTTTTCTTTGTTGGGTCGGGTACTTCTGGGACCACCCTCATATTTACAAGAATTTAAGAAATCAAAAATCTTTTCTCAGATTCCTGTATTATAAGAAGTATGGAGTGTATGCATTAACCATGCCATCGATGACTTTGAGAACAGAATTTAATTATCTCTCTCTAAAGAGCAGACGTAATTTAGCGGCTTTGATTTTTGTTTATAAAGTTGTGCGTCATCTTATTGATAGCCCATGCATATTGCAGTACATATATTTTAAAGCCCCCACATATAATTCTAGAATTACAAATTCTTTTCATATTACCACAGCGAAGACAAATTATTTTATGAATTCGCCATTAGTCAGAATGTGTCGAACTTTCAATCACTACGCTACAAATTGTGATATATTTATAATAAGTCAAAATCAGTTTAAAACTGTTCTAAAAGCCCATTTAGCTGAACATGATGCCGATTTACAATTGTAACTTCTATAAACTTTTATTATTAATGTTATTATATAATTTTAAATATTTTTTTTTCTCTCTCTTTACTCACCTTTCGCTGGAGATTAACTTTTGTTAGAGGGGAGGAAATTCATGATTATTTTTTATTATTATTCTTATAATTATAATTACTATTATTATTAGTACTCTTTAAGTTGGAGCGATTAGATGTGTAGAATTCTTAATATTTTCAGTTTATCCTTTACTTTCTATAATGGTATATTTTTCTTAAGAATTGTAACCTGTAATTGGATCAAGTGATCTGTTGGTTACAATAATAAATAAATAAATAAATTTGACAGTTCTTCAAAGAATTTTTTTTTTTATTAAAACTTGGAACTCTTGATTATTTTTTAACTTTTGTTTTAAAACTTTAAAAGCAATTATCTTGGAAATTTCTTAATACAGTATCATACTTTTTTAACAAATTTGGTCTTAGAATTGTGTTCCTTTTTGAATTCCATCTTTCCAAATCCATCATAAAAAATTAGCGTTTCCATTTAAAAAGATTTTCGCTATCGCCATAACTCGAAAACAAAAGACGATCTACAAATAACAATTACACTAAAATTGAAGTCTCATTTAAGAAAATATTTAATAAAAGATTTATTTCAATAGTTCCAGACTTCATACACGCACTGTATATTCTTAATTTCTGTAACTGTGTGGCAAACTTTCCAATTGGCTTTGAAAGAAGTAAAAGATGAATACATACATTTCGATTAGAATAAATCTATTAATGTGGTGTAGTCCTCAAATTCTATGACAGTTTTACAATTAATTGCCGTTGCAAATATGCCTGACTGATATGATTGAAATCTCAAGTAATAAATAATGAGATGATTGGTCAAGATTTATAATTTTCATCGGAAAAATTATGAAGATGAATATGTATTGTGAAGAATCTATACTTATAGTGTTTTCCGTAATTTCTATTATACATTCAACATGTTTTAAAAATTTCTTCTGTGGGCTACGACTAAGCTATTTGTGACTGAATAGTAGCCATCAAATTCTGCGCAGGACCATTGGAGACTAGTTTTGTGCATTTCATCCACTTTCTACGAAAATCTTTGATGGAAGTTGCCGGTTTACACGTTTTACGAAGTCTCAACTTGATGAGCCCAGTAGTTTTCTACTAGAAACAACTCGGGACATGGATAGAAGGATTGGTGTCTTTTGGTACAAACTTAACGGAATTAGTTTCATACCAGCTCATGGCTTCTGTGGGATAATGACAACTCGCCAAATCTGACCAAAAAAGTGTTGCAGAACGTTCTGTGTCTCTAATGATGGAAAAGATTTTTTTTTAGGCAGTCGTTGATGTGTTTTGCTGTTAATGGTTCTGTTACTCATGAAAGGAACTACTTAGGGCTACTCATTACCTGAAGAACCAGGCCCCAGAAGCTTTGAAGCTTGTACGGGAGGGAGGAGTTTATTACTATTGCTACATTAACAATATGAAATAGGCTAAAACCTATAAGTAAAAGCAATAAATAAGTACAATTTTCCATGTACTTGTTTTATTTAGAAAATTTACCTTTTCCCGATCTATTGGCAAAATAACATAATAAATATCTTCATGAGGATCCTAGAAAACAAGCTAGAAGTTCTGATGCTGGGCTACCATACGTTTGTTGAGAATTACATAGCGTCGAAGTGCTATTATAACTATAATTTGAATGCAAATCCATATAGAAAAATGTATCACCCCAACTAGGAGTCGAACCCAGGATCTTCTGCTATCTAGGCGGTATCTCAACCAACTGAGCTAGTGGGCAACTATCAGCAGCGTGACAAATTTTTCATGCCAAATTGTGTTCAAATGCTGTTGAAAAATAGAGGAAGTTATTGTTATGTTACGGGCTTCCGAAAATATGAAACAAAAAAAATGAAGCCCGTTTCTTGCAACGAAAGTAAGTGAACTGTATTTTGAAAATAGCACAACAACAAAAAAGGTAATAAAAGGATTCAGATGGTTAATTAATGAAAACCCAATCAAGGGACTTACCCTAAGTTAAAATGCTTCTTTGCTGTTATTGTTGCTCTTTTCCAAACTCACCCCAGTTTCAAGCTTTGGGGCCCCAAATCCAAAGATTAAATCACTTTCTGAACCCAATTGTTTGCGGTTTTCCAATTCTCCCTAAACTCAATGAATCCTTTTATAACACTTCACCAAAGCATGTTCCAAGAACATTCACGAATAATTAATTCATGAAGAATTAATGATTGTTTAAATTATAAAATACTTTTTAAACCCAAATATTGACGACGACGAAAAATTAAGACGACTTTTATATCAAAATTAAGAATAATTTCCAAACATAATTATTTTTTAAGACAATTAAAAAAACGATTCGAAAGCAATTGTTTTTTGTTTCGCGGCAAACTACTTTTTGTAAAATGGCGGCGAAAACGGTCGTGCTTGACTGTAATTGATCTTTGCATAAACATACCGCCCACCGTAAAATAGATATTTTACCGTATTAACATACGAATTACATTGACAAATAATTAATGCGAAACCTTATAATAGTTGAAAAAAGTTAAGGTAAAAAAAATGAAGTTAGGTACTTAATTAATCAGACACCCAAATTCCATCAATTAAGTGACAATCAAAAAAAAATGGAAGGCATAATTAAATTCTCAAAGCAACTTGATATGAGACAATCCTCAAATAAATAAATAAATGTAGCCGATCAAGAGACAAACCTAGCCGATGAAGAGGCTAACCTGAAAAGAATGTCTTCGCCAAACATCCCACAATACCTGAGGGGGCAAGGAGAAACCATGTAGCCCCCCCAGGGGACCCTGTTTATCGTACCAGTGTACAGTTGGATTTCTAATCAAAATATAATATAGCACAATGCTATCTTTACCACCACCACAACAAACCAAAACTGGTAAACACAAGAAAGTGTTAAAGTGAAAATTAAAGAAAAGCAGGATCGACGGGTACCTAACAACCCAACTCCCAAGGCCTCAGAACACATACAGTACTTCAATCTGAAGACACTGGCGACTTCAATGACCTATAACAAAGGGTAAAGAAAAGATATGAAGAAGAGAAAACAAAGATAGAGATAGCGAAGAAGGAAAACACCTCCCGTCTTAATCAAGATGGGAACCCCGTCTAAATATAATTAGACCGCCCAGCGTTAGGGCCACCCAAATATCCCATCGAGAAAGACCAACAAACGTCCGCAACAGGACCAAATAATTATCTACGAAACGAGACCAAACTATAACAAATACATGAAGGTATTCCAATCTAACGAATAAACGAACCAACTTCGATAACTAACAATACAACGAACCAACTTCGATACTTATTCACGATAACAAACCCTGATAACCAATCCCGATAACCAACTCCGATAACCAATCACGATAGCCAACTCTGACGAAATAACGATCCAACGAACCAACTGCGATAATCAATCCAGTCATTAATCTGACCAACTAACGAACAATAAATCACGAAACTAACTAATCCAACGAACCAATCAATGTCTTCCCAAAGAAGACCGAAGAGATAGCTCAAAAAGAGACTATCAAAATTCTAATAAGAAGGCCGAAAACGAAATGAATATTCAAGTTATTGAAAGGGCAAGGGACACAGTTTCACCACTGGTCTCTTATAAATACCCTTCGATGTACGAATAGTTACTACCCGTATCTGATTATCAGATCCCGGATCTATATCAACGATACGACCTAACTTCCATTGTAACGGTGGTAACAGCTCATTTTCAATGAGCACCAACGTACCATTCGAAACGGAATCAGTATTCTGGTTCCACTTCTGTCTTTGTTGTAGGGTATTCAAATACTCACAACTCCAACGTGACCAAAATTGTTGCTGTAATGATTAAATCCTCTGCCAACGCGAGAGCCTCGATAAAGGGAGATCTGAAAGATCATCCGTATAAAAAGTACCCAAAGGTTCCAGATTTAAAAAATGACTCGGGGTGATAACTTGGAGATCATTGGGATCTGTGCTATTTGCAAACAATGGCCGAGAATTAAGAACAGCTTCAATTTGTGCGAAGACTGTAGTTAATTCCTCAAAAGTGAGGATTTGTTCACCGATTATTCGGACCAAATGACTTTTGGCGCTCTTAATTCCGGCTTCCCATAAACCACCCATATGGGGACTGGCAGGCGGATTAAAGTGCCAATCCAATGCCTCTTCGGCCAGGGCAGACTTAAAATGCCTCCTTAACTCACGATGAGCTCCCACAAAATTGGAACCTAAATCACTAAATATATAACAACGCATGCCTCGACGCGAGATGAACCGGCGAAATGCTGCCAAGAATGCTTCCGTTGACAAATCGGAAGCCAACTCCAAATGTACTGCTTTAGTAGTAAAGCAGACAAACAAACAAAGATAGGCTTTCAAAACTTTTACCCCACGTAGCTTGTTCATGGTTATGGAAAAAGGTTCGGCGAAATCAACTCCAACTACCTTAAAGGCTTTCACTTGCGAGACTCGACTAGCGGGGAGATCACCCATCAAAGCAGGTTTGACTGATGGAGGATTCACCCTAAAACAAGAAGGATATTTCGAAACTACCGAGTGAATTGCTCGGCGGGGCGACAAAATCCAGAATTGACGTCTCAAAAGAGCTCAAGTAGTACTTTGACCTGGATGTAAATACATCTTATGATAATGAAGAATGATTAAAGACGTTAAGTGATTCTTTCGAGGTAATAATATAGGATCTTTAGACGTATAATCCAACGTCGCATTCCTAAGACGACCTCCTACCCTGATAATACAATTCGAATCTAAAAAAGGATTAAGGAGGCCGCAGGATCTTGAAACAAGGAAGGGCCTGTTCCAAATGAACAATTTCATCAGTAAAGCAAACTTGTTGTACCAATTTAATTAGAAGTAATAAAGAATTACGAAGTTCCAGCAAAGTAAATATACCGGCAATTCTTTCTTTTCTTTGGCAAGTCGAAATAAATCGTAAGCAATATCCAAAAATTCTCAGTAATTTGGATAATGACGAATATCGTTCAATTAAAGCAAAAAAATTATTATTATTATAGATCAATAAACAAATAACCTCACGCTTAGGTTCTTCAACTGTTGTAAATCGGGTCGGCTGTGGATTCCATCTTAAGGATGGTATTAATAACCAACTCGGCCCCGCCCACCATAAGGGATGATCAACTAACTGAGAGGGAGTAACGCCTCTCGAAGCGCAATCAGCAGGGTTATCTGCAGAAATGATGTACTTCCAATGGTTACTGGGTAAATGTTCTTGGATCAGGGCGACTCGATTGGCCACAAACGTTTTCCAAGTATATGACGGTGATTGAAGCCAAGAGAGTACTACTTGAGAATCTGACCAAGCGAATATTTGCGAAAACTTCACGTGTATAATGTATGAGTTGTGCTAATAGAACAGCCGCACACAGCTCTAATCTTGGAATCGAAAGATTCTTTAACGGTGCAACTCTAGTTCTTGCGATAACAAATCTAGTAGTAGCGTTTCCATCTAAGGAGACGACTCGAAAGTACACAACAGAAGCGTAAACAATTTCGCTACTATCACAAAAGCCATGAATTTCTATCTTGTCGGAATCTTTAAATGCAAACCAACGATCAATAGAAATATTTTTTAGGATGGGCAACTCCGCTTGGTACGTATGCCAGATTTGAATAATCTCAATGGGAGCTTCAGCGCCCCACTGAAGATCCATAGCCCACAAACGCTGGACGAGATGCTTTGCCAAGACCACAACTGGTGCCAAATAGCCCATAGGATCAAAAATCCGAAGAATTGAGCGTTTTGAACAAATCTTCGATTGCGGCAGAATACTAAACGAGAAACAATCCTGAGCCGGTATCCATCTTAAACCAAGAACTTTTAAGAAGGATGGCTCATCTTTATCGAAAGAAATCGATTGTTGATGTAAAGCCGGCACTTCTTGCAAATCCTTGGATTCATTACTCACGAACTTTTTTAATTCAAAATCTCCCCGACGTAGTAGATTGATTAAATCATTGGCCAAACGACTTGTCTCATTTATAGAAGAACCCCCTGTAACGACATCATCTACGAAAATATCAGATTGCAGAACAGCAGTAGCACGGGGAAAATCAGATGCTTCATCAATGGCCAACTGCTTGATACAACGAAGTGCTTATAAAATAAACTACAATTATAACAAATTAGGATTCATTAAAAATTAATGTTTTTATAGTTTATTATATTTGAAATTTACATGTTTTTTAAAAGAAAAGTTATTAGTCTCCAAATAGATAAATCTTATCTATTTTGGGATTAATAAAGTTTAATTAGAGTATTAAAAAGATAGAAGCTTGTAGTCAGATTTTTCCTTTAAAATTAAAATTTAAAAAACTAAATTTATAAATAAGAGATTATTTCAATCGTTTTAATTTATATTATAGAAATTATATTCTCTGGTATCAATTCTTTTTGTTGCATTGTTTTGTATTAATAAAAATGAAATTGTGTTATTATCATTTTGGAAATTTATTTGTATGTGTTTTTCTATTTTTTTGTTTATAATTGATAAGAATTTAGAATACATTTAAAGCGACCCGCCTGAGAGAGTCTCAATTATGCGAAAAGTAAAGCTTTTCACTACTTCAATAGATTTACTCGGAGTATAATATTATTATAAGGTGAACAAGTTGTAAGATATAATTCTTTATGTGCTTTTACGTAATCACATTTTTGTCTGTATCTGTACCAATTATATTAAATCCCCATATAAATGTCATATGAAATTTATGACACTAAAAGTGGGACATTATTATAAATCTAAACTCCCCCAAATATTGATCGTATCAATATGTACCACGAAAGCTTTGAAAATGTAAAAGTTTTGTTTATTTATTTATTATTTATAAACAATTTCTGCTTCTCTATCAAGTACTTCTAGACTTTAAGGAGCGTTTTGTCTACCTTTATTTTCTAAAATTTTGCTTTGTTACTGTAACTGTTGGTATGATCGTTAATAATAATAATAACGTATGATCGTTAATAACACACAGTTTTTCGTTACTGTAAATTATTCTGAATATAACACACAACATAAAATAAGCCGCGCGATGGACGTCACTGTAACCTCAAAAAAATTTCACAATCTGAATACTTACTGCAAACCTCATAAAAATGATACTTACTGTAATACTCCGTATTACAGTAAGGTATTATATACTCCGTTATATATATGAGGTTATATACTCCGTATATAACCTCAGTATTCGCAAATAGAAAATAATACTGGCAATATTGATTAAATTCAATTAATAGTCATGTTTAGTTACGTTAGTATTAAGCTGGTTAAAATATTTTAAAGACTTTCACAAGTGAACGGTCCAATATTATCACAGGGTTTAATTCAAATGTTCATTTATTTGTAAATAAAATATTTACTTGTCTCCAATGACAGTAGTAATGGTTTGGATACTAATACCCTAATACGAATTCTTATTAAAGGAAAATATAGACATAAATTTATAAAACACAATCATTAGAGAAAATGGTACAGATGATTTTTACATTTAAGACTTACTTTAATCAAACAACTATCCTTTATGATACTTTGGTAAAATTTTACAATTCTTTAAACTTCAAAAAAAAACAACGCTTGCATAATAATGCCCTTGTTTCACTTGACACTAGGTACAAAATACCTCACAGATTATAGATAAAAACAGAAGAAGAACTTTAAATTCTTGTATAACACTTCACCAAAGCATGTTCCAAGAACGTTCACGAGTAATTAATTCATGAAGAATTAATGATTGTTTAAATTATAAAATACTTTTTAAACCCAAATATTGAAATTAAGACTACTTTTATATCAAAATTAAGAATAATTTCCAAACATAATTATTTTTTAAGACAATTAAAAAAACGATTCGAAAGCAATTGTTTTGTTTTGTTTCGCGGCAAACTACTTTTTATAAAATGGCGGCGAAAACGATCGTGCTTGACTGTAATTGATCTTTGCATAAACAGTTATATAACATACTAGCAGTGGCGGTGGGTGTATACATCAAACTCGGGGCACACGACAAACTGGTATATCGCTATCATGCTCGTATGCACACATTAAAGCAGTATGATATACTGCTCATTGATGTTGCACTGCGAGTGCCCCGGGTTTGACATATGCACCCACCGCTACTGCATACTAGTGTATCCAGATATTGTGTAAATATTATTGACTAGGAGAGGAGGTCAGCTTACTACAACGAAGTTTATTGATATCGTTTTAGGGGCAGTAGAGGGATAGGTCCCTTTCTTAATTGCAGAATGACGGCTCCCAACTTGTCTTTATTTTTGAGAAAACTTTGTTTAAAGGTTTACGAATGCCATAAATAGCTTACGAGTGTTATGGGAGTTATAACAAGTGATGAACATTGCAGCTTATGAATCGGTCGGTCTAAAGTTTGAATCCTGGTAGCGGCAAATTCTTTCTTCTTAATTTTTCTATTTCTGTGTGGTTCCAGATTTTTGTAATGAACTTTGATTGCGAAGTTTGGTTACGAATATTTTCGGTTATTACTTTTGGTTATGAATAATTTTGGTTACAAAAAATTTTAGTTATGATTTTGGTTAAGAATTTTTTTTTAAGAAAGGTTTCCCATCTACCCTTCGAGCAATGTGGTTGTCCAAAATAGAACAAACAAATTGCTTGGGGCTTCCCCTAACCTCCATACGTCCATCCTACGAAGCCATGAAGACTTATATGTGGATAATTGTGACTATAATTTTGTTTATAAGGGAAGTAGAGAAACAGATAAATACATAGCAATATAATTTAATATTTTGATACATTGTTAGACTAGACGACAGGATTCCAATTCTTATCATTAACTTTAATGTCCGAAATAATATTATAGAAGCAATTAGGGATCAAAACAAACAGTATCAGGTTGATAATAATACCATGATAATAAAAAAATATTTAAACACAAAAAAGAAAAATTATGGTAATATTGTATTAGAAATGAATGAGGAAATCCAAAACAAAATACTCAACATAGGTAAAATAAATGTAGGTTGGAGACGATGCAATGTTTATTAATTCATTAATATCACTCGTTGTTTTAGGTGTTGTGGATTCTTGCATAAAGCAGGAAAATGTAGAAACAAATTAGCTTGTTATAAATGTGGTGAGGAGCATAACGCAAATGAATGTACATCAGATCATGTTAAGTATATAAACTGTATGACTGCGGTAAAAAAATTCAAAATATCATTAAACATTGAGCATCAAGCAACAGATAAAATGTGTCCCTGTTATAAAAGAATAATAGAAAAAGAATCTAATAAGGTGCAGGATACCTTGTAGCAATTAAAGAGAAGTGATTATGGGAAAATTTTATACTTAAATTGTCAAGGACTATTGAATAATAAAGAAGAAATTTTTAACTTAGGTCATACTTACAAACCAAAATTAAAACAGGAAATTCAATACAAGGTAATATTAAATAAAACAAACAATGATTATGTATGGATTTTAACAATTAAGTTGACCTTACAAAATGAAAAATTCTTATTAACTGTAATTTATTACCCACCACAAACTAAGGATAACTTATTTGTAGATTACTTTAAACAGTTTCTTGAAGATATCGAGATTGATGGAACAACAATCATAACTGGAGATTTCAATTTTGATTATTTTAAATCATCATTCTATGGAGATAAAATAAAGGAGGTAATATTTCAAAATGGTCTTAGCCAAATAGTAGCATCTCCAACAAGAACAACAAAGAATTTACGAACATTATTGGATTATATAATTACAGATAAGGTAAATATAAAGCATAAAGTATTATTAACACCTAAAATTAGTGATCACTCCATCATAGATATTGAGATAAATGGATGCATTCAAAGAAACAAAATTATAAAATCAAAAAGAAGGTGCTTTACAAATTATAATAAACAAGCATTTCAAAATAGCTTACTTACAAGTGGCTGGGATAATACAACCATGGATATTAATGTTCAACTAGACAAACTTCACGAAAACATTTTAATAAATTTGGATACTATTTGTCCTATAAAAGAAATTCGAATACCAATTAAATATTATCAAAACAAATGGATGACTAGAGAAATTAGTCAAAATATAAAAGAAAGAGATATAAGATACAAAAGAGCGGTTCTTACAAATAATGAAGAAGATTGGAGATTATTTAAAGAACAAAGGAACATGGTAGTGAAGTTAATCAGAAAAAATAAAGAAAAATACTACAAAGACATTATAAAAAATTTAAAAGGTAAGGAATTATGGAAGAAGTTAAAAATATTGTTACCGAACAGCAAAGTATTAACAAAAAATTATATTTCATTTGGACAAAACACAGAAACGGAAGATAACACAATTGCTGAAAAATTTAATACATACTTTGTTAAAAGCATAGAAGACATATGCATTTCAATAGATTCAAACGATAATATGGATTATATTTGGGAGCATATTAAATACAAAGCAAACTTTGATAGATTTACTCCAGTAACAATTTGACAGGCTTAAGGAAGATTATTTACGACCTGAAAAACACAACAGATAGTGACACCCTTATAAGTGTGAACATCATAAAAGACTCATTTGAGGTGATAGGAAATCAGTTTTTAGATGTAATTAATACTTCTCTAAAGTATGGTGTATTTCCAGACAAATTAAAAGTTTCTTACGTGACCCCAGTACAAAAGGTTGTGGGTTCATGTAAATGTGAAGATTACAGGCCAATTAATGCAGTGTCAGTGTTGGAAAAAATTATTGAATCAGAAGTAAAAAATCAAATTAATAAGTATTGTGAAGAATATTCGGTTATTGTAAGCAATCAATCTGGCTTTAGGAAAGGGCATTCATGTGAAGCAGTAGTTTTGAGTGTGTGTGATGAATGGTACAAGCAAATTGAAGATAACAAATATCTTATAGATGTATTTTTAGATTTTAAGCAAGCATTTGAAACTATCAATAGAAATGTATTAATAGAGAAATTGAAAAGAATTGGTTTTGTGGGAGTTGTCCTTGAATGGATAAAAAATTACTTATTTGACAGAAAACAAAAAGTTAAATTTAATAACAGTATATCAACGGAAAAAAACAATGATCTTGGTGTTCCGCAAGGAACAATCCTGGTACCAATTTTTTTCAATTTATATATTAATGATATTGTTAAACATGTAGAAAACTGTGAAATTACTATGTTTGCAGATGATACTAAGTTATATATAGCTGGGAACGATATTGTAGCGATGTGCCAAAACTTAAACAATGAATTGGTTAAAATCCATAAATGGCTATGTGATAATAAATTATGTTTAAACCTCAAAAATCAAAATGTATGGTGGTTTCTAAGCCATATAATCTACAAAAACTTATGAATAGTGATGTTAAGGTAGTTATTAATAATCATGTTCTTGATAACGTCACAGAAATAAAGTACTTAGGTATATAAATTGATAATTTAAATTTTAAGAAACATATCAATTACATTTTAAATAAACTTTCTAAAAAAATTTATCTTTTCAGGAGAATTCATAGAAACCTAAATATGAATAATAGGATACTAATTTACAACACAATCATAAATCCACATTTTCAATACTGTGCATCTATATTATTTCACTGTAATGCAAACCAGTTAGGTTACATAAAATGCAAAATAAAGCTAAGATACTGATATTAAAATGTAATAGGTACACGCCAATACAAAATATGCTTGAAGCTCTTGGTTTCATGAATGTAAAACAACTTATAACTTTCAAAATGTTAATCTTGATATTTAAAATAAAAAACAAAATGACACCGGAATATCTATGTGATAAACTAAATTATGTATATAACACTCACCAACATAATACAAGAAAAAACCAAGATTTTTATGTAGAAAGAACTGTTTCAGCATGTAGGGCTAAAACAACTTTTGTCTTATATTATACAATAACTTGCCCTGTACTATCAAATACTGTGATAATTATAATGATTTAAAAAAAAAGGTTAAATTCTATATGTATGTAATCGTAAATGTATCATTTTTATTCATTATGTTTTTTATGATAAATGTAAATAGCTAACTGCTAATAAAGATACATTATTATTATTATTAAAGTTTTGAAAGGGAATTTGTTTAAAACTTTAGGAACGTAATATGTTGATTGTGATGTGGATATACCAAATATTTTTGGTTAAAATAGTATTTTAAAATAACTATCGAGTCTCTTAATTTAAAAAATTTAAACACGCCGAGAGTACTATAACAAGTATCCAATGTAAAGTTGAATGATTCGGGATTTTTGATATTAATACAGACTGATTTTATCATATTGTTTTGAAGTCTGATTAAGCTGTTCAAGTGATAATTAAAGGTGAATCCATAGCATGTTATTCCATATCTGATCACAGATTCGGCAAGGGACTGATAAATTAACTTTTTTGTCTCTACAGAGAATCTAAATCTAAAGTGATACAATTTTACCGCTATAATACGTAATTTTTTTGAAATTTCGCCGATATGTGCCCACACAGCACAAATTGATCCATTAGATATACAAAAAATATTCATATTGGATATCCAGGATATCCATGAGATATTGAATGATATCCATTTTACATTGAATGGCTATCCAGATGTCCTACTAATATCCACCATTTTGGATATCCAGAAGATATTTATATGGCAGTGCATTATATATACATTAAATATATTTTTCATCCATAGTATAACCATTAGATATATTAAAGGTAGTTTATTGATATCCATAGCAATTCTGTATTAGGTCTTGAATGGATATTATTGTAGTATTCAAAAAAACCACAGCATTATTATCAGCATTTATTAAAAACAACATAAACATGTATATCAGCACAAAAAAAGTATACATATGTTAGAAACTGTTAAATTATCTCTGTATCATTTTTGTAAGCATCTGTATTTTCTTCAAGTCTATCCATATCACGGCTTTTCCTTTCTCTGAAAAAGAAATAATATTCTATTAAGAAAAGCAAAAACAATTACTGCAAAATATATTTTTTAATTACAGGGCCGTTTCATTACATATATACATACATACATATAAAAAATGATCGTAGACTAAATTACAGATTTAGGCAAATTTTAGTTTGAATGATTTTAGATTGAATATGGATAGACAAATATTTCATGTTTATTGGCAAATAAATACATATGTATTGTTTTTGTTCCTAGTACTAGCATGGCGTAGCCAATTTTTAATGCTATCAATAATTTCTTTATCAGTGGCATTGGCAGCAATATTATGTGCACGTACTGAATCTAAAAAAATACAATAATTAATGCATATCTAAATTATATCATATAATCAAACTTACTTAAAATAACTTCTGCAAGAATCAAGTGTTAGAAAACCCTCTTTCTCTTTGCTCCCATCCAACTGTAAAGTATAGCAAGTTCATCAGAAAATAATTTTCTTAGAATTAATTTTGTGATCTCATCAATTTTATGACCACCTATGCGACTACAACAACGGATCTAAAAACAAACAAGTGTTATGTGAACTACATCAACAATAGAACTTTAAGTTCGAATATCTCTTGAAAATTCTCTTCACTGTTTTACATAAACAGCTTGAATTTTTTTTTTGATAATATGCCTATCACTTTTCATATTATATATGATTAATCAAGGTTATTGCTCGGTAATGTAATACAAGAAGTTAATATGATCAAAACAATCAAATTAATTTTATCAGACTACTGCACTTGTTTAGAATTAACCAATCACATGAGGTGACAACGCGTCAAAATAATCATGTACTAACAATATGCTTTATGCAACCTACCGTTAGACTTTCTACCTTTTACTATTATTATTAGCTTTCATATTACTGAATGAGAAATTTAGACTACAGTAGGAACTCCATAATCCGAACACACTGTATTCCGAATATCCAGTAATCCGAACCAACATTTACAAGCTATAATCCGAACAAACCTCTTTAATCCGAAATTCTCTTTAATTCGAACAAATCTCTTTAATCCGAACAAGAAAATTCTATGTACATACTAAGATTGAATATGTAGCGTTCTTGGAAGGTGAATATTAATTATAAATGAGATTACAGCAGATTGCTGATGCAGTTTTTGGCTGATACTGTTATGACCCAACGGGTGCAAACAAATTCTACAAAGACCAACAAACGCTTTTGTTATTAATATAAAGAGTAATAAAGACTCTGAAGGTTACATATGTAAAAAAGAAGCTATAAATATAGTAATCATACCATCATAAAGGCGCCCTAAATGTTTTGACGTTGCAGTTTTGCCGCAATTGTTTGTATAATGACATCATCTACCTTAAAACTTTTTTCTCACAATTTTGTTAATACACAATTTGTATTCATGGCGTTCAAAATTTAATAAAACTTGTCAAAACGTAAACACATTATTAAAACTATCAGAGAAATTATTCAGCAATTAAATGTTGGGTTAGTGTTTAACGATTGGTTTAAAATATGGTATTGGTAAATAGACAGTCAGCGATATAAAGAAAACTAAAACTAAAATCCCAGAATATGTCTCATCTGCTGACAAAGGTACAGGAAATAGAAAAATATTAAAATTAAGACCATGGAATGATAGGACAACGCTATACAAGGAGAAAGAGAAAACTTAAAGAAAAAAATTACTGATTTTCTTAATTAGAAATAAAAGTTTTGTAATAAAATTAGTAAATTACATAAGTTAAGTTCTTTATAATAAAGTACCATGGCATAAAGCAATGTTTATATTCGTACATCCAGTAATCCGAATTCCTCGTTAATACGAATTAGCCCTGCATTTATAGGTTCCGATTAAAGATTTCTACTGTATTATATTAGCTCTAAAAGTATAAAGAAATCAGACCGATAAATAAGAACACCGAACAATTTAATTTTGAAAACTTAACAGTTAAATAAGTTTTATTTAATACCTAAACTAAAAAAGTAAGTTTTAAATTTAAATTTTACTTTTGTCAATAACCTTCATTAGTACAATTTTTGTTCATACCAAATTGCTTTTAAATTCAGGTTCCACTTGTAACTTTGTTTCTATGTCAGTAAGATCCCCATTGGCTTGAAGCTGAAATTTATTTTTGATGATACCATCATACTGTCTAGATATTTCTAATTTCTCATCATCTTCATTTATTTTTAGTTGAGAACTACCTTCAAGCAAAGCTATTTCTTGATTTAATTGAATAATATTAAACTTTATAAATGAAAGATCATGACAAATTTTTCTTTTGAAATCTAAACCAGTTAAAAATTAAAATTAATGGATGTATTATTTCTGCACACCTTACCATCGTTAGAAAGACAAGACTGAGCTAAAGGAGGAATTTTCATTTTATGAATACTGGATATTGTGCATGGAACTGACGGCTTTAACGGGGCGATTGCTATATCAGTCTCAGTAAAATTCTCATCTTCATTGTGTTGGTACAACTTTCATTTTCATTATTTACTGGTTTTGGTTTATCTCTTTGTAACATTTTAACTTTCGGCTCCAGAGGAAATGGCTTTAATTGGAAAGTTATCTGATCTTCGCATGCTTCATCTTCGCTGCTGGAAATTACTGTCTTTCTTTTGAATTTACGTTGTTTTTTGCTTCTTCGCTATCAGTATTTACATCGGATAGTTCTTCTGCTAATTTTAATTTTGGTTTTGCAATTTCATATGAAGCTGAAAATAAAGTTAAATTAAAGTAAGTATTTCAATCTTCTAGTAATACTACTCTTACTAGATACATTATGTTTTACTCACAATATGTTCCTAAAATTCGGACACCATACAGAGGCCACGTATCTTGTGGATCTTCACAACTTTCTCGTATCGTAATGTACTTTTAAAAGTTGGCCAAAAACATTCACTACCTTTAATCCAATTTTTCATTCATGCTTAAAAATATAACTTCACAGTGTAGTCGTAAAACTACTAATTTCTGGCAGGAATTAACAAACTGTTGACAAAACAAAACAAAAAGAATGCAACATAAACTTACTTTATAACACTACAAAACTTACAAATTTAATATTTACACCTACCATATAAGAGCAATTAATACCTACCTATCAGTTAATTATTCTTCGCTGCTTATATGCACTTATTAGTTTTATGGCCGGTTTCACAAAGCTTGATTAAGTTCTTCTTAACTTAATCATGGTTAAATTTGAAATCCAGAAATATAATTGGATAAAATTTTAGGTCTCTTAAACCTCAGCCAATGAAATTTCTGGTTTTCAAAGTTAATCACGATTTAGCTAATCAGAACTTAATCAAGCTTTGTGAAACCGGCCATTACTGTGTATAAATCTAATAAATATCTAATAAAAATAACGAAAAGCTACACACAAAACACTAAACAAAACAGTAACTGATGCCTTCAACAGCGCTGCCAATAGTATTTTAGAAATCTCAAAGCTTATAACGACAATTCCCGCTTTTTTTCACTTATTTAAAAATAATAAAATTGAATAGAAATTTAAACATTCAAAACACCACCATATTTATTTAAAATATAAATATGACTTATTGCTTTATTACAGCAACGCAGTTTGGTAACTAAGAACGGTTACACTCACATTCCGTGCAGTGTAAATTGTTAGCCCAAATTTTACAGGTTTTAATCTGTCGAGTTTATTGTTCAAAATTAAAAAAAAATAGAAAAACGAATACAAATCTAATTTATGTTATGTTACTTTCTGTACATCTATTAGATATCCATAAAATATCTTTTATGGATTGGACATTATAATTATGTTTATTTTATTTTGACATGATAATCGTCTTTATTGGCACTCAATTGCGGGCGTAATTTGGCTTTTTTAGCCCGAGGGCGTATAAAGTTGCTAAGATACAAAGAAAACGTTTCTATAGAGTTCTAACAATTTTAATAAATAATTATAACTATTACATTTTTTCAAAATGAAATGTGCAATTGCTTGCAATTATCCTTTCCATGAAGCAAAATAAAATAAAACGTTGTATGTACCACGGGCATAATCAAGATAATGGCCCTCGAGAAATTAAAAGCCCTCCTTCGTCGGGCTTTAAACATTCTCTCATGCCATAATCTAATAGATTATGCCCTTAATACATAAATAACTATTATGTCAGTTTATGTATGTCTATTAGATATCCATATAATATCTTTTATTTTATTTTGACATGATAATCGTCTTTATTGGCACTCAATTGCGGGCGTAATTTGGCTTTTTTAGCCCGAAGGCGTATAAAGTTGCTAGGATACAAAGAAAACGTTTCTATAGAGTTCTAACAATTTTAATAAATAATTATAACTATTACATTTTTTCAAAATGAAATGTGCAATTGCTTGCTTGCAATTATCCTTTCCATGAAGCAAAATAAAATAAAACGTTGTATGTACCACGGGCATAATCAAGATAATGGCCCTCGAGAAATTAAAAGCCCTCCTTCGTCGGGCTTTAAACATTCTCTCATGCCATAATCTAATAGATTATGCCCTTAATACATAAATAACTATTATGGATTGGACATTATAATTATGTTTATGCCAGTTTATGTATGTCTATTAGATATCCATATAATATCTTTCATGGCGTGGACATTATGTGCACATTCTGAATATCCATTATACATTCAGTGGATGTTATGTGCTGTGTGGGTGATCCCCCAAGTCATATTTGAGTCAAAAGTTAACCCAGATATTTGATTTTAGGCACATAACTTAAATATTTGCAAGAACAGTTTGTAAGATTTTGCTGCAAGCAATTACTATCATGAATAAAAATAGGGTTTATTGAAAAACTTATCCGTTTCATAGAGCTTTTGAATATAATTGATTCAGTTTTTTTCGAATTTAAACAAATTGTGTTGTTATGAAACCAAATACAAAGATAGTTGATATCCATTTGCAAATGAGCGATAGTCAGATCTACATTTTTATCAATATTAATAATAACCATATCATCTGCATATTGAAATAGAAAAGAATTTTTGCAAAGAATGATATTATTAATATCGTTAATGTATATATTAAAAAGTAATGGCCCCAGAATTGACCCCTGAGGATAATTTCCTGTAATAATAATTAAATTTATAAGTTGTAATATGTACTAATTTACCGATTGTCTGAAAATTATACTTAATATCTTTAATTCGTATTTTATCAATTACTGGAGATTTATTTACAATCATGTGATTGACGATTTGCTCAAGTTCCAAAATTGTCATTTCGGGAAGGAAAGCAGATTGAGATACGATAGTGGGTCTCATGGGCATATCTGGAGTAACTGGAACTGCAACTAGTTGTTTAAGGTTCTCTACGCGTGTGATGAAAGATTCATTAAACTGATTTGGTAAACTATTAATATTTACAGATTGAAAATTTTTTTTTATCATTTGCATTTGAATAATATTGGTTACGAATTTTAGTTACAAATAATCGAGGTTACATTAATTTTAATTACGTATTTTGGTTAGGAATAATTTTGGTTACAAACTTTGATTATAAATTTTAGCTCATAATCTTGTTACGAATTGAAGACACCAGTGCAAAAAGGAGGCAGCTCCATTTTTACAAATTTTTCAGGAGAGCAAGAAAACTGATGTGAAAGAAAATTTTACATTTAGAAGATATTTTTCATTTTCACATCCAAGTTTACCTCTTTTGCAAAAACTGCCTCCTTTCTGCGCCGAATCAGTATTGGTTGTAAGAATATTTTCTGTCTTGTCCCTGTATAAAACATCGGAGCTGTATCCTTTTGTACCAATCGAAGCGGCCTTTTTCACTTTTCTAATGTCGCTAAAAATCCTAAAACGTATAAAATGTGGAGCTGCCTCCTTTATGCACCGGTGTCTTCAATTTTGGTTACCAATTTTAATTATGAATTTTTGTCACGAATTTTAGTTACTCATTTTGGTTACCAATTTTGATTACGAATTTTGGTTTCGAATATTGGTTACTCATTTTGTTATTAATTTTGGCTACGAGTTTTGGTTAAGAACTTTGGTTACGAATAATTATGGTTGCCAATTTTGGTTGCAAAGTTTGGTTACGAATTTTTATTACAAATTTTTCGTTACGAATTATAGTCACAAATTTTGGTTGCTAATTTTGTATACGAACCAATTTGGTTACAAAATTTTAGTCACGAACTTTGGCTACGGATTTTGGTTATGAATTTTAGTTACGAATTTTGATTACAAATATTAGTTACAAAGAATCTTGGTTGCAACTTTTTGTTACAAATTTTGGTTACCAATTTTTGTTACGAATATTAGTTACAAATAATTTTGGTTAAGAATTTTGATTACAAATTTTGGTTATGGATAATTGTTAGAATCATGGTTACGAATTTGAATTAGGAATTGTGGATACGAATATTTTCGGTATGAATATTTTTGTTGCTAATTTTATTAGTTATAAATTTTCTTTATCTTTATTACGAACTTTTGTTCGTAATAATTACAAATAATTTAGGTTATGAATTTTGGATACAAATTATCTTGGTTACGGATTTTTGTTACAAATTTTGATTACGAATATTAGTTAGGAGTTTTGGCTACGAAGAATCTTGGTTAATAATTTTGTTATGAATTTCAGTTACGAATTTTTGTTACAAATTTTTGGTTACATATAAGTTTGGTTACAAATAATTTATGTTACGAATTTTGATTACGAATCTTCGTTAAGAATTTTAACCACAAATGTTGGTTACGAATTTTTGTTACAAATTTTGATTACGAATATTGGTTATTAATCTTGTTACGAGTTTTGACTACAAATTTTGGTTACGAATTTTGGTTAGAAATTTTTCTTACTAATTTTGGATAGAACTATTTTGTTTACAAATTTAGTTGCGAATCTTGGTTACGAGTCTTGCTTGCGAATAATCGTGGTTACGAATATATTCGGTTACTAATTTTGGATTACAAATAATTTAGGTTACGAATTTTGGATAAGTAGAATTTTAATTATAAATAATCTTGGTTACGAATTTTTGTTACAAATTTTGATTATGAATATTGGATAATAGTAATCTTGTTCCGAATTTTGATTACCAATTACGATTACGAATTTTGGTTAACAATTTCGTTACGTATTTACAACATTTTGGTTACGAAGTATCTTGGTTGCAAATTTTGATTACCAATTTTTGTTACGAACGTTTGGTTGCAAATATTTTCGGTTATTTTTTTGCGAATTTTGATTACGAATGTTTATTTACAAATTCTGGTTACGAATATTGGTTACAAATAATCGTGGTTACGAATTTGAACTACAAATTTTGGTTACGAATCTTGTTTGCGAATATTTTAATTACTACATTTGGTTACCAATTTTGGTTACAAATCTTTATTACGAATTTTGTTTACGAATAATCTTGGTTACAAAATCTTGCTTACGAATTCTTGCCGCAAAATTTTGATTACGAATATTGGTTACTACTAATCTTGTTGCGAATTTTGGTTATCAATTTTGATTACGAATCTTGGTTAACAATTTCGTTATGAAATTTAAGTTACGAATTCTATTTACAAATTTTGGTTACGAAATTTGGCTACTAATCTTGTTGCGAATTTTGGTTACCAATTTTGATTACGAATCTTGGTTAAAAATTTCGTTATGAATTTTAGTTACGAATTCTATTTACAAATTTGAGATACGATAGTGGGTCTCATGGGCATATCTGGAGTAACTGGAACTGCAACTAGTTGTTTAAGGTTCTCTACGCGTGTGATGAAAGATTCATTAAACTGATTTGGTAAACTATTAATATTTACAGATTGAAAATTTTTTTTTATCATTTGCATTTGAATAATATTGGTTACGAATTTTAGTTACAAATAATCGTGGTTACATTAATTTTAATTACGTATTTTGGTTAGGAATAATTTTGGTTACAAACTTTGATTATAAATTTTAGCTCATAATCTTGTTACGAATTGAAGACACCAGTGCAAAAAGGAGGCAGCTCCATTTTTACAAATTTTTCAGGAGAGCAAGAAAACTGATGTGAAAGAAAATTTTACATTTAGAAGATATTTTTCATTTTCACATCCAAGTTTACCTCTTTTGCAAAAACTGCCTCCTTTCTGCGCCGAATCAGTATTGGTTGTAAGAATATTTTCTGTCTTGTCCCTGTATAAAACATCGGAGCTGTATCCTTTTGTACCAATCGAAGCGGCCTTTTTCACTTTTCTAATGTCGCTAAAAATCCTAAAACGTATAAAATGTGGAGCTGCCTCCTTTATGCACCGGTGTCTTCAATTTTGGTTACCAATTTTAATTATGAATTTTTGTCACGAATTTTAGTTACTCATTTTGGTTACCAATTTTGATTACGAATTTTGGTTTCGAATATTGGTTACTCATTTTGTTATTAATTTTGGCTATGAGTTTTGGTTAAGAACTTTGGTTACGAATAATTATGGTTGCCAATTTTGGTTGCAAAGTTTGGTTACGAATTTTTATTACAAATTTTTCGTTACGAATTATAGTCACAAATTTTGGTTGCTAATTTTGTATACGAACCAATTTGGTTACAAAATTTTAGTCACGAACTTTGGCTACGGATTTTGGTTATGAATTTTAGTTACGAATTTTGATTACAAATATTAGTTACAAAGAATCTTGGTTGCAACTTTTTGTTACAAATTTTGGTTACCAATTTTTGTTACGAATATTAGTTACAAATAATTTTGGTTAAGAATTTTGATTACAAATTTTGGTTATGGATAATTGTTAGAATCATGGTTACGAATTTGAATTAGGAATTGTGGATACGAATATTTTCGGTATGAATATTTTTGTTGCTAATTTTATTAGTTATAAATTTTCTTTATCTTTATTACGAACTTTTGTTCGTAATAATTACAAATAATTTAGGTTATGAATTTTGGATACAAATTATCTTGGTTACGGATTTTTGTTACAAATTTTGATTACGAATATTAGTTAGGAGTTTTGGCTACGAAGAATCTTGGTTAATAATTTTGTTATGAATTTCAGTTACGAATTTTTGTTACAAATTTTTGGTTACATATAAGTTTGGTTACAAATAATTTATGTTACGAATTTTGATTACGAATCTTCGTTAAGAATTTTAACCACAAATGTTGGTTACGAATTTTTGTTACAAATTTTGATTACGAATATTGGTTATTAATCTTGTTACGAGTTTTGACTACAAATTTTGGTTAGAAATTTTTCTTACTAATTTTGGATAGAACTATTTTGTTTACAAATTTAGTTGCGAATCTTGGTTACGAGTCTTGCTTGCGAATAATCGTGGTTACGAATATATTCGGTTACTAATTTTGGATTACAAATAATTTAGGTTACGAATTTTGGATAAGTAGAATTTTAATTATAAATAATCTTGGTTACGAATTTTTGTTACAAATTTTGATTATGAATATTGGATAATAGTAATCTTGTTCCGAATTTTGATTACCAATTACGATTACGAATTTTGGTTAACAATTTCGTTACGTATTTACAACATTTTGGTTACGAAGTATCTTGGTTGCAAATTTTGATTACCAATTTTTGTTACGAACGTTTGGTTGCAAATATTTTCGGTTATTTTTTTGCGAATTTTGATTACGAATGTTTATTTACAAATTCTGGTTACGAATATTGGTTACAAATAATCGTGGTTACGAATTTGAACTACAAATTTTGGTTACGAATCTTGTTTGCGAATATTTTAATTACTACATTTGGTTACCAATTTTGGTTACAAATCTTTATTACGAATTTTGTTTACGAATAATCTTGGTTACAAAATCTTGCTTACGAATTCTTGCCGCAAAATTTTGATTACGAATATTGGTTACTACTAATCTTGTTGCGAATTTTGGTTATCAATTTTGATTACGAATCTTGGTTAACAATTTCGTTATGAAATTTAAGTTACGAATTCTATTTACAAATTTTGGTTACGAAATTTGGCTACTAATCTTGTTGCGAATTTTGGTTACCAATTTTGATTACGAATCTTGGTTAAAAATTTCGTTATGAATTTTAGTTACGAATTCTATTTACAAATTTTGGTTACGAAATTTGGCTACTAATTTATTTTTTTAATAATTTTTATTACGAATTTTGTTTATAAATAATTTAGGTTACGAATTTTTATTACGAATATTGTTTACAAATAATTTTGATTTCGAATTTTTATTACGAGTTTTGGTTACGATAAATCTTTGTTACAAATTTTAATTTCGAATCTTGGTTATGAATTTTGGCCACGAATTGTTTTTACAAATTTTGATTACGAATTTTGGTTACAAATCTTTATTACGAATTTTGTTTACGAATAATCTTGGTTACAAAATCTTGCTTACGAATTCTTGCCGCAAAATTTTGATTACGAATATTGGTTACTACTAATCTTGTTGCGAATTTTGGTTATCAATTTTGATTACGAATCTTGGTTAACAATTTCGTTATGAAATTTAAGTTACGAATTCTATTTACAAATTTTGGTTACGAAATTTGGCTACTAATCTTGTTGCGAATTTTGGTTACCAATTTTGATTACGAATCTTGGTTAAAAATTTCGTTATGAATTTTAGTTACGAATTCTATTTACAAATTTTGGTTACGAAATTTGGCTACTAATTTATTTTTTTAATAATTTTTATTACGAATTTTGTTTATAAATAATTTAGGTTACGAATTTTTATTACGAATATTGTTTACAAATAATTTTGATTTCGAATTTTTATTACGAGTTTTGGTTACGATAAATCTTTGTTACAAATTTTAATTTCGAATCTTGGTTATGAATTTTGGCCACGAATTGTTTTTACAAATTTTGATTACGAATTTTGGTTACTAATCTTGTTACGAATTTTGGTTGGGAATTTTAGTTACCAATTTTGGTGACGAATCTTGGTTAACAATTTTATTACGAATTTTATTTACAAATTTTGGTCACGAATGATTTTGGTTACGAATTTTGGTTACAAATTTTTGTTACCAATTATAGTTACAAATTTTGGTTAAGAATTTAGGTTTCGAATTTTTTTTTACGAATTCTGATTACGAATTGTGACGAATTTTAGTTATGAATCTTGGTTACGAATAATATTGGTGTCAAATAATTTTGGTTACAAATTTTGGTCATAAGTTTTGGTTACGATTTTTCTTATGATTAGGCATTTTGGTTACTAATACTTCTGGTTACGAATAATTTTAGTAACGAATTTTGGTTACTAATTGTAGTTACGAACCATGGATTCATCTGTCCATAATACTAGACTCGGAAAACTATTATTTCCAGTACTCTTGCGAATAAATCACCTACAAAATGCTACTCTGCAAATTGTTTAACATAGTGTTAAGAGCTGTCTCAAACTTCCATACTGCTGCATATTCTTGTCTAGTGTTTTAAACGTTTCGATATTTGGTTGTCTTCTTTCCGGTAAATTAGTTAAATAAGTTTGGACAAGATGGAAATTTTTATAACACTTGATAAATGTGCAAAACATATTGTAGCTTTCAGTAATTGGAAAATTCGCCATAATTTTTAAAGTTTGTAATGCAAATAACTGTAAATAACACTTTAGCTTAAGTACCTGCTTTTTGACAGATTATGATAAGTTTTTTATTGCTTTTCATCATAGCTACTTACCTACTTGATTATATATTTAAAAAGTAATGTCACAATGTTTTTTGTGGTTAAAGTGCTTAATACTTAGTACTGAATTAACATATGTTATTAAGTATTATAGGAATTGGACCTTTTCTAAAAGCTAGCACTACCATCGCCAGTCTACCTTTTTGTCTGAAAAGAAAATTGCAACCCTTACATTTTTACAGTACGAGCCGCCACTGAGCAAGATCCATATGAGACACATAACTTTTTGTTTTTCACACAATTGTTTGGACAAATTGGACTCGCAACTTTTTCGAATAATTCATATAAATTTGATTACATTGAACCTTTGACTACACCTACCAATAGTAAAACCTCTTTTGATTTACTTTTTAGACTTATGTAAATGACATAGTTCATAAGGTACATTATGGTTACAAACTTTCTAAATAAGATACCTTTAAAATTTAGATTTCCTTTAGGAAATACTATAATAAATAACCATAGATATCACTGAAAGTAATTAAATTTAAACAAACTTGTTTTGTAGTTTTTATATATTCATTAAAGCCTACATCATACTAAGATTTCAAGAAAATCTAAAATATGGCGGCAACCAAAAACGGAACTTTTCCTTGGAATGACCCATCTTTAAGAGAAGAGTAAAAAGTTAGACGAGTCTGTAAAATTTTATTCTGTAGATTTGATTTATGTTTAAAAACTGAAAATAAATTGCAAAGAAAAACCAGTTTTATTATTTTATTTATATTACAAGTGCATGTCAGATTACACAAAAGTGTAAAATACATGCTAAAAGCATTGCAAAAAACTGGTACATTTTATACATGTATATATATAATATTAAACAAAAATAAGTTTGCAAAATGATTACCATTTTTACAATGCTCGATATTATATACCAAATAACTATTCACTATTTCCTATTTTTAAGACATTTTTTTTTCCTTTGTTAAGTTTAATTTATAAATGTTTCAAATCTTTTTTTACAAAAATCATAAAGCAATAGCAGCAACCAATAAAGTTGCCTTTATATATTATTGTAAATTGTAACTATAAAACCTTTACAATATTATTTGCAAATTGTTTTTTTATATATCGTTTCAAATGTAATTTTAACAATTATACCTAACTTTAAGTTAGTAATAAAACAAAACAAAAAAGTCAGCCGTCTGTAGATCATAATAATAATCATTATAATAGTTAATAATAAATAGGGTCAATTAGAGGCGCAGATAAATTGCTTATCTGATCATCAATATTAATCATAGCCACTCTTGGCATCTTACTTTTTTCTATATTGTAATAATAAGAAAACTTTATGTCAAAATATTCTCCATATTATAGAGAAATAGACAAAATGTAAATACAAATATCCTTCCAGTGATCAGGGGACAAAAGTTGGAAATAAAAACCAATTAGGAAAGATTTTGAACAGCACAACCAAAAGAAAACGAATTACTCAAAAACTTTGGTAAGTGCCGCATTTATATACTAGTACAATATCGAAGCATTTTGAAGTGGTTGTTTAAAATTACTTAAATAATCCACAATATAACTTATATTAAAAAAGACACGCAAACAACAGTTCTTATAGTTTCTATTCTACTGTTTTTTTTTCTATATTTTCTTCTCGCGGTCTTGCACCTCCAAAGATTGTTGAAGTTTGTGAAGTTTCTGCTACTGCATTCACTGGAACGCTGACTGTTCTTGGTTGTAATTTAAGTTTCGGTCTTCCTGATGTATCTAAAACAAAGAATAAAAAAGTTAAGATATCAATTCTGTAAAAAATCATAAGTAACATTTGTATGTTTTAATAAACTAAAGTTAATTTTTCACTGTTTTTGTTAGTTGAATGACTTCCCTATTTTTAACATTTTTATAACTGTCAATTTTGTTAACCGTTATTGTGATTGTGTCATTGTGATTAATGTTGGTTCTTGATTTAATCCTGGATGATGTGTGTGAAATTTGCAGTTGATTAGTGAAAGCGATCATGTAAGAACTAAGTCGACCCCGCACTTGGTTTGTAAATAACTATTCTATGTAAATCAACAATCGAACAATCAATGGAATGACGTTGAATAAATCCAAAACTAAAATAATGGTAATTGCTATAGAAAGAAAAGAGATTGATTAAATAATAGAAATTTGATTTTTTGGGATATCTTATAACTTAAAAAATGAAATCCTTCATCATGGCCAATGCTGGTTTCAAGACCATTGATACACTCTTATAAATCGAGATGATGAAATAAACTCTTATTCTGATTTATTTTTAGATGTACACTAGGGTGTCCCTTATTTGTATATGATATTTTTGTTTTTCGAATTTACTAGGTCTCACCCCCTAGGAAGTTTACATATTGTATAAGTACACTACACAAAAAATTTCTGTGAATTAACTCAATTCCTTTTAGGGAGTGAGATCTAGTAAATTCGAAAAACAAAAATATCATATACAAATAAGGGACACCCTAATGTACATAAATGCGGAACAACCTGTTATTTCTGAATAACAGCATAAAATTTAAATTAAAACAAAAACTATTTTGTTTGTTTTTAGTTTAAATCATACAATCCACGGATTGTGGTTTAACTAATCAGAATGGGCGACCTATATGTCTCATCTCTTATCTTAATCATTTATCAAGGATCTCTACTAGTACCCCAAAATCAGCACCATCTGAGCAGTTGTTGCCTGAACTACTATGCTCAATGAATCTGCCTTAACGAGTTGGTAATCTAGAATCCTTATGTTATCTATGGTTTAGATTAGTGTACCTCTATATATTAATTTAAGACTAAAACTTTCTATAGAAACTCTTGCTGGTAGGTTTTCTTTTTAAAAATTGGTGAGTATGGATATTCAGCAACATAGAATGAAGCATTTAACTCACGACGATGTTGTTACAGCAGTAACTTTAGTCAGGGAAAGTAGAAATCTTGACTATCGCTCTTAGACGTACCCCGATCTAGCATATCAAGAGCTATTTAACATCACAAGCAAACTGGATCCGACGATAGACGACCAGGGCAAGGTCATAGAAGAGCTACGACGGCCAGGCATGGTCGTTTTATTGAACTGTATGTAGTGATGTAAATGAAAAAAACCAAAAGGTTTTTTTCAGAAAAAACCGTTTAAAAAAAAAAACCATATGTGTCTGTTTTTTTTCTGAATCGGTTTTTTTTCGGATAGAGACAAAATTTCGGATATTATGTCTATATCAATCTATATGTCTATATATTATGTTCATTGTTGTTCATATTTTTGGCTGAGGAGATTGCCAGCAGTAATATAACAAGTGGTAAGATTATTATCAATGATATTGTACGTGTGAAACCAAACTGCAGTTCAAGGAGCCTGTAGGGCGAGTTTAATGTGCTGCTCCAGTTTCACAATTAGAATCATCGATTATTAATCGTACTACCAATTATATTCGATGAGAGAAAATTTGAATCAAATTATGATCTTGGAAACAGAACAAAATAAGGTAATATGATCACTTGTTTTTTACTATTGCTGTGATAACTTTGTAATTAAGCAAATAAATTTCAATGGCTAATTTAACATCATGTGTCATATATAATACTGCTAATGGTCCCAATTTTGCCAATAATTTTGATTGTCATATCAACTGTAGTTAATCAAGATGAAAACTGTGATGAGTGCAAAGCATAACTCGCACTTATCGTCTGAATCAACTACAAGTAACGGGTGTTCAAAAAAAACTGTGGTCAAGTGGCCTATGGAAAAATCTCAAACATAAAGCGCAGCTTATATGTTATAATTGGAACATAACCCTATTTAATTAATGACGTTTATTTATTTAGTTAATGACGTTTGACATTAGACGCCATTACAAAGCTCCAGCTGTGGCTCTAGTCACGACATACGATAACGCTGACAAATGCAAATACCAGCCAACTTGACCACAGGTTTTTTTGAACACTTGTTATAATCTAATATGATGGCCAAGATTACCAAAAAAATTAGGACCAAATTCGTGTGAAGATTTAACAAATTATCTCTGTAATTAGCACCAATGGTGATTATTGTTGCAATCAGCATCCTGTTAATTGGTTTGACTAAATTTATGACATTTGATTGGTTGATAAATAATGTGTTGAATTGTCACTGTAATATAATTCAACGTTTTAAAAAA
The DNA here is from genome assembly GCA_929113105.1 of Agrypnus murinus. Lineage (NCBI taxonomy): Eukaryota > Metazoa > Arthropoda > Insecta > Coleoptera > Elateridae > Agrypnus > Agrypnus murinus. Next base: position 53,985,573 of record OV816025.1, read on the forward strand.
TAGCTACTAAATAACGTATGTCACATAAGTTTTGGGAAAATTTTCATGGGCTTAAAAATAAATGTAAATAACTTGCAATCTAGTAACCATTGTAAACAAATATTCATTAATACTCAAATTTGTTATGACACTCCGTAGATGTCAAATAATTTGTGCCGTTATGTCGTACAAGCTTGAAATCCGAAAAAGCATTTACAACCTGGTTGGACATGTGTCCAAGCGAGAAATTGTAAACATTTTTCGCAATCAAAATATTTCGAAAACAACCATTTATAGAACAATTGCAGAATGTGAACAGGGTATACCATGCCTCAATTTACCAAAAAGTGGACGTCCGAATTTGCTGACCGAAAATCGCGTAAACCGAATCTGTGGAAGTGCAAAAGATCGAGTTGGAACGTCATACCGAACGTTATCCAGAAGATTTAATGTTTCTTATGAAACTATAAGAAGAGTATTGTAGAAAAAAAGCTTAAAGTACCGTAAAAGACGTAAATGTCCACGTTATACAGAGGATCAGTTACGAAGAATTCCAATTTGTTGTCGTAGATTACGCCGAATTCATTTTGCAAACAATAAAGTGATCATAATGGACGATGAAAAATATTTTACATTTTCTCACTCAGAAATAAAAGGCAATGATGGTTTTTATACCGATAATGTAGAAAATTGTCCAGATAATGTAAAATACAAAGCCAAAAAAAAATTTGAAGACAAAATACTAGTTTGGTGTGCTATATCTGAGAGCGGAGTTTCACGACCTTATATTGGGCATGTTAGGGGTGAAGCAGTCAATGCCAACGTTTATACTGAGAGATGTCTACCAAAGTTGCTCGAATTTATTACTACGACTCATCCACGTGATGAAATAATGTTTTGGCCAGACTTGGCAAGTTGCCATTATGCAAGAACGACTAGAATATGGTTAGAAGCTCAAAACATACCTTTTGTGCCAAAAGCTGACAATCCGCCAAATGTCCCACAGGCTCGACCCATCGAAAATTTTTGGGGACTATTGAGCAGAAAAGTATATGATAATGGGTGGGAAGCTCAAAATGAAGCACAATTAAGACGTAGAATATACCAAACGATAAGAGAAATCGATATAAACATTGTCCAAAACATGATGGGGCAAGTTAGACAAAAACTGCGTACCATTGAAGACCATGGCCCTTTGTCATTATTTTAACTGTAGTTTTAATTAACTTAGATGTAAGGTAAAATGTTCGTAAAGTGACCATTTAAATAAATTATGTTACAATTATCTTCAATACATTATTTATTTTTTCCCAAAACTTATGTGACATACGTTATGTAACCTTGGCAGTAAAACTAAATGTCATTAAATATATTGACTTATGTCCTGATCTTGCTATAAGATTTTCATCTTTTTTTTATCTATTGATTTACTAAAATATAATAATCCTCCCCATCAGTTCGAGTCTTAAATTGAAGGTTATAGGTCATTGATATATGTATATTTAAAAAGTAATCGGTTGGTCTCTTTTTTCCCTAATCATTACAAGAAGTTATTATTATTAAGCACCCGTCTGCTGAAAAAAAACCAGAAATTGTTTTTTTTCATATATAATATAACAAGTGGTCTAATTTTTTCCGACAAAATTTGTCATTTCAGATATGAGTAGCTTTCGCAACAAAACTACACGAGTCGACGCAGGAGACGAGTGTAATTTTCCAAATGCAAAAGCTACGAATGTCTTACACTCAAAAAGGACTGGGACAGAGTGGCTAAAATGGTTCAAGAAATGGCTGTCTGGGAACTAATGAGTGGTCTTAGAAGTAAAATTCGGAAACTAGCTAGAAATCAGTAAATTTAATTTGTATTGTTAGTGAATTAGTTCTAAAATAATGTAGTAAAATCAATAAAAAGAACGATCTTTAGCAAAAATAAAATCAACAGTCAAGTAAGCCTTGCAAAATTTGACCCACCAATTAAATTGTATTATGCAATTTTTCCTTACTCTTAATATATAGAGGTACACTAATTTAGACTAGGAACAACAAAATTAACCACATGATCTATGTATAATCATTCATTAACTCAATTTTACAGATAACTTTCAAATTCATTATGTTAACATACAGTGACCAGCAAAAAGTATGCACCATATGAGATACTTTTATTTCAATTTCTGAAAAAAGTTGATCCTTGAGTTTCTGCATCTTAAAACATTAAAAAATGTTTAAAACACTTGATCTCACGATTTTGGTATAGATACAAGGTAAGTTTAAAAAACTGAAATCGCTCAAGAGTAAATTACCTTTAAATTTAAAAATAGTGAAGAATATTATTAAGACTATTTCCCTCGAAAAATTTAAGCCAACCAAAAAGCTGTAATGTTTTACGTTAACCTAGCAACGATCAAATTTCAGCGATAATACTGCACTAGTGCAAATTATCGATAATTTGCACTAGTGCAAATTTTCGTCTAGTCTTAATTAAAACATCATTTGATTTTAGTTTTATATTTTAAGAAAAAGAACAATTATTGAAAATGCAATTGGAATATACAACTTTACGGGGGGCTGATGATGGGGTTTCTATGCTGCTTTCACCACTTCTTATTGTTACTTCTCTACTATCATTTCGCATTTTTTGTACAATTGTTTCGTGGTGTTCACTATTTACTTGGAGGTAACTCTTTATCGAAGCCTGATTTGAGTGTCCAGTAACCTTCATAATTTGATTTTCTGAAACCCCAACCTTAGCAAGCTGAGTAACTGCCGCAGCACGGTTCGAGTGATTTGTCACTTTTATTCTTTTTGTGTCAATTCGTATAGCTTCTGCTGCCTCTCTTGTCCACTTTGAAATTTCATTTCTTCCTACTGGACAATTTTTAAAAAAATCTTTTGATGTTCCTTTCATCCATGATGAGTTTACAGTTAAGAAAAGACGATCTACCGTAATATGTTTTTCTCTTTTTTCTTTCAACATTTTGAAAAGCCTGCAAAATTATAATGATAGATTTTTTGATGTCATGCTTTATATTAAATACCTTATTGGGCATTTATCAGGCTCGGTGGTGATTTATATTAACCATCTTTTTTCTGTCAACCGGTGACTTCCTCCTTGCGCTGTCTTAGAAAAAATAGGATTATAAGCTATACGTCCTGTTGGATTGCCGTATTTGTCAAATTCTTCTTCAAAGTAACTTAAAAGACAATTACATGCCTCTCCTCCTCTCCACGCCAGTTCAAATGAAGCAATATGAAAGAACTTGCGTTGAAGTCCGTCCGGAGTCCCAAATAGCACACATTTTATCAATTTCTTGTTGTGATAAGCTAGATGCACTTATTTTTCTTTTTTCAGGACACTTTTGCAACTGTTTTCTTTTTGCATCTCTGGCTGTTCTGGCACATTCGAATGTTACATCCTTAAAAGGATCGAAAATAATGTTAAACTCTTCATAATATCTTTGTTGCAAAATTTTCGCTATTGTATTCCACAGTGTTTTTACAACACTTTCTTTATATTCTTCACCATCACTACGTCTCATGTTGAAAGCAAAATCTTTTAGAATTACGGCCAGCTGTGAGACAGAAGTTTCCTTCGTCAATGTGTATTTGCTCTCATCGCAAAATTGTTGAAACTGTCTCCACGCAGAATCTCTCGACTTTTTCGTATTCGGTGGAGTTAGTTTAGCCACTGCGGCATCTATTACTTGCGTGGAATTCTGCCCAAAACGTAAACTCATTTTGAATGTTTTAAAATTATTTTTTCACGAACAAAATTGTTGTCAATAAGTAACCGTAGATACCAATTCAAGACCAACATGATCGTCACCGACGGTGCAATAATTCAAAGAAAAAACCTTTTTTTAACACAGAAGTAAGTTTCTTTGTACCATTTAAATTTTTCTCGGGAAATAGTCTGCCAAAATGTCCTCTCGTGCATGTCAAATTGTCTCTTAATTTTCTCTCGTGCGCATTCGCGCACTCGAGAAAATTAAATTATCGACAATTTGACATGCACTCGGGATATTACTATAGGTGAAAAGGTTTCGAAACAGCACAATGCGCAGAAACCGAAATACGTATGAGCGTTCGAAATTGCGTCGCACGCGCATATCTTTCTTAATGCAGTAGCGTCGGTATATTTCCATTCTGTCTTGTTGCGTGTGCGTTTGGAGGTTATAGGTGTGTTTACGTTTGTTGTTGAAAGTTGAAATCAGTTTACAAAACAGTTCTTTTCAGAGCTTCTGCATATTTATTTGCGAATCATAGGTAAGTTAATAACTGCTGATGCAGAAGATACGAATATCACATAAATATTTGTTGTAGTTAGATTTCAACGTGAAAAAGTAAAATGCCGCCAAAGTCCAGTGTAGGTGTACGTGGAAAGGTTCTGCATTCCCAAGCACGCGAAATTATCGCAAACGTCATCTCATTTATGGAGAAAGAAGCTAAGGATGGTGTAACAATTCCTGTAACTCGTTTTAAAGAAAGAGTTCTGGCTGCGACAAAAATAGGGGAAAACAGTTATCGTGAGATTAAGAAAGAAGCCAAGCAAGTTGCTTCAGGAGAAAAAGTCAAGTTTTCCAGTCCGAAGAAAAATCGTAATAGACCAAATCCGAAGAGTGACCTACTGCAAGGTGAATTAGAAACAATCAGGTCGATTATTCACCAGTATTATATAATTGAAAAGAGACACCCAATGTTAAAAGGTATAAAACGAAACAAATTATTTTAATTGGTGTATTTATAACGCAACGTGGTATTTACAGGAATTCGTAATAAGATACTGAATTCTGGGATAGAATTTCAAGGTAGCTTATGTACTCTGGGAAAGATTGTAAAAAAGTTAGGTTTCCGGTAAGTTATTTTATAAGAACCTAACAAAAAATTCTAATGGAATCACATGATATAAGATTAAAGCGCATCCAGTACTGGGAACAATTACAGCAGTATGTACAAGATAAAAGACCCATAATATTTACCGATGAGTCCTACATAAACAGTTGCCATACTAACAAGAAGACATGGAGTGACGATTCGGAACGCGGTTTTAGAAAACCTATTGGAAAGGGCGCACGTGTAATAATGGTGCATGCTGGCGGGGCAGATGGTTTTGTAAAGAATGCATTACTCATGTTCAAATCAGGTGTGATATTACTCTGAAATATTTGTGAATTTTTTACATTATTATTTGTTATTATAGGAAGTACATCTGGCGACTACCACCAGGACATGAACAATGCAAATTTTATGCTGTGGGTACGCAAGCAGCTGTTGCCTAATTTACCCAAAAGAGCTGTGCTTGTGATTGATAATGCAGCATATCATAATGTAGCAATCAACAAGGATCCAACTTCAGCATCGACAAAACAAGTCATGATTCAATGGCTTATCCAGCGAGGCATTCCCCATGATCCAAACGCCACAAAGCCTGTACTCTATAATATAATTAAGCAAAGAAAAAGCACATATAAGCAATATATTCTTGATACAGAATTAGCCCAACATGGTCATGTAGTATTAAGATTACCACCATACCATCCCGAACTCAACCCTATTGAGAAGATATGGGCATTAGTTAAAAACCATGTAGCAGCAACGAATATAACTTGTAGACTGAATGATGTCATCGAATTAGCACAACAAAAGTTTGAGTCAATCACCGCTGAAGATTGGGCAAAGGTGTGTAGGCATGTGGATCGAGTTGTTGAAGAGTACATGCGTAAAGAACATTTACTTGATAGTGCGTCAGATGAGTTTCGGTTCACTGTAAACACTGGGGATTCGGATGACGATACATCAGAGGGAGAGTTTTCTGAGGACGATGTAGATGTTGGTATTTCCCCACTGGAAATGTTAGAGGAACCAGGGCTTAGCACCAGTACACTGTAATCCATGGGATTATAATATAACACACAGATTGTTTTATAAACGATGTTATAAATTATGTCACATAAGTTGTCAAATGTTTTACATGTAGACATATTTTCATATTAAAATAATTAAAATTCATCTCTACAATCACTTCTTTTTTTAATAAGAACGTATTATATCCCAATACTGTCTAAAAACCTAAATACCCTATTTTGTCGATATATAAAGAAAAGCAAGGTTTTCCATTTATTTTGATTTCCTATTACTTTTACTAACACTGAAGTAAATTACATTATCAAATTTAAACTTTTAGAAAACCCAGAATCATTTATAAACTTAAAATTTTATATACAGGCTTATATCTCACAATTATCTTTTTGCTACTTAGGTGAGTTGATTAAAGCTCCAACCCCTTCAATTGAAAGTGGTTATTTAAAGATTATAAAGTGTACTTTGAGATTTTCATAACATTTTATGTGCACATATTTTTAACCCCTTTTAATGAACAACATACGCGCCGCTACTGTACTCGCAGGTGACGTTCGCGCAGATTTTGATGAGTCATTGTGATGTTTCGAAACCTCGCGCACTCTAGTGAAAACTTATTTATAATATTTTATCCTCAAATTCAAATTATCAAGGTTCAACTTCAAAAAGGAGTTTTTTACGATTTAAAATGTTTTTGAACTGCTGTATAAAATTAGCCAGTTAATCCATAACAATCGAATTAAATATTATAGCACAATGTTAGTTGGAAAAATATCCTAAAATGAATTGCCCAAACTCAAAAGAGAAAATTTATGAAGCAAAAAATCATTATAATTATTACGTTTCACACATTCATTTTAGTGTCTGGTATTTGTAGTACATAGAATTCAAATAACATATGCTACAGTTTGCTTACACAGCATTTAAATTAAATAAATTTGAAAAAAAAAGCTTTTTTCACCTTGATAATTGGAACTTCTCGTCTTCTTTTTCTCCTGCAGAGCATAGGACATCCTATTTGGATGTTTCAAAAGCTTGTGATCGATTATTGGAACTTAAGGTAGAAAGTCACCCAAATCTAAAGTCAAGCTAGCTGCTGTATATGAATAAAATCAACAAATTCTATTTCACATATGAACAGTATAGAAAATCTAAAAATTATTTATTTGTTGTTTAGCACACAAAAATTGTCATTTTATATCAGAAAACAAATTAATAATGATAACATCGTTGTTCGCGTTACTAACGTAGTATAACATACATTGATGCGTAAGATTTGGCAACGCAATGTACGATCAGTATTTGACGTCAAACCAAGGTGAGGTTAGAGTTTGGTAAAAATTATTGACTGCTGCACGTTAAATAGATATATGCGGTGTTATGAATATGATTGTGACCAAAAATTATTTTTTGATGATATCATAAAAGAACAAGTGTGTGGTATAGATTCAATTTGATCGATTCGCTGTCCTTCTTGCCAAGTTGTCAAATACGTTCACACATCAGAAACATACTCCCCAATGATGATTCTACAAAACGTCATGTTTTGAATATACAACTTGCAGCAGGTAGAAGATTCTTAATACTATTTCCTATTATCATTATCATTTTTTGTGTATAACATTAATTAATCAAAAATTGATCTTCAACGATGATCGATGCCGGTATTGGGGCAAGTCAAATCAACGCGATTCTCGCATCACTTGACATGTCTGCTGTGAGCAAAACAATGTTGAAGCAAGCAAGGGATATTATAGGGAAGTCAAGTAGCGAGAAAAAGTTGCGAGAAAGCTTTGCTTCAAGAGCGGGAACTAACAATAAAAAGGCCGTTGTAAGTTTATCACTGTTTTTCAATATTGCAGTACAGAACTTCGATCCTTTTTATACACATATAGACAGACGGTTACTAATGAACTTCATATTTACTCACTTATTAATCAAAAATTAGACTGATCTGTCTACTCAAAGTGTCTCTTTAATATACAGCACGCACTCAGTAGTCCGCGACCACATCGCCGAACCACGTCTGGGATCACGTACAAGTAATGAGAAAAATCAATGTTAATACAATTTTCATTTTATTTATTATATTTGATTTCATCTATTTAATTTATTTATGTATAAACGTGTATAAAATAAATAAATGTGTATTTTCAAGTAATATAAAAAATACCAACATACAATTCATCTAACATATCAAATTTGAATTTCCACGCGAAGCAACGTTGCCAGATCATATAATAGGGTTTTGCATGTGCAGGGACTTCAGTCATCAGTTTCCGGTTACAACTGGAATACAAGTTCATAATCGAAATATCTCAATAACTAAGAGGTAAACTGCAATTTTTTCAAAGCCAATATAAAATACAATTTCTAAACTATTGTTACATAGTTTTTCATATACATGGTGAGTTGTTTAAATATAAAACTTTCAAGTTGTTCTAGGGCATACTGTGTAAACCCATATACATCAATGTATTTGACTGCAACTTTGTTAATCGTTTTCTCGGTACATACGTGGTGAAATGCCGTTTTTCGGCTATCAATCGAAACAGCAACATTGAATTTACCAAATCATACTTAAATTATGTAATTCTTGAGTTGTAAGTTTTGGGACTTTCTACCTTAAAGATAAACTATTATTGCAAATAAGTTTTCTTAATAACATTTTCTGCTACTTTTGAATTTAAAAGTAGTTCACTCTAGGAGTGATTTAAGTATTTTTAACTAACCTCGTATACCATAATTAAGAGACCAATTTTTTTTTAACATTTTCTATTGTTCTAAAAAAATAAGAAACTTTTACTAAGAATAATTTGTTTTCAGAAATTGAAAACAAAAAGTTTCACCATTGGTACATACTTTTTGTCGGTCACTGTATATATAAAATTATAATATAGTATATTAAAGAACAAGTTTTATAAGGGTTGATTTGGCGCACGAATCCCAAGTTAGAAAACGAGCCGCAGGCGAGCTTTTCTATGGGATGAGTGCGCCAATGCCCTTATAAAACGAGTATTTTATGCTAATTTTTCTTATTTTAATACAAAAAAAATATTTTGGTCGTCTAGAGAATTTTGTGTTAGTTGGTAACACTCGGCTCGGCGCCCACTTGAGTTTTTGAATCATTTGTCATCATCCGTCACTTCAAATAAATTAGTTATTACTTTTGTTACTTTATTAGTGTTACAAATAAATAAAATATGAGCAAAGACAACTTAATTTGCACTCTGCCCGAAATTCGCGAAAAAAAGCAAAGATGATTAAATCGATGATACGTATCTTGTTTATAGTACCATAAAATTACAAACATGAATTGGACTTACTGATTTGTCCAAGCAGATTTGATGTAGGTACGAGACTTGTTTATGTTACTAATTAGGAATATCCAAAACCTAACCTTCTTTCCAAGTAAAAATAGACCATAACTTCAAGTGAAATTTCATGTAAGTAACAATCAACAAACAGCGAACCAATTCAACGATATTAATTAAAAATTTATTGGAGGTTGACAATTTTGACAGATACTTGCAGTTTGAAGTTGTCACATTCCACGCATTACCCATCCTACCCTTAAAAACTAAATAACCCTATAATTCATTAAGTACAGTGTACTTTTATAGATAGCCATAAACGACTCCTACTGATAGACGTTAATAAACGTATTACAAACGCAAATTAGAAAAAATTATTTGTGCACATTTTAAAATCATATTAGTGTATTTAAAGACTTTAGCTTTATTATCTCAAAAAACATTATTATGAATTATTATATAACAAATAACAGAAAAAAAAAAAATAATAATTTACTAGATAAATTAAAACTATTATGTCATGTACTTTTACAGATAGTAAATGGTATTAGATAAAAACTAAACATTATATTTAGGATTACATTTATTATTGTTATGTAAATGTGAGTTATTCAGGATGTTTTATAATATGTTATTTTGTTACACTCTTTTTTGATAATTTACATCACAACAAAACTTATCAGAAAACCCCATATTTGTATTCAGATTGTCATTCAGATTAGTTAAATGTTAAGAATTTAGGTAGGTAACTACAAAAAGATCAAAATTATAGTAATAATAATAATAATAAATTTATTTATACAATGCCAAAAACATAGTTGGGTGTACACGTCAAAAAAGAATTAACAATAAAATATAATCACACATAATTCTTACAGTTAAGATAAAACATCGTTAAGATACTCATCAATAGTGTAGTAGGCTTTAACAACAAGTAATGCTTTTGCTTTTCTTTTAAATAGTACAAAATCTAAACTTCTTAACCCTTCAGGTAATTTATTAAAAAGCTTTTATGTCCGATTGCATTATAAAGTACTGTTTATTGTATTGTTTTGCGGCAGTAAACTGGCTTATTATTGTACTCGTAAAATAAAGTGGTAGTAGTAAAATAAAGTACATATATAGTAGTAAATAGTGATGTAAAATAGCATGCTATTTATTTTTGGTGATATATAGCAAGATATATAGCATGCTATTTATTTTTAAATATCAACTCAAAAAAAGAAAGCTCAGGATGTTGTTTGTCTTGTTTTTCTGATTAATTTCATACCAAATACATCATCATTAGCAATAGCTTTACTGAAATGAGAAAAATAAAAATTTAAAATTATTCCATCAATGAAACTAAGGAATTATCGTTGCTCAACGTTTCACTCCTTACATAATTTACAAAAAGTACAAAAACATTTAATGAACGTAACGAGGTATTATAATAAAAATAAAAAAATTAATAATACATTAAAATTTAAAATATAAAATAAAACAAAGTTTCAAAGTCAACAAACAAATAAAAATAAATAAATAAAATAATACTGAATACATAATTAAAAATAAAAAAAATAATAATTAACGTAGAAATTTCAGAAATTTGTTTTAAAAATAATCTTGACTATCATCAGGCTCAACAATATCAATCTCAACATTCTCAACTGTTTGTAGAACGAGAACCTGATCTTGATAGTGCTCTTCATTTTCATCATTTTTAGGTATAGTTTCAACAAAATCTTCATCTTTGTCCATTTCATCTAAATCAAAGTCTTCTATGATGTCATTTTCACTGAAACTGTTTTCTTCGCTTTCACTACCATTATCACTTATTTCAGTTTCCGTTGTAGCTGCATTGGTATTGACATCATCTTCCATTTCCTCATCGTTAAAGCTTAGGTCTTCGTCGGTTAAAAGTTTTAGATTAAATTTAATAGCAACCAGTTTATTTGTTCTTTCTATAGTTAAACGATTTCTCTTCTTAGTTTTAATTGATGCATACGTTTTCCAGTTGCGTTCACAACTGGCAGACGTTGCTGGTAAATTCAAAATTTTTGTAGCAATTTTTCCCAAAACACGACTTTTCTCAAAGTAGGCTTTCCACCAAGCAGTTGCATCAGTGATTTTGGCCGCATTCCACATGTTCTTATAATTTTCGTCCCAAGCTCCCTGTTGAGCTTTGTATTGAATAATATCACTTAACAGTGCCGATGTGTTCAAATTTCTTTTACCAGCAAAATCTATAATAAAATCTATAGCTTTCTGAATCTCTTCCTCCGTTAAATCTGCTCCCCTTTCTGAAGGATTTAATAGATGGGCGGCTAGTTGAACCGGATGAAATATAAATTTTTGTCTATCATCACAGATTTGGACAGCTCTTTCTTTTTCTAAATTTGGTAAAAACTCTAATGCTGTTGAATTTTCGCGAAAAATATGTTTCAGATTCTTAATAACTGGATATATTTTCACCAAAGTTGGATAATCACCCTCTACATTTTTTATTGCGTCAGCTATTGGTTGAGTCATTTCAATAATAGCCCTTACTTTAGGCCAAAAAACGTCCTCGTCAACAATAAGACGCCAATGTTGAGAATCCATTAGTGGCTTAATTAGCTTATCTGTTGCTGCATTTTGGAGATAATCCTTATTTTTCAGCAAACTAACAAATGAGTGAACAGTCGATCCCCATCTGGTTTCTACAGCTGTGATAAGTGCTATTTCATGATGACATTCTTCTAGTTGAATTTTTTTCAAAACTTGACGTGGGATGTGCTTATTTTTAAAAAATTTTATAATGTCTTTGACTCTACTGGCAGTTTTTGATAAAGTTGGAAGATTGAATAAATCTTTTAACAGAAGACTCAAACCATGAGCTATGCATCCGTAAGTAAGTAAATGATCATATTTTTCTGATAAAATTTTCCAAGCCTTTGTCATATTTCTCGCATTATCACTGATAACTGCTTCTACCTTATGACTTCCTAGTTCATCTATTACACTACTAAGAACTTCAGCCATGAAATCTCCTGTATGAGCTGCTGTCTGACTATCAATTGTCTTATAAAAAACGGGTTGTGGGGTACTCACAATAATATTTGTTAATGGAATTCCATTAACATCGGTCCACGAATCAGTAAGTACAACTACAGACTCGGCTCTGTTAATTTTCTGTTGCACTTTTTTGTGAATAAGATTATATTCCATGTCTAGTAAATTATTTGAAATCACAAAACGGGACGGTGGTGTAAATGAAGGGCGTATGTATCGTAAAAATTGCACAAAAAACTTATTTTCCACTAATGATAGAGGGCTGCAAGAATCGAATATTGCCCTAGCCAGTAAAATATTCATTTTGTTGTTTTCGTTTGTACTCATACTGTCCAGAAAACTTCGTAGGTTCCCTGAAGGAGCTGACACATTACTGACACCGCTGCATTCAGTAGTTTGTGGTAACTAATGAAAGATATACATGATTAGACATGACAAATAAAAAATAATGCTATTTCAACCTTACTTCAGATGCATTGGATTTAAATGATTCACAGTTGCTACGACTTGACATAGCGTCACTTCTATGGAAAGCTTTGTTATTGCTTCCATCACTCGTAGTCTTTGTACTGGTTGTACTAAATAAAATTTTTACATCTCTAGGGCACTTAACGCATGTGACTAGGTGCAGTGCCATCCGCTTTGGGTTGGACAAAAGTCGTTTTTTGCAAAATCTGCAGTCGCCATACACATATTTATCTGCTTTATGTCTGTTAAAATACTGCCATACCTCGTGCTGTTTCCTACCCATCTTGATATGACTTATGAATTATGAAAAACTGAAAGAGTAAAAACTATATGTCTGCATCAATTAGGTACTTCAATTGCTTACTTGAAATGTTCACTGACCCCTAAAATACAAGCACAAGAATATACACGCTGTGACACGGGAATTGAGGTTAGAAATGCTGTGAAAACTGAAAGAAAACCTAACCTAAACGCGCCGATTATAAATAGCAGATAAATAGCAAAAAGCCATAAATATATAGCAGCTATATATCACAAATTGATATATATCATTTTGAAATGTATCTTCTGTTCACATCACTAGTAGTAAAATAAAGTATGGCAACTGTATATTAATTACATGTCAAATTTTCTTCTGTCAAGAATAGATGTCAAATTTATAAACTGATTTTTTTTTGATAATTAGCCAATTTTAGGAATCGAACATAAAGCTTTGTATGCAACTCTTACATAATCGGACCTTATAGACTCGCCCTTTTTATAGGCCTTATTGTCGCTTCGCTCACTCTGCCTTAAACTGGGCTTGTCTATAAAGTCCTACATTATGTACTTGTTACATAAATAGCTATTTCTCTATATAATATGGGGATTTTTCAAATTTAGTTAGTTTGTGAAGTTGAGCAGATAGTAACCTAGCATTTCTAGTGCTATAATGATGATAATCAGAATTTTTCTTTAGATCTAGATAGTATATATCAAGAAAGAGTATTATAGTCTGCCTCACTTTAATAAGTCTCACTAAATCTAGGGACATTTACAATTTTATACAAATTATCAAACTGTAATATACAAGCCCCGTCCGATACTAGTTTGCCACTTTTACTTTTGTCAACTAAAAATGGATAAAATAAAGGATGCCCAAATAAAATAAAGATATCAACATTCAGGCGATTAGAAATTATGTAATAACCTAAAAGCTAATACAATAAAAGAAAATATAGAACCGTAACTAAACGGCTATTATGTTTGATTGTTTATTATAGTTATTAGTCATTGAAAACGTCGAACCAGGAATTAACATATAAAGGCTTCGCCATCTTCAAATAAATCAGAGTAGACTTTTGTATGATTGCACTACACTATCAGTATCTTGCCCGTTTATAAGCAAAATATTCATTTTGTTCGCTATGCCATTTATCTGTGCGTAAATGTGTTCTTGCCTGTGTTAAATATTTTACCGATATTGACTACGCTTTATTCTGACAATTATGATTATTATACTGACAATGATGTTATGATTCATTAACAGAACGACACAGCTAAAACAGTGTAAGAATTTCAAGAAATGGGGAAGTCCCGTGTAAATTCCGACTGAAAACATGCAAGACAAGAAAATTCAAGAGTCTTGCAAGCAAGACAAGATTTTTGTTTGCAAGAATGAAACAAGACAAGCGTTTATCAGAATTTTTGTCTTGTTTCGCAAGACAAGACAAGAAGTAGTCGTACAAGACAAGAAATCTTGTCTTGTGAAACACTAATAATCAGCAATTATGCCATATGGTATTTGAATGCCCGAAGCAAACCAGTATCTCTACGACAGCAACTTAAGAAATATACCATATTTTTTATTAGCATTCATTACAATTGCATATAGTATATTTTTAGATAGCAGTTTGTGCAGATACTGCTTTCTTGCTAAGCACGGCAGAATACTACTCATTGACTTTTTGTCATATTCATCTCACGAGGCATGATTATCTGCATCCGCAGTGAATTTCTCTGACTTCTTTGGCTGGTTTGGTGGCTTTAGCCCATGAGCGCCCGGCTGCTGGTAAAAAATCAGTATTTGCTGGTAGTACATTCGGTTCAACAGAATGAATCATTCCGTTTTACATTAGCAGGTACGACGTGAAGTTGATGTTGCATTTTTAGGGTAATAACTGCAAAAAGCAACGTTGTCTTATTTCATTTGATTTTTGAATTATTTTCATTTAGTTTAACTAATTTTAAACATCAGCCACTGTTTAAGTATAAACATCGGCATCCGCATTACCATTAGGCCATCAGTAAAATTTTGCCATTGGTCGAGTCCTAACACCAATACAAAAACATGCAGCAAATCCCAAGCAGCTGGAGCGTTCTGAAAATATCTCCTATTTCACTTTACACTTACATATCTATGTAGTGCTGTAACATTACAGTTTTCTTTATCAGGCCCTTGCAGGGCGACAACAAACACAAATTGGAATTCTTATCATAGATGAACAATATAAGGGTTAGCTGTCAAAAATCGTATGTCAAAGTCAGCGTGCGTTCAATTCTACTCCTGTGAATGGATGCATTAAATGTTGTAACAATATTTATGTGCAGATTAGGAAGAGCAGTACTTTACTCTAGCAACAAGAAACAGCCACCTTAAAAGACCAATAATAGACCAATAAGAAGTTTTGAAGAAATAATTGTGAAGTGTGCTTTGGTTTACAAACAACATAACTTATAATATAGGATGTCAGTACTTTACTCTAGCAACAAGAAACAGCCACCTTGTAGACCAATAAAAAATTCAGGGTAAAAATTGCGGAGCATCCTTTAACTAAAATGGAAGTGGGTCAAGTAGTATGGAACAGAGCTTGTATTGTTGACTGTGTATTAGCATTTTGTCTTGTTTTATAATTTATGTTCTACTTGCATATTATTTGTTGTTTATATTTGTGATACCAACTATACAGGGTGATTCAGAAATAACTGATATCCTTTAAATGGTAGGTAGAGGGGAAGCAGTAGAGCTAATTTACCTTGACAAGTATACGTCAAAAACGAATAGTTTTCCAGAAAATGAATTTTAAAGTTTAATGAATTTTGGATCCAAAAGGATCCAAGGATTCTATACAAGGTGATTCAGAAATAAAGGTAATCCTTTAAATGGTAGGTAGAGGGGAGGCAGTAGAGCTAATTTACCTCCATCCAAAAGAATTCAAGGTCAGGACTGGATCCAAAATTCAATAAAACCTTAAAATAAATTTTCTGGAAAACTTCGTTTTTGACCTATACTTGTAAAGGTAAACTAGCTCTACTGCCTCTCCTCTACCTACCACTTAAAGAATATCAGTTATTTCTAAATCACCCTGTATAAACAAATCCATAACAACCAGGGCATTACAATTTATAATGGCCGCGTATTATAATTATAAATATTTATAATTTATAAATTTTGTAAAAGTTGTTACCATCCGATAAACAAAAACTCCTACTTTTATAAATATAGACAACGTGCCTGGCAATGCCAACAACTGTAAATTAAAACTGATTTTCTACTTATATTCTCTTGAAAAACAAAATTTTATATGTACCATGTATATCTCAGCACTTCGGGCCTTAAAGTCTCATGGCTTTGTTGACGATTTCTCGCCATCTTTTTCTGTCTTTTGCTAAAGCTTTTCCAATTTTACACTTTAACTTCATCTAAGTCCTTTTTTTACACATTCCCACCAACTTCTTTTTGGACGTCTTTTGCGGTTTTGCTCTTCTGCTTCTTCTTTAAACACCTTCTTTGCCATTCTTGCCCTCTCCATAATTCTAGGTGTTCTAACCATTTTAAACGCGTTGACTTTACTATGCTTACAATTCCTGGTTCTTTGAACAATTCTTCTAACTCTTTATTATGTCTCCTCCTCCACCTATAGTTTTCTTTTACACCACCATAAATTCTGTGTTTAAGATTTTTATCTCCCATATTTGCAACTTCCTTATATCAGATTCTTTTAATATCCCGGTCTCACTCCCATAGCACAGCACTGGTCTTATCACTGTTTTATACAAATGCACTTTCACAGACCATGATATTGATTTGTCATTTATAATTTTTCCAAAAGAACTAGCGCACCTGTTGGCTGCCATTACTCTTCTTTCTATCTCCCCTGCTTGGTTGCCTTGGCTATTGAATTCACTGCCCAAATATATGATGGTATCCTCGTTTTTAAATTTATATCTTCTTTTCTCCTCTGTATTTATGGTTAAATATTCTGTAAATTGTGTTCGTCCCATAATCATATATTTTGTTTTTTCTTCATTGAAAATCAAACCTCTCTTCTTGCCTCCTTTTCTAGTCATTTTGAAATACTTTTAAGCTCTTCCTGTGTTCGTGCTAATAGGACAATGTCATCCGCATGTCATACATTGGTGCGAATTTTGTAATATTGTTTTTTCCCTACTTATACCACTTTTTTTTATTATTTGCTCTAGTACTATATTAAATATAGTAGTGGAAATAGGGTCACCTTGTTTTAATCCACTATTAGTTGTGAATCTTTCGCTTAATGTCCCATTTATTTTAACTCTATTTGTTGTTCGTTCCAGTGTCACTACAATCAATTTCATTAATTTGGGCGGAGCCTGCATGTCTTGTAATATTTCAATAATTTTACTTCTTATTATCTTATCGTAAGCTTGCTGAAAATCTATGAACAATCCATGTATGTCTATTTGTTTCCTTACACACTTTTCTTGTATTATTCTCAGGGTGAAAATGTGATCTATAGTTGAGCGGTTTCTCCTGAAGCCGCTTTGATAGTCTCCAAGCTCACCTTCCGCCCAGTCCCTTAATCTTCGGTTTATGAGTTGGCTCAAAATTTTGTATGTCACATTTAGTAGGGATATTGGCCTGTAATTCTCGCATTTTGTTTGATCTTCTTTTTTATGTATTGGGGATATTACCGTTTCTTCCCATTCTTTGGGCATTTTTTCTTCTAACCAAATTTTTTCTATTAACAGGTATATTCTTTCTTTTAACTACTTCCCTCCATATTTTATTCCTTCTATCGGAATTCATTACTGGTTAAATTTTGTTGGTAGTATTCTATCCATCTCTCTAATATATTTTTTCTTCACTAATTAACTTACCGTTTTTGTCTTTATATACTGGGATCTTTGTTCTATACCCTTACCCTTTTTTGATTCCTGCTGCTGTTCTGTAAAACTTCTTAATTTCTTGTTTATTATAACTCTCTTCTAAAGCCACAATTTGTTTTATCTGTTTTTGTCTTTTCTTTTGCCTACAAATTTTGTTTACTTCTTTATTTGCCTCCCTGTAAGCTTTGTAGTTCTTTTCCGTTCCATTATTTAACATTTCCATTTTTGCCTTTCTTCTTACTTCTATGGCCTCTTGGCATTGGTCATCAAACCCGTCTTTCTTTTTATGCTGTAGTCTTCACTTTATCATTCAATTCTTGTTGTATTATTGTTTTGATATTCTCCCATTCTTTATATATCTCACTTTCTGGTGACGTTCCTTCTATTTTCCTTTCAATATCCTTTTCGTATTCTTTTTGTACTTCATCTTTTTGTAATTGTGTCGTATCATAACTTGCAAGGCCTTCTCACTTTTGTTTTTGTATTTTGGGAAATTGTTGTTGAGACTTCGCTCTTACTAGGAAGCGATCGCTACCTATTTCAGCACCTCTTTGCGATTTTACATCCTTGATTTTTAATATATCGAGGGCATCAGATCAGAGGGGCGTATCCGCCAAAACTTTTATCTTCAATTTTTATGTCGTATTGATTTCTGGTATCGACCTGCGTGTTGTCACAAACGGGCGAATGTTTTGTAAGGGCAGATTAATACCTTACAAAACATACGCCCGTATGTAACAACACGCAGGTCGATACCAGAAATCAATACGACCTAATAAATTGAAGATCACACATTTGGCGGATACGCCCCTCTGATCTGATGCCCTCGATATGTTTTCCTTCAATTAATATATGGTCAATCTGATTTATAGTTTTTATGTACCATGACCACTACTAAATGATAATGTCCATCGGGCGAACTTCGTCACCCTCCTGGCATTATCATTATCATAATGCCCTTGGTACAAAATAACTATTAAAGTTGTGATGTCTTTTAATTATTATTAATTTGTAGAATTAATCTTAAATAACATAAGTTATGGTCTGTAATAGTCAAGCATTATAGAATATAAAAATTAGGCTATTACTTTTGTAATTGGATATTTTCATTTATTCGCAGATAAAACAAGCAATTTTCAATATTTTAATTTCATTTTAAATCTCATTAATGAGATATGCTTTTACATATTTTTAATGGTGGCATGAATGTTAAAGTGGTCACATTAAAAGTTATGTTACAATACTATGATTACGTTATGAGTTAATATTGAACGCGCTAATAAACATAGATGGCGCTAATAAACATAGGTAATGACGTAGTATTTTAGTAGTTGGTTTTGCTATGTATTTCAATAGTGATTTTAATTTTGACAGATATGAATATAATATTCATGTTAATATTTATGATAATTTTACGTATGTAGAAGTGGGACTGCAGCAGATATAAGAGGAAGGTGATAAAGGCTCTTATATACTACTTATTGCTTTGTGACTAGATGCAGGACAATTAAATGTGTTGGTAAACTTCTAATTTGAATGACAATCACAAACTTACGATTGAATAAAATAGTAGTATTCTTAGTAATATATTTAGCCCACAGAGTGGCCCACCAAAATGAAACGAGCATGTTATGAGGCACTAGACCACAATTTTTCGAAAAACGGCCACACACCATCCATTTAAGAATTTTAGAGTAAACCTCATCTCTATTTTGTTGTTTTTCTAATAAATTTGACGTAGTTGGCCGTTTTCTGAAAAATTACTGTTCAGTCCCTCAAAACAAGCACATTTCGTTTTTGTATATGTTTTTTTTACACAAAATATTTCAACTTTTTAATGTCAGTCATTTTCATCATAGTATATGAAGGCAATTTTTTGATTACATGACTTTTATTCTTTTTTGATTATTCTGTATAGCCTAAATCTTGGATTTTATCACAAAAGCATTTTTTATTAAAAAAATGAACATACATACCTGGAGCAGGATTAGGAAGCTCTTCATTGAAAGGCCTTCGGTCTTGTCGTGGCCTGCCTGCATAGCCACCACCAGCACCACCTCCAGCGCCGCCAGGGCCACCTCCGCCACCACCAGCACCGCCTCCTCCTCCTCCACCACCACCGCCACCAGCACCACTTCCAGCTCCTCCTTGTCGATTTCCTCTTCCCCAATCTCGTCCACTATCATCCCCAAAGTTGCCATAATTACCTCGATGTCCACCTCTGTCTCTATCTGAAGTTATAAAAGCTATGAGCTATAAAAACTGTTAATACATATTTTTTATATGTAAATAACCTGCAAATTGTCCTCTATTGCCACCTCCGGGTCGTCGTTCAAAGTCTTCAAATCCTCTGTGATCACCACCAGATCTACCACCTCTAAAACCACCGCGACTACCTCTGTTTCTATCAAAACCTCCTCCCCTGTCATTTTTTTTACCTAAAATTAATGTAAGCATTAAGTATTTGTAATTTATTAAAAAAGAAGAACTTTAACACACACCATCAGCAACATCAATTTTAATACGATTGCCTTCGACTTCTACCAAGCCATCCATACCGACAGCCTGTTCTAAGTCTTGAACTGTGTCAAATTCAACATAACAGAATCCCTTAAATCTATCGGTCTCCTTGTCCATAACGAGGCGCACATTTCTTACTTTTAGATTTCCAAAAATACGGTTTACATCACCTTGAACGATGCCAGTAGGCAAATTACCGATATAAGCCGTGAACGGCGGTTCGGTAGGAAGTGGTTTTCTTCTTCTACCACCTCCGCCATAATCTCTGCAAAAAAAACAAAATATATTTACAGTAGGTGGCCATCCAATTAGAAATTTTTTTAAATTCTCACTAATTTGCTTTTGCTTGCATTTATTATTTATATCGCATTTAATTGCAGTTATAACTTATTCCTAAAAAGTAAACACTATTACAATTAACATTTTGCCACTTTTTTATGACTGTCTAGAATTCTATTCAGCCATCACATTTTAATTAGTTATATGCAAGAGAAAGCTAAATTCTGAGAAAAATGGAACTGACATTTAGTGTTGATACAGTAATAATGAATAATCCGAACTCTAATAGTCCGAATAGTCCCTAGCTGTGTAAATTGATTTCCATAGTCCGAAATTTGGTATTTGTAATCCGAACCTTATGTAGGTACTATACAGGGTGGCCCATGCAAGATGATTCTGTATATTATCATGGAAACTGTAAGAGTTACGAAAAAAGTTAAATATCAAAGTTGGTTGGTGTAAAACATTTTAATTTTATAATAATTTTGTATATACAAGGTGAGTCATATTGCTGTGGCTACCATTAATTTTTTTATTTTCAATAGAACACCCTGTATATTTTTACTGTTTTCGATTCTACACTTTATTCTAAGTATGTTTGCCTAATGGATATATCGAAATTCTGCACAGTTTTTGAGAAAATCTAGTTTTTCTGTTATCTTAGAATCATTTTCTATTAAATACGATAATATCAACATTAAACGTTCAACTCGATTTTTCTCAGAATTTTTGTTATGCAACATTATGATTTATTTGCATGTTCATACAGGGAAGAAAAATCACTATCAGATTCTATTACTAAAAATCTATATTGTCACTTAAATTCTTTGTGATGATGTCATAACTAACAAACAAATGAAAGTTGAACGATGAATCGCACATATTGATGTGTATTTTTAAAAAATAAAATCGACGTGTTTCAACGTTTAAAAAAAACTGGTTGAATTCGATTTTTTTTAACATTCCATACTTTAATCCCACACTGTATATATAATTCTAAGGCTAATAAGGCTAAGGCTAATAAGGCTTTGTCCGCTTTATTACATTTGTTATTGATGCATCCTTGTATAATTCTCCTAGTTCCTTATTTGTCCTTATTCTCCAATTAACATTTTCATTTATACCTCCATATATTGCTCGTAACATCTTCCTTTCCCATGCATCAATTTTCTTCTCCTCCTGTACATTCATGACCCAACACTCACACACGCATAGCCCTACTGGCCTTATGACCGTTCTATAGTTTCACCATTGCCGACCACGAGAGCACTTTAGATGTTAGTAACTTTTTTAAATCCCACATACACCTCGACCCCAGCACTAATCTTCTTGATATCTCTGTTTCTAGTTTCCCATCTGGTGTTATTTCTGTACCTAAATATATCACATTTTTCACTTGTATTATTTTTACAACTTGTTCTCCATCGTTAATGTGTAGCTGTCCTTCTTTTCTACCTCCCATTATCATAAACTGTGATTTTTTCCTTAGTTATTCTTAACCCTACCTTTTCCCCTTCTTGCACTAGTTTCTTTGCCATATTCTGTAGTGCACTTTATGTTCTTGTAAGTATCAAAACATCATCAGCAAAAGCCCAGCAGTGATGAGGTTCTTTTAAGATGTTATTCTTTCGAATAGCAAATTAAACAGTGTAGCTGATAATGGGTCTCCTTGTTTTAGTCCTGTATAAGTTAAAAACTTCCTTGTCACCTATCTTCCTACCCTTACTTTACGATATGTTTCTTGTAATGTCATTCTGGTTAATATTTGTAATGTTTTGAATATCTCACTTCATCTGATTTTGTCATAAGCTTGTTCTTGCAAATACTACCGTATTATTTTATATGTGACAATCACAATATTTTCAGAAGATCTATCAAAGCTCATAAATAAACAAAATTTGATAACCTAAATTTTCATTTAAATTTTTGCTTAAAAAAGTAACTTATGTACATTCTGATTACAATTGATTTTCTGATCTTGTGGCAGATTTATGTGTTAAATGAATGGAAAATACAGTTAAACTTCTGATCTTTAGACAAGTGCCCCCCAAAACCCACTTTTCACTATACTATAGGTAATAGTATAACCTGTTTAACCTTTAAATTTGCATGCCATTGAAATCAACATAAATGCCTGTTTTCTAAGGGATCCCATAGATTTTTTAAAGTTTCTGTATATGTTATAATATAAATTGTTCAAGTATTAAGAAATAATACTTTTGAAATTATTTTACGCTATATTTTATTTAAATTAAACAAACAATAGTTATTTATGGTACAAGTGAGTTAAGTAAGATATCATTATTAAGTTTTTTAAAAATAACCCACGTTGCTAGGGGCAACGTGGGTTATAATGTAACATAAGAGTAAACAATCACTTTCCTTATTTAAAATGACCATAGTAAACATCGTATTTATATAGAGGTGTTGGATAAAAATACAAATTCTTAAAGGAAGAATATAAACAAAAGAATATGGTTAAGTAAAATATTTAACATTCATGTCTAAGTAGGCTCAGTAAACATAAAAAGAAAGTGACGCAAGAAACTTACAAGTGTTTATTATTGTATTTAATAAATTATGTGGAAAGACATCGGTTCGAACATCGTATGGGTGAATCCATGAAAACGCGACATGGCAAGCTCAAAATAAAATGTAATAATCCTTTAAGATACTTAGGTCACTGGTACTTTATAAAATACATTTTCCGTTAACACTTACTTCAAAATCGAAAAAAGTTTGCCTTTCGTTCAAATTCAGAAAACAGTTTCAACTTCCGCACAGACAGATTATTAATCATTATTTTGGCATTGCAAAACATTTAAAAATTAAAATTTAACTGTTTAGTTTAAGAAAATAGTGGTGTTGTGGCGTAGATTAAATTACATACTTGCATTGGCTGTAAAATACCTGGTAAAAAAATGATGTATTGCTCTGTTATTAGAAAAATAGAAGTAGCACCAAAAAATGTAACGTGAGTGACCAAAAGGTATACATTTTTAGTTTGCACTTGTATTAGGCAACGTACATACTTATCCATTTATACTATCTTTATTTGTTCATATTCTAATACAAAAATGTAATTATATTCTTTTATTTCTTCTTTAATTTGTTTAAAAACCACATGTAATTTTGTAACATGAGTTACCGGTAACTCATGTTACAATATGCAACATGCACAGAAAGTATCAAATAAACTATAATATAATGGTTTACAAACAAATTGCTAACTGTCAGTTATATCTTATTTTTGTTTGATAATCTTTGCTGTAGTCATGTTCTATTAATACTTAGATTATTAGTTCATATGTGTACGTACATACCAAAATAACGTTTATTACGGTTACGTCAGTCGTTGAACATTTATTAGCTTTTGAGGTAACTTGGCACTTTTGGACGGAAGACAGTAAAGGAAAACTGTGTAAGGCAATTCAATGTGTGAGTGTTGATGCTTTGCAGAGACACGTACTGAACTGACCCCTCATTCAAGGTGCATTCTTTTATTAGGAAAAATCAAGCACGTGAATATGAAAAAGACAAAGATGCTGTTACCAGACACGTTAATGCTGAAGCTTCCCTTTTACAGATTGATTTTACGAAGAATTACACATGCTTAGCTCAGGATGAAGTCAAATTTTCCATTGAGTTCAACTCCAAATTACTCTGTTTACGATTTCTTTTTGGCACTCAGGGCATTTTCCAATTGCCATTATTTTTGGCAATCTACATCACAACAATCTATATCACTATCCCCTTGTTTGAGAGAAGATCAAAAATGAAAATCATTTGGAACTATTTCGCCAGTTCACATAGCAAAGGACCAATTGATAGGATTGGTGGTGCATTAAAACGTGTCGTAAGAAGTAAAGTAATCAGTCAAAGTTATAGGGATGACTGAAACAAAGATTCAAGATCCACTCTCCGACATGAAATTACACAAACTATTTGAAGAGGCTCCTCCAATAGAAGGATAGTAAAAAGCCACAATATTATATACCAAGGATGGTGAGGTATTAACTGAAATCAATATCAACTGATTCAACAACTATAATCTATAAAGAAGAATTTTTTATAAAATGGTGCATAGATTCGACGATTCTGTTAGTCCAGATGATGATATACCATACATCAGTTAAAAAAACAATAGTATAATAAATACATACTAACTATGTAAGGTTTCCCTTTCTTTTTGCCTATAGTTACTATATTATAAGAATTATGAAGATAGACACTGAATAATATTGCCTGCTTGATAAAGTAACGTGAGTTACCAATACCATTGTAACATGAGTGACCGGCGTTTAATAGTTTAAAAAATAATGTTGTTATTAATATAGATTCTATATATTATTAATTAACTTGTATTTTATTAATAAATACATATTTGATTTATAATTTATTTTAATACCTCAAACAGAACAGAGTTTCAGACGAATTCATACATAAAGAGGAAGCTATGTCGCTAGATGTAACATGAGTTACTAGAGACATATCACGAAATTAAAACAAATCCTTACTTGCCCAACTAATTATAAATATATATCTTAGTTCTTTGTTATCACAGAATAGTAATTTCTTGTGTTAGAAAATCATAATAATAAATTTAAATAAAATATTCCTATATTACAATTGAAGATGGGAGTAAAATGTAACATGAGTTACCATGGACTGACCCTCATGAACAATTACTTTTTTCTGTACACCTCACACACGAAATGATTGCACTGTATGCATGTTGTGTTTAGTTTTTTATGTTAATTTGAACTACAAAGTCTCATAGGAAACTGAAATAAGATGCAACATACATTAACTGACACATACCTAAAGTCAGTGTTGCTAATATGTTTAAATAAAAAATATATTAGAGAATTTGGGATCCCTAAAGTACTCCACACAGGCATTTAAGGGTTAAATGATAGCTGATTTAAAGTTAAACATCTTGATCGAGTAAAAATAAGCATTTTTTATTCTATCTGACGACATTTTCGATGAAAAAAATGATAAAACTTTCAAAAATGGCAAATTGTTGTTCTCAATTTTGCTCGAAATTGAAGCACTATAGGAAAAAATGCAGTGGACAAAATTTATGTATTCTTTGACTGGGAATGTTTTATATACTGTAACGAGTGCAACGCATTGTCTGGTCCGGCCGTCAATGGGTTGTGGAACATTCCGGAGCGGCAGCGCAATGCACTCGACCTTCTAGTGTATTCTAGAAATACATGGTATGTTCGGGCGATTTCTGGTGCGTTTATATGAGGATATAAAAGCGGATTGCGGATAAAAGAGAGTCAGTCAACTGCAAGTCATTAACTGGGTATTACAAAATAAATAGTGAATATAAATGTTGTATTAGAAATTCATAGTCTGTAAATAATAGTTTTTAATGGTTTATAATCATAGCGTTAATTTATAGTGTATTCATTAGTGTATATAAATAAATATTTGTTTGTGAATAGACGATTTAAACAGCACTTGTATTATTATTTTTAGAAAGAACGTTACAATACATATATTTGCAAGATAACCTCAAAACTTGTGCTAACGTCATTTGTAGCATTAATCTGTTTTCATCAGAACAACCAACGAAATACTGGTGCCAATTTAAGGCAATGTTGTCACTTTTTCACTGCTCTAGAAGCGTATAATTTATTTATATTCTAGAGAGATTTCTTTATTTTTTTTTCTGCTTACATAGTAATATTATCTTATTTTTACTAATAAAAAAGTAAACTTGAATGAAATTTCTGGTTAAAATAATTGTTTTTTTCGTCATATTTTCACGTTCTTAAGTTTGGACTAGACAGTCAAAAGTTAATCTCTGACTTTAAAAAGACTAATAAATAATTAGAAACATGTATAAATAATAACTAAACTGCTTTCAGATGCATTCTAGTAAAACTATTATCGTTTGAGCCATTATTTGTAGCAAAACTATGTTTTGATTTCTATTTGTCAAAATAGCAAAGCTCCATAACTTTTGGCTCAGACTATCCCACCACAACTCCCTTAAGTAAGTTAGAAAGAGTCAAGCTCTGCGACATAAAACCATGTTTTAGAGATGTCATGCTCCCAATTTGATTAAAAATTGTGCTATAAATGATTGATTCTAATACCTTTACAGACACTCATAAAATAGATAGTTGCCTATAATTCCTAACATTATGAGTATCTTTATTTTTAAAAATAGGGCATATTTTTGCCATTTTCCAATATCAAGTAAACATTGCTCATTTAGACACAAATTGAAGATAGCCTTTTATGTAAGCATACAGATCATGCAAGTGTTCAGTATTCAGTACATACAGCAAATTTAAGCCACTCCCAGCTGGTTTGGCATCTCTGTAGGTCACTTCACTCATTTCAGCCGTAATATTATTATGAAGTTCAGACACATTTGTCTGAAGATCTTGTACATCTTGATCCATGTACACATTGGTGCTGACAAAAGATATATCTTTATAGTATTCATCGAAAGTAGAAGAAGGCTCGTTACCAACCAAATAGATGGTTTCAAAAATATTTTAAATAATGCATAAGTTATGTCCCTACCGTTATTTTATTCAGTGTCATCTAATATCATGCAAGATGGAATACTTGAATACCCGTATTCTTATTAACAAATGACCAAACGAGTTTCGGATTAGAACAGAAGTATTGATGACAGTTGTTAATGTATTCTTCATAAGCTTTAGTGATTGCCCCTATAAAGTAGAAATTTTTTTCTATATTTTTGCTTTTTATACTTACTGTACAATCTACTGAAATGATTTTTCAACAAAACTTACTAATAATTGACTTATCAAACCCTACACGATACTTGTTGAAACATCTGAAACACTAGTTTCAAAAAAAAAGTGGTCCAGTTTCATTCAAATTTATAGAAGCTGAAAATTTCAGCTGGTATTACCCATTAATTGATACATTAACCAAAACTTTGGCTTTTTGAAATTATATTTTGCCCAATTTTAAGGGTCAAGCTTTAGTAACTTTTGTTAAAGAAAATACTACAGACCTGGAAATTGATATAGGTTCACCTAGAATATTGATATAATTTTTGAAATATTTTTGTTAAAATGTATCTTACCGTAAAACCACTTTAAAGGCTTAGTTACTAAGCATTTTTATGTGTTCTCCTACCTTTTCAAAACATCTGCATGTTTGGTACAAAAGGTAATAAATAACATTTGAAAATAAAAATGAAAAGTTTAATATGTCTGTAAATTGGTACTTGAAATAAGTTCACTAATTAAAACTCACCATTTATTAAGCATTAAATTATCAAAACAAAAAAAGATCATTAATTTAATAATCAGTAGCACCACCATTATGGTTATTGATTTGAAAAATTCGATTGTGCATGCTTAAGACAAGATGATTAAGCTCATTGATAGTGACATTACCAATTCCTGCAAAATCGCTCTCCTAAGATCATTTACAGTGCGGAAAGGATCATTTCCACTGTAAGTCTTTTGAACGATAATCTCCCACACGTTTTCCATTGGGTTAATGTCCGAAGAGCATGATGGCCAGTCTAAGGTTGGAATTTGTAACGCTACCAACCCTGCTCTTGTGTTCTGAAACCGGTAAGCAGGTGTCTATCCTGTTAAAAAAATAGGTTTTCATGCTCATGATCCTCATAATAATGATCCTCACTTACCATCCATGTCAAAGGAAATACCATCCGAAGCTTGTTTATTCCGTTAAACCCAGCCTAGATTATTAGGAAACAACCATAACAGTTTCTAAGTGAAAAGCTCAATGATTTCTTTCATAAATCATGCCAATAATTACGAAACCCGTCATGTTAGTCAAAATTAAATTTTCTCTCTTCGCTCCAGATTATCTAAAAAATACCTTTTTTTATTAATTTAAACAACAGGAAATATTAAATGTGTTATTACGTTCGTCCAATCAGGTTTCAGCTGCAAATTGCAAACATCTTTCTTTTAATGGAATAAACAAGGTTCGGATGGCATTTCGTTTGACATGGATGGCAAGTGAATTCCTTATTATGAGGATCATGAGCATGAAAACCTAATTTTTCAACAAGCTAGGCACATGCTTACCGCTTACGGAACATAAAAAGAGTTGGTAGCATCATAAATCCCAACCTTAGACAGGCCATCATGCTTTCCGGACATTAACCCAATGGAAAACGTGTGGGACATTATCGTTCAAAAGATTTACAGTAGAAATAATCCTTTCCACACTGTAAATGATCTTAGGAGCGCCAATTTGCAGGCCTTGGTAATGTCACTATCAATGAGCTTAATCATCTCGTCTTAAGCATGAACAATCGAATTTTTCAAATCATTAACCATAATGGTGGTGCTACTGATTATTAAATTAATGTTCTTTTTTGGTTTTGATAATTTAATGCTTAATAAATGATGAGTTTTAATTAGTGAACTTTTACAAACATTTTAAACTTTTCGTTTTTATCTTCAAATGTTATTACCTTTTGTACCAAACATACAGCTGTTTTGGAAAGGTAGGAGAACACATAAAAATGTTTAGTGAATAAGCCTTTAAAGTGGTTTCACGGTAAGATGTGTTTTAACAAAAATATTTCAAAAATTATATCAGTATTCTAGGTGAACCTATATCAAATTCCAGGTCTGTATATTCAAACATAGGTGTTGCTCATCGTGCTTTACCAAATGATCAGATAATACAATAAAAATACAGTTATCAATATTAGTTATAACTAGGGGAGAGAGTAGCCTTGCTGATATTATAGTTGAGTGCACGAGCCCACATGGTCATGTATATAATATTAAGACGAGTGATGGAACGCTCTTCGTTATTTCATATGTACAACTACACCAAATTGTGGGATTAACTACACAATCGTAAAGCAAATGCCTCGGTCTGGTTATAACTAAATCTAAAATAACATTTTGAATTTATTTTTCATTTTATTCCAACATACCATACGTTTACGTCACTTCTTGGTAGTTTTCTTTTTTGTTTGGTTTCAAATTGTGTCAATGTAAATAAAATTTGACAAAGACAACATACTGACGATTAATGTCATACAACATGTTATAGGTTATGACCATTTCACAAAAGGAGCACTTGCCATTGTTTCAAAGAGTGACATTAACGACCTAAATTAGTTCCTCAAAAATATCACATCACTTTATTCAGGGCGTAGCATGGATACACTAACTACAAATAAAATTTACAGATACAGCTAAAAAGAACATGAATTTGTTGTATACATGTCAAATAGCAAGATTGATTGATAACCACAAAACAAAATTAAGATTGATTTATGTAAATCAAAGTAAAAGTAGTTTTCATTCTTAATGTTCCATCAACAAAAAATCAAATCAGAATTTATTCAGAATATCAATCCAATATCAATCGAGACATCTGTAGGTTTCTTAATGGCATTTTACATTCATGGTGTAGTCAATTTTGTTCTAATTAAACCATTTTCACAACTTTTTCTATTTGTAAGATTCTGCATGAATGAGATTTAATTTTCAAATAACTCATACATGCAAGTTGCATTCTATTTTCTTCATTACCTACTTGTGAAGTGGAAGATCTTTTATTAAACCAAATAGCAAGCAAAAAGTATTGTTTTTCCTTTGATTCTTTATGAAAACAATCTCCTTAAAAGAAACCTAAAACTTAACATATAGAAGCCTTAAATCCTAAAAAATTACAAATTATGAGTGAAAGCATGTGCACTTAAAAAAGCGGCAGGACCGGGAATATATTTAAATCTAACATAGAAATGCGATTTCTACACTAAGAATCACCATGACACATAAACGTCACTAGAGAAAGCCTTGACGTATACAAATTAACTGAAAGATTGTCGGGAAACTTGTAAAATAATGATATAATACCTGTTATCACGGTCTTCATAACCACCACGTCCAGCCATGTTTGATAACCACCAAAACCAAGGGCTTACGCGCGTCCCCAGAAACCAGAAAAATCAAGGCAGCCAACGTTGTTGTCATGTAGGAACCATTTTTTAGTATTTTACGGAATTGTAAATTTTATAAATGTAAAAGAAATTTCTTTTTTTTAATGTATGTCAAAACGTATTATGTTAGATTCACGGTACGTTTTTATTAATGTCATACAGAAAATTTTTGAAATAAACAAAAGATTTTTGAAATTTTGACAAAAGAATAAAAAATGCAGGTTAATATAGTATCTAAACTATCACAACCGGTTAACGAACATGAGAGTTTTTTCAAGATTCAAGAGGTCACACCTCTTGGTTCTTGCTTACATATAATACTGAAATACATAATATTGTAACGTTCTTTTTCGAAATAATAACACAAGTGCTGTTTAAATCGTCTATTCACAAACAAATATTTATTTCTATACACTAATGAATACACTATAAATTAACGCTATAATTATAAACCATTAAAAACTATTATTTACAGACTATAAATTTCTAATACAACATTTATATCCACTATTTATTTTGTAATACACAGTTAATGACTTGCTGTTGACTGACTCCCTTTTATCCGCAATCCGCTTTTATATCCTCATATAAACGCACCAGAAGTCGCTGGAACCTTCTATGTATTCTAGAAAATGCTAGAATAAACCGCGTCTGATTTACATGCTTGTGCGATGCGTCATTCTCTCGAAGGCGGCAGAACACACCACCTGTCGCTCGAAAAGAGGTTCGTTCCTTTTCTCTCTTGTTACACTGCCCCCCTCTTCAAGTCTGTTCTGTCCCAGAACAGGTTTTATGCTCTGGTTCCTGTAGAACGGGTTATGACGATATCGACAGTCTTCACCTCGACTACACGTTCCATTACGGTAGAAATAACAGTCTACACTCTTCGTTGGCCTTAATGCGGGTTGTGGGTCAAAATTGCAGACGAAGATCTTGACGTCCGTACCTCTAAAGACAACTTCCAGCATGTTTCTAACGATTCTCCAATTTAGCTGGTCCCGCCCACAGCCGAGTTTGGCAACTGCCAATTTGTTAATTCCCCTGGTAAGCAACTCGATCCTCAAATTCCATAGTGCCCTCCACAAGTCGGCGTAACTTGGTTTCTGGTAGTAAAACTGCTTGGTTACCAAGTAGTAAATGGATCGGTCATGATCAGGCAAGCGTAAGGATTTACCAACAGAGGGATTTTGTTCTCGAAGTTCATTCAGCCGTCCAAATTTATTTCTAAACACTACTGCGATCCCCCTGGACATACGGAGATCCGCGGAGACACAGTGGGCAATGGAATAATTACCAGGGACCCGGAAGAGATCTTGTTGCATCTCAGTCGTGACTCCGAATCGCGCTTTTCTAGTTCCAGAGAACGCAGCCATAAATTCTCTAAAGGTTGGTTGATCATCTTCAGGCCTTACGGTATTGATAGTCACCTCAGCCTCATCTTTCCGATCCGGGACTGCGTCATTATTTCCCTCATAGTGCGCCAGACGATTGGAGTGTACCACCTTTGGTTTCCCTCTTGGCAATTTCTGGATGCGATAAATCAAGTCATTTATTCGTTTCTTCACCTGGTATGGACCCTCCCAATTTCGCTGTAACTTTGGAGAATAGCCACGACGCCTTTGCGGGTTGTATAACCAGACAAGCTCTCCAGGTTGAAACCCTCCTTCTTGGGCTCTCACGTCGTACGTAGCCTTCATCCGGTCACTCGGGTTTCGACTATTATTTCGGGTTCGGTCGTGAATATCCTCCAGCTTCTTCTTTAAGTTGATGGCATAATCATTCCCGGCTACCTCCTGCTCTATAGGTTGAGACCCAAATTCCAGATCACACGGTAACCGTAACTCGCGTCCAAACATCACAGACGCTGGTGACTGACCGGTTGTTTCGTGGACCGATGCACGATAAGCCATCAGGAACAGATGCAGGTATTGGTCCCAGTCTCGTTGATGATCGGAGACGACCTTGGCCAAATATTTGCCCATTGTTCGATTCATGCGTTCTACCATTCCATCGGACTGCGGATGTAACGGTGTGGTCCGAGTCTTGCGAATGCCCAACAATCGACAGACTTCTCCAAAGAGTACAGACTCGAAATTGCGGCCTTGATCCGAATGCAGCACCATGGGCACTCCGAAGCGACTGAAAAACTCTTTGACTAGTACGTCAGCAACAGTCGCAGCTTCCTGGTTTGGTAGGGCATATGCTTCTGGCCATTTGGTAAAATAGTCCATTGCCACTAAGATGTATTTATTCCCATCGTCAGTTTCGGGAAATGGTCCGGCAATGTCTATAGCTATTCTCTCCAGAGGACTACCCACATTGTACTTCCTCATAGGTGCTCTTCGTTTCCCCAAGGGTCCGTTGCCAGTGGCACATAATTCACATTTCCGGCATCACTCCTTCACGTCTTCTTTACAGTTGACCCAATAAAAACGCTCCCTAACTTTCTCCAAGGTCTTTTTCACACCGAAGTGTCCTCCGGAGGCACCGTCATGGAGATGTCGCAATACTGTAGCCACTCGGCTTCTTGGAACCACGAACTGAGACCTAATGGTGGTGCCATCTTCACTCTCCAGTACTCGCTTCAGGAGATCGTCTTCCACCTTCAAGGACTCCCATTGGGCCCAATATGCCTTGAGCGCTCTGTTAAAAGGGCTGACGGCCTCCCAGGCAGGCCTTTCTCCCACGCGCTTCCATTCCAGTACCATTTTTAGTTCGGGATCAGCCTCCTGCTGTCGTTGCAATTCTTCCGGCAACCAATTGTCGTTGACGATGGTAGTCCTTAATACTTGGCAAACCCTCTCTTCCAAACGAGAGCAATGACGGCAATCCGTTGGACAGGGTCTTCTTGAAAGAGCATCGGCATTTCGATGACTAGTGCCCGCTCGATGTTCGGTGTCAAAGTCGTATCCTTGTAATCGTTCGATCCACCTTGCGACCTGGCCTTCAGGATTACGGAATTGTAGAAGCCATTTCAACGCTGCATGGTCCGTCCTCAATAAAAACTTCCGTCCGTACAAGTATTTGTAGAAGTGCTCAACGGACTTCACGACGGCCAATAGTTCTTTTCTGGTCACACAATAATTCCTTTCGGCTTTCGACAAAACCTTACTAAAATAGCCGATGACCTTTTCTTGTCCATCCTGTATCTGAGAAAGTACCCCCCCAATGGCCAGATTACTTGCATCTGTGTCAAGTATGAATTTCCCTTCTGTCCGTGGATAGCTCAATATTGGTGCTGTTGTCAGGGCACGCTTCAACTGTTGGAAAGCTGTTTCACACTCTCCGCTCCAAACATACTCGCGCCCATCTTCAGTTAACCTTGTCAGAGGTTTCGCTATGTTGGCAAACCCAGGAACGAAACGCCTGTAGTAGGTACATAACCCAAGAAAACTACGAACTTGGTGTTTATCTTTCGGTGTTGGCCACTCTTGAACTGCACGAATCTTATCGGGGTCGGCTGCCACTCCATTTTGTGATACGACGTGCCCGAGATATTTCACTTCCTTTCTGAATATGTGGCACTTTTTCGGACTCAGTTTCAGATTGGCTCCACGTAGTCTTCGGAACACTTCCTCTAGATTGTTCAAATGTTCGTTGAATGATTTTCCGACTACAATCACATCATCTAGGTATACCAGGCAGGTCTTCCACGACAGCCCTCTCAGGATGGTCTCCATTAGACGCTCAAAGGTGGCCGGAGCGTTACATAGACCGAAAGGCATAACTGTAAACTGCCATAGTCCGGAACCAATAGTGAACGCGGTCTTCTCCCGGTCTTCAGGTTCCATTTCAACTTGCCAATAACCACTCTTCAAGTCCAAAGTCGAAAACCATCGTGAACCAGACAGGGTATCTAACGTGTCGTCGATGCGTGGTAAGGGATAGCTGTCTTTCTTGGTCACGTTATTGAGCTGCCGATAGTCCACACAAAATCTCGTTGACCCATCCTTCTTACTAACCAGGACCACCGGTGATGCCCATGGACTGCTGGATGGCTCGATGACCCCTTGTTCTTCCATATCCGTAATAATCTTTTCGGCTTCTGCTCGCCTTGCTAGAGGTAGACGCCTCGGCTGCTGACGGACAGGCATAGAGTTGCCTGTATTGATTTTATGTTTTACTATATTTGTTCGTCCCTTCTGGCTATCGTCAAGAGCGAAGATATCTTGGTATCGGTGAACCAAACCCTGTACCTCTTTCACTTCCGTTCTGTTAAGGTCTTCGCACGAACTAGTAACCATACCCACTAATTTTCCACCATGGTCTTTGGGCACTGGTTTTGGATCATCAGCCATACACCTGGCTACTCGAAATACTGGCACACACTGTCCCACAAGGGTACTCTTCTTCAATGTCACCGGATCCACATTAACGTTCATAATTCTCACCGGTACTCTCTTTCCAACCTTGATCAGCGCTTTTCCCACCAGTATGCCACTATGGATCTTCTTATCACAAACAGGCTCCATCATTCGCACACATCCTACCCGAAGATCTCCATCCAAACTTGCCTCGACAACCATCTCGCTTTGACCCGGCAATATCACATCTTCAGTCAGCAAAACCCTTACAACCGGATCTTCTCGTGGGTGCAACGGAAGTTCTTCGTTACCGACCTTCAAAACACCCTCTTTCAAATCCAACGTAAAACCAAATTTTCTCAGGAGGTCCATTCCCAAGATGAAGTCATCAGTGATATCGGCTACCAGCACCTCATGATCACGTTCTTCACTTCCAATGCCAATCTTCATCTTCACCACTCCGCGTGTTGGTATCACTTCACCCGTTGCTGTACGGAGTTGAGTAGTTGTGGGTAGCAACTTAATACTTGATCGTAGAACATCAGGGCGTACGATGGATTTTGTCGCCCACGTATCAATAAGTAGTGGAACAGTTCGATTAGCAATCTTCCCATCTACAAACAAACTGCCGTTACTATTCTTCGATGTTACGGCATGGATCGTGATCTCCGGGGCATCTTCACTCGCCGTTAACGTTCGCCCCCTCTTGCCAACCACCTTTAACTTTTCCGACGGTTGTACTTTTCTTATTTTGGGACAACGGCGTTCTACATGTCCTTGTTCGCCGCAGTTCCAACAACGAGGCCCTCGAACTTCTTGAGGATTCTTCTTACGGCTTTCTTCCTTCCGAAGAACTCTCAGTACTAACTCCTCTAGGTGATCTTTAGAACCTTCTTCCTCCACAACGGCCCGAACACGCCCGTGACCTCGGGACGCTTGTTTTGCAGCTTCAAATTCTAAGGCGTGAGCAAGCGCATCATCAGTTGTTCTTGGTCGTGCTAGCCTCAATGATTGTTGTGTTTCCCCGTCTCTTAACCCATCAATGAAGGTCTGCACAGCGAGCTGTCCCAGAAATGAATCGGGTGCCGTAGGGTACGCCAATCGGACAAGCCGCGCAACATCGGCTTCAAACTCCTGCAGGCTTTCTCCATTCTTCTGGATACGATTCTTCACTTGCGCGTGATACACTTGTTGAAGATGCGCGTCTCCATATCTCATCTCCAATCTAGACACTAACAATTGATAATCATTTTCCTGTCCTGCTGGGATTGTTTGCAGGACATTCAACGCGTCTCCACGCAAAGCCACAGTTAAAGAAACGGCCTTTTCCTTGCCTGTCCATCCGTTGGCCCCAGCGGCCGCCTCAAATTGTTTGTAGTAGGTGGACCAAGGTATCTTTCCATCGAACGTGGGTGGTTTTACTTTTATCCCTACGGCAGGAACCTTTTCTTCTTTAAACTGTTTCTTTACTTCATTAAACGGCCTCTCAGAAGTTGAGGGAAACCGTAGTTGCCTCATTCTATCTTCCAGCACTTCGACCATATCGTCTTTCTTAGTTGTTGGTGGTAATTGCATTTGGGCTATTTTCTCTTCTACCATCTTTATTACCCTATCTTGTTCCGCCAATCTACCTTCCAATAGTCCTAACGCACTGGCATTCTCCAAAAATTCTTCGAAAACTTTATCTTCCAACGCTTTGACATTTTCCAACAATTCTCCTTTAAGCCTTCTAGAACTTTCCAGTAAATCTTCTTTAAGCATTTTAACATTTTCTTCCAGTGCTTTAGTATTTTCAAGTAATTCTTGTTTAAGCATTTTAGAATTTTCTTCAGACTTTTCCAATAGTTCCTCTTTTAACATTCTGGAATTCTCTTCTGACTTTTCCAGTAATTCCTCTTTTAACATTCTAGAATTCTCTTCAGACTTTCTAAAATTCTCTTCGGACTTTTGCAGTAATTCTTCTTTTAAAATTCTAGAATTCTCTTCGGACTTTCTAGAATTTTCTTCGGCTTTTCTAGAACTTTCTTCCATTTTACTTAACAACAAACTAGTATCAATTGCGGGTCCAGGTATTTCGAAGCGGTAATTTTCAGGATCTTCCTTCTGTTCTAAAAGCCATTCTCTTAGCCGATTTATCAAAACTTCTTTCTTTCCATTACTATCCAAGTCCCTCTCGTCCAATTCCCGTTTTAAATCTATTACTAAGAGATCTTTCAATAGTTTCATCACCATTTTAATCGTTTGTTAATTAAATTAACGCTATAATTATAAACCATTAAAAACTATTATTTACAGACTATAAATTTCTAATACAACATTTATATCCACTATTTATTTTGTAATACACAGTTAATGACTTGCTGTTGACTGACTCCCTTTTATCCGCAATCCGCTTTTATATCCTCATATAAACGCACCAGAAGTCGCTGGAACCTTCTATGTATTCTAGAAAATGCTAGAATAAACCGCGTCTGATTTACATGCTTGTGCGATGCGTCATTCTCTCGAAGGCGGCAGAACACACCACCTGTCGCTCGAAAAGAGGTTCGTTCCTTTTCTCTCTTGTTACAATATTCTTCAAGTCACTATCCGCTTTTAAGAACTCATTCCCTCACAAAAAACCTTTTTCGAGTTTCCACTGGCACCTGTACACCCCATTCACAGGGGACACTACTAGTCAAAATTCAAATATGAAATTAATCTGCAAATACACATAACTGTGACCTTATGAGGTCACCAAAGATCAAAAAGTCAGAAGTACATTAAAATTTAAAATCTCTTAGAATTATTTAAAACTTTGTCAACTTATAGAACTTGATCTCCTGAAGAGTGTTTAAATTGCCCCCAAAAGTAATCCGATTGATCATTATAGGTCAACAGGCGCGTGCTGGGTCAAATTTAAGACCCGGGAAAATATTTCTTAAAAGGGCCCCACACCCCACTTTGGTTAATCTTTTAAGGATAATTTATTTATTTAGATTAATTATTAGATCATCTATTATATGGGATTCATTAGTAACTGTCAATACAATTTTTACGTTCTTCTTGCGGAAAGAAACTTGCAGAGAATGAAGGTTGTTGCGGCCCCGAGTCTAGGAGATGAGAGAGCCACGGAGGTCCCTTCCACCACAAACTATGATTTAGCAGTTGTTAGGGCAAAAGTCCGTGTAAGGCACTATCAACAAAATTATCTGCTGACGGAACGTAATGCCATGACGAAGTAGAGACCATATCTTGAATGAAAGCTGCTCGGTTAGCCACAAATGTCTTGGTGTCTGAAAGTCTTCGGATCGTCAAACGTGATCTGCTTCTTCAAGCATCAACGAGACTTTACACCAATTCTGCTGCAAACACTGTAACGTGTTAAAATTTTAATACAATTTTAAATGCATTTTCATTGTAAATAATCTTGTAAATAATCTTATCTAACGAATGATAATGATAATGATAATGATAATGATAACGACAATGACAATGACAATGACAATGACAATGACAATGACAATGACAATGACATGACAATGACAATGACAATGACAATGATTATGAATAATAATTATAATAATTATAATAATTATAATAATTATAATAATTATAATAATTATAATAATTATAATAATTATAATAATTATAATAATTATAATAATAATTATAATAATAATAGCTTTATTTGCCCAACAGGATACATCCCATTTACAGGACAACCATAAATTAAATAGTAACTACAAAATAATTATAGTATATAGTGTAAATAAATACAAAATAGAATTTCATACAAAAATAAAACATACAGAAATAACATAAAGGTAAATACGAACTATTATAACTATCTATTAGAAATATATTTGAATAATTAGTACGAAAAATTATTGATGTTAATATCTGTTATCATGATACTCAATAACCTTCTTAATTATAGACTTTAAAGAGTCAAAGTGTATATCACAGCTTGGAGCTATTTCATTGAATATATTAATCATAAAGTAAATAGGCGAGTTCAAACCTAGGTTAGTATTAACTGTGTTGGTCCTAAAAAAGTTGCTATTTCTCATGCCTGGTCTAGGAACAGAAAAATTAATCTGTGATAGTAAGTCAGAACAGTCAATTTTGTTATTTAATAAATTGTACAGAAACGAAATTGCGCAACTATTCTTCTCAATTCTAACGATTCAAAGTTAAATCTGCGGCATAAATAGGTATTACTAACACCTCTTTCTGGATAAATACCATCTACTTTAAAGCATAGATATTTCAAAAATTTTCGTTGCACACTTTCTATAGATAACTTCTGGTAATTATAAAAAGGTTTCCAAGTTAGTAAAGCATACTCTAGTTTAGACCGAACATATGCAATATACAAAACTGTAAGAGCTTGAATATTCGTAAATTCTTTGCAGTTTCTTACAATAAAGCCATAAGATTTTATTGATTTCGATACTATTAAATTAATATGGTCATTAAACGTCAATTTAGAGTCGAACATAATACCTAAATCTTTGATAGAGTTACAGTGTTCTAGACTGTTTTCAGATATTTTGTATGTAACTTTATAGGGATTCTTTTTTCTTGTGAAGCTAGCAACTTTACATTTAGATGCATTAAGATGTAACTTATTAGAAACACACCACTGAGAAATATGATCTAAATCATTTTGCAGGTTAACGCAATCATCGATGCATGTTACAGCAGAGTAAACTTTCAGATCATCTGCATATAAAAGTTTTGCTGCTACTGATTTTCTCGTTTATATCATTAATAAACAGTAAAAAGATAAGAGGGCCAAGGTTTGACCCTTGAGGTACCCCGGAACTAGCTCTGTATTTAAAAGATTGGTAGCCATTGTATGTCACATACTGTTGCCGGTCTTGTAAGTAAGATTCAATAAATTTAAGAGCATCTACGTGAAATCCAAAACTAGAAAGTTTTCTTAACAAAATGCCATGATCTATTCTGTCGAAAGCCTTGGAGAAGTCGGTGTAAATAACATCTACTTGCCCTTGGTCATCCAAGGTATCTGAAATAAACTGCGTTAATACAACTAGATTTGTTACGGTTGATCTTTGTTTAAGAAAACCATGTTGATAATTTGAAATTTGTCTGTACACTAATGGGTATATCCGATAATATATAAATAATTATTTCAAGTACCTTCGAGAAATTTGACAGAATAGATATTGCTCTGTAATTATTTACTAAATTTTGATCGTCGCTTTTATGTATAGGACAGACCTTGGCCTCTTTCCATACGGTAGGAAATTTTAAGGACTCAATTGCGAGATTGAATATTCTACATAAGGGAATTACAAATATTCCATCGCAGTCTCTGACAATAAATGAAGGAATTCCATCAGAACCAGACGTCATATTATTTTTCAATTGCTTGCAAGCTCTGAAAACTTCATCTTCTTTGATATCTTTAAAACATATACTCGCTTGATCAAATACATAGTTATTAATATGTGCATTGTCATTGACATCAGATATTAAATAAACACTTTTAAAAAAAATTAGCAAAAGCATCTACTATTGCTTGAGGTGCCTCGAGATTTTCGTTATTGTAGGATATTTTACTTGGGATTCCAGATGTATTATTTTTAGAGTAAACAAATGACCAGAAAGTATTGGGTTCCACAGAAAAAGCTCTTGAGTATTTTCAATATAACTTTTGTAAGCATCTGAAATTTGTTGTTTAATTAGGATTCGCAATCTTTTATACTCTTGTAGAAAATAATCATTTTTAGTTTTCTTATATTTTTTAAAATATCTGCATTTTGTTTTAATATTAGTTATTATAGCTGAGTTATACCAAACTGGATAAGTATTGTAACGTTCTTTCTAAAAATAATAACACAAGTGCTGTTTAAATCGTCTATTCACAAACAAATATTTATTTCTATACACTAATGAATACACTATAAATTAACGCTATAATTATAAACCATTAAAACTATTATTTACAGATTATGAATTTCTAATATAACATTTATCTATACAGTTACTATTTATTTTGTGAAACACAGTTAACGACTCGCTGTTGACTACCCCTCTTTTATCCGCGAATCCGCTTTTATACCCTCATATAATCGCACCAGAAGTCGCTGGAACCTGCTATGTATTCTAGAAAGCGCTATAATAAACCACGTCTGGTTTACATGCTTGTGCGATGCGTCATTCTCTCGAATGCGGCAGAACACACCACCTGCTGCTCGAAAAGATGTTCTTTCTTTTTCTCTCTTGTTACACTGCCCCCCTCTTCAAGTCTGTTCTGTCCCAGAACAGGTTTTATGCTCTGGTTCCTGTAGAACGGGTCATGACGATATCGACAGTCTTCACCTCGACTACACGTTCCATTACGGTAGAAATAACAGTCTACACTCTTCGTTGGCCTTAATGCGGGCTGTGGGTCAAAACTGCAGACGAAGATCTTGACGTCCGTACCTCTAAAGACAACTTCCAGCATGTTTCTAACGATTCTCCAATCCAGCTGGTCCCGCCCACAGCCGAGTTTGGGAACTGCCAATTTGTTAATTCCCCTGGTAAGCAACTCGATTCTCAAATTCCATAGTGCCCTCCACAAGTCGGCGTAACTCGGTTTCTGGTAGTAAAACTGCTTGGTTACCAAGTAGTAAATGGATCGGTCATGATCAGGCAAGCGTAAGGATTTCCCAACAGAGGGATTTTGTTCTCGAAGTTCATTCAGCCGTCCAAATTTATTTCTAAACACTACTGCGATACCCCTGGACATACGGAGATCCGCGGAGACACAGTGGGCAATGGAATAATCACCAGGGACCCGGAAGAGATCTTGTTGCATATCAGTCGTGACTCCGAATCGCGCTTTTCTAGTTCCAGAGAACGCAGCCATAAATTCTCTAAAGGTTGGCTGATCATCTTCAGGCCTTACGGTATTGATAGCCACCTCAGCCTCATCTTTCCGATCCGGGACTGCGTCATTATTTCCCTCATAGTGCGCCAAACGATTGGAGTGTACCACCTTTGGTTTCCCCCTTGGCAATTTCTGGATGCGATAAATCAAGTCATTTATTCGTTTCTTCACCTGGTATGGACCCTCCCAATTTCGCTGTAACTTTGGAGAATAGCCACGACGTCTTTGCGGGTTGTATAACCAGACAAGCTCTCCAGGTTGAAACCCTCCTTCTTGGGCTCTCACATCGTACGTAGCCTTCATCCGGTCACTCGCGATTCGACTATTGTTTCGGGTTCGGTGGTGAATATCCTCCAACTTCTTCTTTAAGTTGATGACATAATCATTCCCGGCTACCTCCTGCTCTATAGGTGGGGATCCAAATTCCAGATCACACGGTAACCGTAACTCGCGTCCAAACATCACAGACGCTGGTGACTGACCGGTTGTTTCGTGGACCGATGCACGATAAGCCATCAGGAACAGATGCAGGTATTGGTCCCAGTCTCGCTGATGATCGGAGACGACCTTGGCCAAATATTTGCCCATTGTCCGATTCATGCGTTCTACCATTCCATCGGACTGCGGATGTAACGGTGTGGTCCGAGTCTTGCGAATGCCCAACAATCGACAGACTTCTCCAAAGAGTACAGACTCGAAATTGCGGCCTTGATCCGAATGCAGCTCCATGGGCACTCCGAAGCGACTGAAAAACTCTTTGACTAGTACGTCAGCAACAGTCGCAGCTTCCTGGTTTGGTAGGGCATATGCTTCTGGCCATTTGGTAAAATAGTCCATTGCCACTAATATGTATTTATTCCCATCGTCGGTTTCGGGAAATGGTCCGGCAATATCTATGGCTATTCTTTCCAGAGGACTACCCACATTGTACTGCCTCATAGGTGCTCTTCGTTTCCCCAAGGGTCCGTTACCAGTGGCACATAGTTCACATTTCCGGCACCACTCCTTCACGTCTTCTTTACAGTTGACCCAATAAAAACGCTCCCTAACTTTCTCCAAAGTCTTTTTCACACCGAAGTGTCCTCCTGAGGCACCGTCATGGAGATGTCGCAATACTGTAGCCACTCGGCTTCTTGGAACCACGAACTGAGACCTAATGGTGGTGCCAT
Source organism: Agrypnus murinus (assembly GCA_929113105.1). Classification (NCBI taxonomy): domain Eukaryota; kingdom Metazoa; phylum Arthropoda; class Insecta; order Coleoptera; family Elateridae; genus Agrypnus; species Agrypnus murinus. Next base: position 54,028,460 of record OV816025.1, read on the forward strand.
CTTCACTCTCCAGTACTCGCTTCAGGAGATCGTCTTCCACCTTCAAGGACTCCCATTGGGCCCAATATGCTTTGAGCGTTCTGTTAAAAGGGCTGACGGCATCCCAGGCAGGCCTTTCTCCCACGCGCTTTTCCACTCCAGTACCATTTTTAGTTCGGGATCAGTCTCCTGCTGTCGTTGCAATTCTTCCGGCAACCAATTGTCGTTGACGATGGTAGTCCTTAATACTTGGCAAACCCTCTCTTCCAAACGAGAGCAATGACGGCAATCCGTTGGACAGGGTCTTCTTGAAAGAGCATCGGCATTTCGATGACTAGTGCCCGCTCGATGTTCGGTGTCAAAGTCGTATCCTTGTAATCGTTCGATCCACCTTGCGACCTGGCCTTCAGGATTACGGAATTGTAGAAGCCATTTCAACGCTGCATGGTCCGTCCTCAATAAAAACTTCCGTCCGTACAAGTATTTGTAGAAGTGCTCAACGGACTTCACGACGGCCAATAGTTCTTTTCTGGTCACACAATAATTCCTTTCGGCTTTTGACAAAACCTTACTAAAATAGCCGATGACCTTTTCTTGTCCATCCTGTATCTGAGAAAGTACCCCCCCAATGGCCAGATTACTTGCATCTGTGTCAAGTATGAATTTCCCTTCTGTCCGTGGATAGCTCAATATTGGTGCTGTTGTCAGGGCACGCTTCAGCTGTTGGAAAGCTGTTTCACACTCTCCGCTCCAAACATACTCGCGCCCATCTTCAGTTAACCTTGTCAGAGGTTTCGCTATATTGGCAAACCCAGGAACGAAACGCCTGTAGTACGTACATAACCCAAGAAAACTACGAACTTGGTATTTATCTTTCGGTGTTGGCCACTCTTGAACTGCACGAATCTTATCGGGGTCGGCTGCCACTCCATTTTGTGATACGACGTGCCCGAGATATTTCACTTCCTTTCTGAATATGTGGCACTTTTTCGGACTCAGTTTCAGATTGGCTCCACGTAGTCTTCGGAACACTTCCTCTAGATTGTTCAAATGTTCGTTGAATGATTTTCCGACTACAATCACATCATCTAGGTATACCAGGCAGGTCTTCCACGACAACCCTCTCAGGATGGTCTCCATTAGACGCTCAAAGGTGGCCGGAGCGTTACATAGACCGAAAGGCATAACTGTAAACTGCCATAGTCCGGAACCAATAGTGAACGCGGTCTTCTCCCGGTCTTCAGGTTCCATTTCAACTTGCCAATAACCGCTCTTCAAGTTCAAAGTCGAAAACCATCGTGAACCAGACAGGGTATCTAACGTGTCGTCGATGCGTGGTAAGGGATAGCTGTCTTTCTTGGTCACGTCATTAAGCTGCCGATAGTCCACACAAAATCTCGTTGACCCGTCCTTCTTACTGACCAGGACCACCGGTGATGCCCAGGGACTGCTGGATGGCTCGATGACCCCTTGTTCTTCCATATCGATAATAATCTTCTCGGCTTCTGCTCGCCTTGCTAGAGGTAGACGCCGCGGCTGCTGACGGACAGGCATAGAGTTGCCTGTATTGATTTTATGTTTTATTATATCTGTTCGTCCCTTCTGGCTATCGTCAAGAGCGAAGATATCTTGGTATCGGTGAACCAAACCCTGTACCTCTTTCACTTCTGTTCTGTTAAGGTCTTCGCACGAACTAGTAACCATGCCCACTAATTTTCCACCATGGTCTTTGGGCGCTGGTTTTGGAACATCAGCCATACACCTGGCTACTCGGAATACTGGCACACACTGTCCCACAAGGGTACTCTTCTTCAATGTCACCGGATCCACATTAACGTTCATAAGCCTCACCGGTACTGTCTTTCCAACCTTGATCAGCGCTTTTCCCACCAGTATGCCACTATGGATCTTCTTATCACAAACAGGCTCCATCATTCGCACACATTCAACCCGAAGATCTCCATCCAAACCTGCCTCGACAACCATCTCGCTTTGACCCGGCAATATCACATCTTCAGTCAGCAAAACCCTTACAACCGGATCTTCTCGTGGGTGCAACGGAAGTTCTTCGTTACCGACCTTCAAAACACCCTCTTTCAAATCCAACGTAAAACCAAATTTTCTCAGGAGGTCCATTCCCAAGATGAAGTCATCAGTGATATCGGCTACCAGCACCTCATGATCACGTTCTTCACTTCCAATGCCAATCTTCATCTTCACCACTCCACAACGGTCCGAACACGCCCGTGACCTCGGGACGCTTGTTTTGCAGCTTCAAATTCTAAGGCGTGAGCAAGCGCATCATCAGTTGTTCTTGGTCGTGCCAGCCTCAATGATTGTTGTGTTTCCCAGTCTCTTAACCCATCAATGAAGGTCTGCACAGCCAGTTGTCCCAGAAATGAATCGGGTGCCGTAGGGTACGCCAATCGGACAAGCCGCGCAACATCGGCTTCAAACTCCTGCAGGCTTTCTCCATTCTTCTGGATACGATTCTTCACTTGCGCGTGATACACTTGTTGAAGATGCGCGTCTCCATATCTCATTTCCAATCTAGACACTAACAATTGGTAATCATTTTCCTGTCCTGCTGGGATTGTTTGCAGGACGTTCAACGCGTCTCCGCGCAAAGCCACAGTTAAAGAAACGGCCTTTTCCTTGCCTGTCCATCCGTTGGCCCCAGCAGCCGCCTCAAACTGTTTGTAGTAAGTGGACCAAGGTATCTTTCCATCGAACGTGGGTGGTTTTACTTTTATCCCTACGACAGGACCCTTTTCTTCTTTAAACTGTTTCTTTACTTCATTAAACGGCCTCTCAGAAGTTGAGGGAAACCGTAGTTGCCTCATTCTATCTTCGGATTTCCTGGAATTCTCCAGTATTTCTTCCTTTAGCATTCTAACATTTTCTTCGGCCTTTTCTAGTAATTCTGCAAACCTTCTAGAATTCTCTTCGTGTTTTTCCAGTACTTTTTCTTCCAGCGCTTTAGTATTTTCAAGTAATTCTTGTTTAAGCATTTTAGAATTTTCTTCAGACTTTTCCAATAGTTCCTCTTTTAACATTCTGGAATTCTCTTCTGACTTTTCCAGTAATTCCTCTTTTAAAATTCTAGAATTCTCTTCGGACTTTCTAGAATTTTCTTCGGCTTTTCTAGAACTTTCTTCCATTTTACTTAACAACAAACTAGTATCAATTGCGGGTCCAGGTATTTCGAAGCGGTAATTTTCAGGATCTTCCTTCTGTTCTAAAAGCCATTCTCTTAGCCGATTTATCAAAACTTCTTACTTTCCATTACTATCCAAGTCCCTCTCGTCCAATTCCCGTTTTAAATCTATTACTAAGAGATCTTTCAATAGTTTCATCACCATTTTAATTGTTTGTTGAAATTAATTTTAACACTAAAAATTTATTCTCACAGCACTTTATTTAATTATTACGCGATTTTATTTATTTTAAAACACCACACCTGACAACACTGTAACGTTCTTTCTAAAAATAATAACACAAGTGCTGTTTAAATCGTCTATTCACAAACAAATATTTATTTCTATACACTAATGAATACACTATAAATTAACGCTATGATTATAAACCATTAAAACTATTATTTACAGATTATGAATTTCTAATATAACATTTATCTATACAGTTACTATTTATTTTGTGAAACACAGTTAACGACTCGCTGTTGACTACCCCTCTTTTATCCGCGAATCCGCTTTTATACCCTCATATAATCGCACCAGAAGTCGCTGGAACCTTCTATGTATTCTAGAAAGCGCTAGAATAAACCACGTCTGGTTTACATGCTTGTGCGATGCGTCATTCTCTCGAATGCGGCAGAACACACCACCTGCTGCTCGAAAAGAGGTTCTTTCTTTTTCTCTCTTGTTACAGTATGTTTATACATTTTGTAACGAGGGACATAATTATCAAAGGTGGTATAAAGACATTTATAAAATTCTTCAACTGCTGTATCAATTTCAGTAACGTTGTTTAAAACAGACCAATTAAGGCATTATACAAAGAAACAAAATCAGCCTTTTTGAAGTTGTAGGTACACTGGTTTACATTATATGAAAACTTTGACTAAGTAAAATAAATCCTGTGAAATGTTACAATAATGTTATAGTGCAATGTTATAGTACAGTAAGTATTGTTATTGGTTTTCAGTACGTATTTTACTATACAGCACCGCACAATTCCAAACGTGGGATGGAGATTGTTTTGAGAGGTACAACTCTAGTTTTCCCGCACATCAAGAAAACTCTGATAGAGACGTCAGAATATAGAACCTTTAAATACGCTACTGAGAATGCATGAAGTTCTTTTATAACGGCCTAGTCTAAACTAATACATTTAAACAATTTTAAATTTGAAAGTTTCTGAAGTTCCAACCATAAACAAATGCCAGTTATTGATCACTGCCTCAGGAACAGGTTTGTCCCAATCTATTTTTGCCATCCATAATTGCTGTATCAACCTTTTTGCAAAGAGAGCCACTGAGGTTAAAAATCTTAAAGAATCGTAAATTCTCGCTACTTCCGATAAGATATTTCCTTTTTGTGCAAAGGCGATCTATACTGTGACAGAAGTAGAAAAACACTTTGGCCATAGGGCCCCAATGAAGACTTAAAACCTTAATAAAGATAGTTTCGTCTTTTTCGAATTGAACTGGCATTTGGAAAATAGCCTATGGTACAGCCGCCAGAAGTTCCGGACAGTTACTTGCCCACTTACGCAACTCGAATTCAGCGAATCGCATAACCTGTATTAACTCCAATTAAAGTTTCTAAGCAGAACCTACAAAATATCCCCAAATTACGTCATCAATATAAATCTGATACGCAACGCATCCGCAACATTAGGATACTTCGATTTTTCAGAAGAAAGATAGATTCAATAGTCGCTGTTCGTCAGGTGCGGTCGAGTTGAACAGCGGCGAGGTATATTGTTTCTAGTTTAAATATAATTTAATTGTTGGCAATTTAAATTCAATCGTAGCGTAGGGCCCTTCGAAGTATTTTTATAAAGGCCCACCGGGAAACTCCCGGTATCCCGGTGGGCCAGCACGCGCCTGAAGGTCAAGTATATTAAAATATTGAATTTCGTAGAATTACTTCAAACTTTGTATGTTTATAGAACTTGCTGTACTGACCAATGTTTAATTATCCTCCCAGTGATTTGATCGATGAATTGATTGACCTTCAAAGGTCATCAAATATCAAGTACAATATGAAACATGACATAATCTGCACGAGAACGTAACTATAAAAATGCCCCGCGATTGGGCGCCAATGAAACATGAGTTTTTTAGCCACGATAAAACAACAATAAAAATTAACTATAAAAGCTATAAAAATACTTCATACTTAGTGTAACTAAAAACTCAAATATCTGCCACAGCTTGAGATTTAAACTCTTTCTTACAAATTAATTGTTCAAGTCGTAGGTATTGGTTCCACAGCTGTATAAATTGTGAAAAGGAATAGATAAAGGTCTCAAACACAAATAAAAACTCAAAAAGGGCGCCATCTGGTTATGAAGCTTAAGGTATTATTTATAAATAACCAATCAAAGATGTTAATTGAATAAGCATTAAAAATTATTAAATTCATTAACCAGAAAATGAATAAAATATTTAATTGAGCCAAAAATTTTGTTTATTTAAAATTTTGAAGTAAAATGAATCAAGGCATTCATAACTAATATGGTTCCGTTTTCTAGATCCTTAGTTTTGAACTGAAAACATTTATTTAATCAGAAAAATGGTAACGACATAACTTTGCATACATATAAGAAATAAAACACACCTCATACATTTATTACAATTCCAATCTAAGTTCATTAGATTATAACTAAACCAGAATAAATCAATAAAAATTCATCTACAACTTTTCATTAGATAACGGAAATAACCAAAAAATTTCTTGGATCGACCACAAAAATTGTTCAAACACATTAATTCAAATATTAAAATTTGTATTGACTGGTCTTTTTCTGGACAAAATTTATAAACAAATATCTAAATGAGATTAGACAAATTAAATCAATTCGACAGTATCAATATAAATGATTTGTAATTAAATTAAAGTTTAAAGATTTTTCAATAACGAAGAGAGCTCTCCCCTAAAGAAAAATTTTTAACTGTGAGATTCTTAATTAACTGAATTATAAACAAATCCTTAAAACTACAGTACCTTGAATATTATCCCTCAAATTTGTGGAATACCATACATATGGTCCAGTAGAAATTGGAAATTCGGCCTTTCATTTGGGGAAATTTCGTTGAACTCGGCGTTGTATTGAAATGTTGATTCTCCGTACCAAAAATGCGATAATATTTAGTTATTGTCATTCGCCCATATAGTTTCATAAGCTAATTGGATCGAGCACGCCAAAAAAGAACCAATATTTTAAATTGTTCATACGTAATAACGGATTTACTTTCATTTAGAAAGAATAACGATAATGTTTCGGAAAGTTAAATTGTTTAAATCACTAATAGCACTAAATGCGTTCAAACTCTTTAAGCGGAATTCTAATTTACAAAAGCACTGGAGTCGATAATTAAATTCGAGATCACTTTAAATGATTATTATTTCATTAACAAACTGCACTTGTCTTAAGAACAGGCGGAACACAATAATTGTGGTTACAGGTTCTTCACCAAAGAATAAACCCGCTATTAATTATCCACAAAAGATTATAAGTTTTTCAAACACTACGTAACGGAACGTAATCTTCTCAAAAGGATTTGCACTTTATAACGAAATAACATTAAATTAATGCACTGTATATAGAATTTCTTTCAATTCTAAAGGATTAATAAACTGTAATCCGTTAACATTGATTCAAAATCGATCAATCATTATTGATCCAAACTCAAACGATAAAACCGCACACCCCATAATATCGACCATTCGCAGCAAGTGTGCTTTTTCAAGTCTGCTAAGTGAAGTCACGCTACAACAACACCCGATCTCGCGGAGGAACCACTTTTATTTCCGCGGAGAAATACATTCTTATTTCCGTGTAGGAATATCAGCCAATCGCGAGGTCTCACTCACGAATAAATATCGATCGATTTTTAAGTATCCAATCACAACGAGTCGCATGTTTTGACTTAACCAATTATGGCACGGCATCTAAAAAAGCTAATATCGATCTTTTCTCTAAAACTGCGTAAGCTTCGACCCCCATTTTTGTTAAACATTATATTTTAAAAAGAATGGAAATTTACAGAGCCGAACCTAGGATTTTTAATAAGAATAAATGCTAAATTTTGCGTACAAAATGCTGTTGGAAAATGTACCCGTTACAAATAAACATTGAATTTCGTAGAATTGAAAACTTGAAACTTTGGAGACTTATAAAACTAAAACTCTTGAACAATGTCTAACACGCTGTCTTGCGTGGGCGACTACTTGCAGGCGAAGCGAGCGAAGCGGCCGGCGCGGATTTATCAAAATTAAGCAAACAATGCAGGTGGGCTATGTGGAGTCGCATCACCCGTAACTTCGCTTAACCGCATTAGTCACATCTGAATTGTCGGCATAGCGGGTAATGTTTTGATTGAATTTAATTTTAAAAGGGAAAACTAATAATAAAATTAATAATTTTTAAATAATTCTGAAATAAATTTGAAGTCAACAAAATCCTTATGGAAAATGGTTTTTACCAGATTGCTCTAAAACGTTGGTGAAAGATAGTTTCGATGTGTAGATCAAAAGTGTCAATGGGCAGAAAGTTGAAAAAATTATAGTTTTCGAGTTACAGCAGCTTCAAGTTGACAATCTCTGCACCCGGTAGAATCCTTTTGAGAAATAGCCCTAGGCCAAAATTCTTAAAACTTTGGTTAACATCAACAAATTATATATTAGCCATTTAAAGTTGATAATTTTTGCATTATTCAACTTCAAAAGGCTGTAATTCACATGTAACTACAACTTTCTGGGCATTTTGCCCATTGACACTTTTAATCTACAATCTAGTGAAAGCTATTTTCCATAAAAAGGATTCTGCGGGATCTTCTCCAAATAAACAATATTTGTTGAAAACCTTTTCACCGATGCATGTTTTTTTTTAAATTTTTACAGTAGCGTAATTTTAAAAATGTATGCTCGGACATTCAAATTTTGAGTCTATTCCACCAGCCCATTTTTACCAGACTAGGGTATCATAGTTCTGTTTTTTTATATTTTTTTCGCGAGATTCGCAATTTCGAAAATGTGCTACATAGGGAAATGAGCACCACATTCCTGCATGCGTATTCCAAACAACCAGTCTCGCAGCGTTATTGCATCGATATCGCGGTTTTACCACATGCGGTATGAATGTAACATAAATGTGCTTTACATGCGGTTGACAATTTCCGTGGCACATCTTTCGTTGTGGTACCGCATTATAGCACTAATACGGTACCACTGTAGAGCAGTTGCGATACTGTTGTAACACCATTGTAAGGTCGTTACAGTACCATTGCGGTGCAATTGCGATAACATTGCAGTGTATTTGAGACACTATTGCAGTAAGATAGCAATGTTTTTCTGCGTCGAAAATACTCGTAAACGAAGTAAATTTGGCTTTAGACAAGTAAATTATCGGTTCTTGGTTTACGTAATATATACAGTAAAAGTAACAATGGTACCGTATTAATTTAGCAATTAGGTTAGCAATTAGCAAATAAAAAAGTATATATTTTACATACAAGAGATAGTGTTCTTAAATTAGATGCATAGCCTATTTTATTCGCCACGATATACTAATATCACAGCATAAGAATAACCAGCAGGTTCACTCTCGCTAACATTTTGAGCCGCCGATTCTGATCTCAGCATATTGGCAGCCTACGGGACAGTTGCAGCATAGTATCCGGACTGAACACATCCATTGCGGCACAGCCGTATAACTTTAGTTTTGCGTTGTTTAGTGGGTAATAAATGAGTTTTACGATGCGCTGTGCAGCCAAAAGGCTGTGTATATACTTTCTTTAGTTTTTGCAGATTTTCTTTGCATAATCACCGGTAATAGGTGTTAATTTTTCTAACATATTTTTTAATACATTTTTCATAAATTACTTTTGTACATACTTCCAATTTCTTAAAATTAAATTGCTAACAAGCAATAAAAAAATAAAGGATGATGAAATTTCATCTACTTTTTTATATTTATTATTGGTGATCGTATATAGTGTAACAAGAGAGAGAAAGAGAACCTCTTCTCGAACGACAATTGGAATATTCTAAAGCATTCGAGAGAATGACTCATCACACCAAGCCTGTGAAAGAGACGCGGTTTATTTAGAAATGCATAGTAGTTTCTAGCGACCTTCTAGTGTATTCGAAATACCGGGAATGTTCGAGCGATTACTAGAACATTTACATGGGGGTATAAAATCGACTTCGCCGATAAAAAGAGGCAGTCAACAGCGAGTAGTTAAATGGGTATCACGAAATAAATAGTAAATGTAAAGATAAATGTTGTATTAGAAATTCATAATAGTTTTAGTGGTTTATAATCATAGCGTTAATTTATAGTGTATTCATTAGTGTTTGTAAATAAATATTAATTATTAATAGACGATTTAAACAGCACTTTTGTTATTATTTTAAAAAGAATGTTACAATAGCTATTCAGTTGGTCGGAATTAAATATATGAAATATTGAACGTCTTAGCTAGTTCACACTGCAAGAAGCTTAATTTAGAAAAATAATTTGAAATATACAGCCTGTTCGTTCTCAAACTCGAACATGTGCATTTAACATCGTCTTGAACGTTTTTGGTGATGCTTGCTCGTCAAATTCAACTACAAGATACATATTGGTATCAATAGAAAAAAAAGATTATTGCGCATCAAATGATACTAATAATATTTTAAGTATTAAGAGTGCGATTTTTATTTTAAAATACTAATTTAAAAGTTAACTATTGTTAAGTATGACAAGCCATGATTTTCAAATTATTTTATTTACTTCAAATAAATAGGTTTAAGTGATTCCTGTTTACCAACACCGCCTTATTAGTAAGCTTATAATAAGTTAAAAACTAGACCCCAAAATCATCTTTTGAGATTCTCCATTTAATTCACAAAAAAGCCGTCAAATCAGTCACAGAGACACAATAAAATTCTAGTTTTCGTAGTTTGGCAAACTTGAATCAGAAAAGGTTAACTTTGGTCAACAATTTAGGTTATGTTCTTTTATTGTAGTGAAAAGCATGGCTGAATTAGTGAACGAAAACGAAGAAAATTCACAGAAGAAAGCCTCACGTTCAATATTAGACCATTTTACGAATTTAACAAACGAGAATGAAGCCAAACGCCTGAAAAATGGAATACTATTAATAAAACATTTATTCACACAACACAAAAATGATGTACGTTTATATCCATGCAATATTAATTTGTTATTAATTACAGATTTACATTTTCAGAACGATAATGAATTAAAGTATGCGTTAGATAGACTTATAAGAGGCCTGGGATCATCTAAAAATTCTTCTAGAATAGGATTTTATTCTACTTTGGTTACTTTATTGAATGCGTTTCAAACACTGGAAACGAATGCAATTCTACAAAATATAAAGAAGCAATTGCAGACAGGAGGAAGTAATTCTAAAAGTGTATGTAGTTTAATTCACAATTAACATATGATGAAAAATATTGAATGTTTTCAATTCTAGGAAAATGGAGATATTTATACGGGTCAAGTTCTCGCTTGTGGTGCTCTAATTCGTTCTGAAAAGTTTTTTAAGAGTACTCCAGAAGAGCAGAAAGAAATATTAGAATTATTGTTAAATGCAGGAAGAAAACGTAGTTATTTAACGCTTGCAGCTACTACTTTTATAACAGATTTATTAAATTTGGTAAGCATTTATTGTGTTTCTGAATTATGTATGTGTTTATATTGTTAATTTGTAGGTTAATGAAAACCAATTTGAAAATCTGATATGGCCCACTTTAAAAGAAGAAGTTTTAAAACCATGGTCAGAGCAAACGATAGATTCTATTTTCCTTCTTATTTCAGTACAGAAAAGATTCCCGCAGAATTTAAAAGGATCTACATTAAAGAAGAATTTAGGAACTCGTGAATTATTTTGTGAAGAAAATATTAAACCTCTGGGAGATATTTTATTGGTAAGTAAATCTTTTTGTAATTTCAAATAGCAATTAAGTAGATGAAGTTGAGACTTTTTAAAAAGTTCAGAGTAGAACAAAATAAGAATTGATCGTTTGCAAACAACTGCTTACATCTCAAGGTTTATAGACAGTGACGGATTTAACCCTTAAGGGGCCTGAAGCATAAATCAATTACTACTATAAGTACATATAATTAGTAATACGAGGGCGACACTGAAAATTCTTAGAAAATCAAACAAGGATTAGTTTTAAAAAAATTTAAATGATTTTATTTTTCAAAATATTCCCCTTTAACATCACTACATTTTTGCATTTGATGAAACCAGTCCTTAAAGCAATGATGCCACTCTTCCTGAGACACTTCAGAAACCAGGTTTTTGTAATGTTCCACTGCTTCATCTGATGACGAAAAAGTGATTCCACCCATTTTATCTTTAATTTTAGGAAACAAAAAATAAATCACAAGGTGCTAGGTCAGGGCTGTACGGTGAAGGGTCCATGGTGCTGACTTTTAGGGCAGCCAAATACTCAGTTGGTACTTTTGCTTTATGTGACGATGCCTTGTCATGATGTAAGATTATTTTTCCTTTGGGGCGTTCTTCACGAACTTTTTCAAAGATTTGTTATAAACAGACATTTGTGTACCAATCGGCAGTAATGGTATCTTCTAATGCTATAGTAGCAATATGACCCGTTTTAGAAAAAAAACTAGCAATCATCTTACCAGCACTGCGAATTCTTTGAACTTTTGTAGGCTTAGGTTTGGTTCGAAAGACCCATTGAGCCGATTGACTTTTCTTTTGAGGATCATAACAATAAATCCAAGATTCGTCACCAGTGCAATATTCCAAATCAAATTTGAAGTGCCGCCTTGGAATTTTTCCAGAATTCTTCTGCACCATTCAATGCGTTGTTCTTTTTGATCGGGAGTCAGTTTATGCATCGACAACGAAGTTTTCTCACTTCTAACTGTTGATGTAAAATGTTTTGTATTTGACTCATACCAATGCCCAATGTCGCCTGAATAAATTCATAAGATGTCCGTCGATCTTCCTTAAGCATTGCTCGAACAGCGGCAATACTTTCATCAGTAACGGCAGTTCTTGGGCGTTCTTCACAAAATTCATCACTAAGAAAAAAACGGTCTCTTTTGAATTCGCTGTACCAATTATAAATTGTTACCTTAGACAGGGCTTCTTCGCCAAATGCACTTCTAAGTCGATCTTCACATTGTTTAGGCGTTAATGACGATTTAAAATCGTAAAAAATCAGAGCCCGGAAATGTTAAACACACAACCTTTAAATTATGATAATTAAAAAACTATTAGAGCAAATCGAACAAACTAAACGGCAATCAACTCGCAAAACATTAAAAAGTAGCTGTCAACTAAAAACCATGTGGTTTTAGAAACATGGCATTCTAGATATTATCAGTGTTCCCCTCGTATAAAGACGTTTAATAACATATGTATGTAATCGTATCATTTTAATTTTTTGGTATAACTGACTTATTTGTTAATTGACATTGTACCTACTAATAAATATTATAGTATATGGTAAATTTCATGACAAATTAACAAGAGCCATTGACTTCAATATATCAGATTTTGTTCAAATTTTTTCCTTGTATAGATACATATGAAATAAAATGAAATTATTTTCGCCAAATTTTGTGGTTTAAAAATGGTTGAAGTTTTTGAAATTTCGAGTTTTTGCAAATTTTTCTACCCGACACACTACACCATGTAACTAAACTTGTCATAACTCTCTTATTTTTTTATTATCTGGCTCATCCAGGTATCAGATTAAAGCTAGTTCTTGGATCTTTCAGAATATATCAAGAAGGTGCAAACACATTGCACAGTAGAAAAGCAGCAGGCTCCGAAGGCAAATTTTACTGTTTTTACAAATTTTGACATTGCTCCTGTGTTACAAGTATCACCCTTTTGAAACTTTTTTTATAAAATGATCTTTTAGAATATGCTTGGTTTAGTTAAAAAATAGAATGGGTGTTTTTTGTAGTTTTGGAAAAAAGAAATTTTTGAAAAAACTTGCTTCAGAGCCTGCTTCCTTTCTACTGTGCAATGTATTTGCTGTGTATTTGCAAACACACGCATTTGATATACACCGAAAGACCCAAAAACTAGCTTCAATTCATAACTCCCTTATATTATTTGAGTTATCTGATTCATTCAGGTGTCAGATCAAAGCTAGTTTTTGGATCTTTTAGAGTATATCAACAAACTTGCAGACATTGCACAGTAAAAAAGTACCAGGCTCTGAAAGCAAATTTTTTCAAAAATTTGTTTTCTAAAACTACAAAAATCCTTTTTTATTTTTTAACCCTCGGACTACGGAAACCAGGTCTAAAGTGATCCGGACTTTCATTTTGTTTAAATAATTCCACTGTTTTTCAAAATACCGCTTTAGGCATTTGGTATTCCTCAAAACTGTTATGACGGTGTTTTAGAATAAATTTCGTGAAAAAATCTCTTGGTATACCCTGGAAAAATCCGCTCGGGTGACTTGACACCATGTTTCCCGAATGCAGGAACAAATATAGTAATAAGCCTGGTAGTTGTTTTAAACTTTTTTGCGAGGTCTGCCCTCGCCCGATAACGACGTAAATAAGCGATATATGTTTAACAACGATACCTTACTTTCTCAAAATAAATTCTATACGCTACAAAATACTTCAGAAAATTCCAATGACCATCAACCCTCAACTGAAAAAACAAATTCAACAGAAACACCGACCACAACAAAAGTTCCACCTATATTCTTACCAAATGGTACACATTATCAAAACATAGTAAAAGACATTAAAGCAGTAATTAAAAAAGATGATTTCTCCACTTCCTATAAAGGAACACAGTTAAAGATTAACATGAGCAGCCCTGACGATTACAGAGCTCTTACAAAATACTACGATGAAAATAAAGTAAGCTACTATACCTATCAACCCCCAGAATGTGCAAATGTCTCGGCAATTATAAGAAATGTTCCCATTTCTATCACTGATGAAGAAATTTACACGGAATTACTTCAGTTAAAATTTCCGGTGCTCAAGACAACTAGACTACTGAACAGCAAGAAAATACCCATGCCACTTATTGCCGTTGAATTACAAAAAATTGACAAGGCCAAAGATATATTTAATCTAAGCAAGCTTTTCCAATGCATAATAAGTGTAGAACCACGACGTAAAAGCAGCGAAAGTCCGCAATGCACAAATTGTCAACGTGTGGGTCACACAAAAAACTATTGTCATCTCCCTCCCAGATGCGTAAAATGCACAGCAGCACCACTATAGTCAGTGTCAAAAAACAAAAGAAACCAAACCTGCATGCATAAATTGCGGAGGTGAACACACCGCAAACTATAAGGGATGTCCTTACATTAAGACATTCAATCGAAATACTCCTCTCAGTAACCAAACAAAGCAGAATACTCCTAAAATCAGACCAACCAATCCGAATGCTTTCGTAACAGGAAACATCACCTCAAATCGTACATATGCTGATACTGTGGCCAACAACCGAATTACCGCTAACGATGACACAACAAATAATATTCAACCAACAACAAATACAAATACCCTCCTATCAAAAGTCCTCCACAGTCTTCTAGAATTATTATCACCTTACCATGATCAAATAAAAACCTTTATAATGTCAATAATCCCGATGTTATTCAATGGCGGGAAGTAATCACATAACTCTACACAAGTTAACACTAGCTAATTGGAATGCCGATGGGCTAAAAAACCAAAGATCTACGTTTATATCATTCCTTTCAAGGCACAACATAGATATTGCCTGTATTACAGAGACACACTTGGTCCAAAATGAAAAATTTACGATTCCAGGATACCGAATCTATAGAAAAGATCGAGAAACCGCAATAGGATGGGGCGGAGCAGCAATAATTGCCAAGAGTAATCTGATGAAGCCAGTAGACCTACATAATATACACAACATTGAAGCAACGGCGGTCAAATTCACATTGATAAACAATACCACGATGAAGCTAATTAGCGGTTACAAACCTCCCAATAAACAACTCAAACGAGAAGAATTGGAAAATATATTTACAAGCGCGGAGCCTACTGTACTGATGGGAGATCTTAACTGTAAGCATACTAACTGGGGATGTAGAAAAACGAACCCGAACGGTAATAAACTCAACAATTTTACCTCTGAATTAGCAATACAAATAGCAGCACCAACAGAATACACGTACTACCCATACCGTACAGATCAATCTCCAGATATCTTAGACATAGTTTTACACAAAAACTTTTCTTCGCCAATTAACCAAACGGTTCTGACAGAACTCTACTCAGACCATTTACCAGTAATCATAACTCTCGGCCTCGCTATCCAGCAATACCCTAAAATACCAAAACTAATTAACGGTCCACTTGACTGGAATATATTCCAAAAATCGATGAATAACCAAATTATATGTCCAACGAATCTGACCTTAAGCACGGAGATTGACAATGCTATTGAAACTTTCAATCAGAGTGTTACCCGAGCAATTCAAAGTGCCACTATTACAAATCGACCACGTAGATACTCAGATTACTTAACCCCTCCATCTGTTATACTTAACCAAATTAAAGAAAAACATAGATGCAGAAGATTATGGCAACGAACTCGAGATCCGATAATCAAAGCTCGACTTAACCAGCTAGTAAGAATAGTTAAAGAAAACCTTGACAAGCACAGATATAAATCGTATAGTAACTATGTTGAAAACCTAGACCCAGGGGATCCTAACATGTGGAGAGCCACAAAAAAAATTCTCCGGCAACCGCAAATCATTCCAACGCTCCGAACGGGCAACATAGTATATTCAGAAGATAAAGAAAAAAGTGAAGTGTTTGCCGACCATTTAGAACGAGTATTCACTACCACTCATGAGCAAGATAACGTAGACCATATAGAACAAGTCCAAGAGGAAGTTAGAAATATTGCCCAAAACAATATAACACCTATAGAACCAGTTTCGCCTTCGGAAATTAAACAGTACATTAAAAAATTGAAAACAAAAAAAGCTCCAGGAAAAGATATGATACCCAATATCGTACTTAAAAATCTTCCATCAAAATCAATAGTCTTCTTAACCACAATATTTAACGCCTGCTTACGAAAAAACTATTTCCCAAGTGCATGGAAATATGCACATATCTTAATGTTTCCTAAACCCGGAAAGAAACATAGTGACCCAACATCGTACAGACCAATCAGTTTACTATCCACACTCTCAAAACTTCTAGAACGAGTCATACACCATCGCCTTACAAATTACCTAGAAAATAACAATCTAATACCACAAATTCAGTTTGGATTTCGAAGTGCCCACTCTACTAATCACCAGATACTAAGAATCACAGAAATTATAGAGAGAGGTTTTGAAAACAAGAAACATACCCTTATTGCATTTATTGATGTTGCACAAGCCTTTGACCGAGTCTGGATGGATGGGCTACTATACAAAATGAAAAAAATAAATGTTCCTTCATACCTGCTCCAAATTACGCAGTCTTTCTTGTCAGATCGAAGTTTTCAAGTAAGAATCGGCTCGTATACATCCACAACACGACAAATAAAATCAGGCGTACCACAAGGTTCGATACTGGGACCAATATTATTTAGCACATTTATGTCGGATATTCCTACAACGCCCAATGTTGACATTGCGATGTACGCAGATGATACGGCGATGATAACACAAAATAATGATATACATCAAGCAGCACACAATCTTCAACAAGGTGTAGATCAATTAAATAGTTGGTTCAAGCGCTGGTGCATTAAAATAAACGCCAATAAATGTGAATGTAAAATTTTTACTCTTCGAAGACCGCAAGATCCAGCTAATATAATGATTAATAATATCCCAATAACATGGAACCCAAAAGACAGTGCTATTAAATATCTCGGATTATACTTAGACCGCAGATTGAGCTGGAGTTACCATATTAATAAAAAGCTCGCAGAATCATATACAAGACTTGCCATGTTGTACTCAATATTAAATAAAAAATCAACATTAAAAATAAAATGTGGAACTTTAATCTACACGGCAATAATCAGACCTATAATCACCTACGGTTGCAGCGTATGGAGTTCAACGTCCAAAACAAATTTGAATAAAATACAGGTTTTACAAAATAAAATACTCCGTATTATAACTAATGCAGACTGGTTTGTAAGAAACTTGCAATTACACAGGGAAACGGGAATTCTCACCATACAAGAATTTATAACCAAAACAGCTAAAAAATTCTATGATAACCTGAATCAATGTAGCGGTGCAAATCATTATCATTTGGGCTCAAGATCAATACATACAAGATTGAAACGAAAACTACCAATAGACTTACTTACAAGTGACAGTGAATAAAACAACTAACTAATAAAGTGCACAGATTAAATCAACAACAGAGATCATCTAGTGCCTCAATATAATTTAAACCTAAAAATTAGTGAGAGGTGTTCTTAGGAACTCGTTAGTGCTATATCCAGTGACAAATCTATAAGTTAACACTACCATGTATAGCAACTATTGCTGATCTGGTATAAAACATTTAAAAAAAAAAAAAACTTTTTTGATGGACACATGAACAGGTTGCTGTAAAAAAAGTATGCAAATAGTGTAAAAAGTAATTATTTACTCTATTTGTAACAAGAACTTTTTACTGAATAAACCCATTATTTCTGGATGTCGAATGTTTCACCTTTTATAATTTGTTTTCCAATAATTGCAAATGGTGGTAGAAAAACATTAATATTATGTATACGAGGTTATCATAAAATAAGGGATATATTTCAGTATATATTTTTAACAAATCAAATTAATAACAAAAAGTAAGTGGAATGTAGTTGCTTACATAATGGGATTTCTGATGTCAAACACTGGTTACTGCAATTGCTTGATATGACCTCCATTTTGTTGTAAAATTACCAATTGTTCCTCCAAATTGTATACAGCACTACTTCTGGTTGAATTTCACGAATTTGCTCCCTGATACTGTTCTTTAATTCCTCCAGTGTTGTTGGACGTGTTCTAAACACCAAATTCTTTAAATAACCCCACAGCCAGTAATCCGCTGGGTTAAGATCAGGCGATCTTGGTGGCCATGAACTTGCAAAATCTGCTTATAATACGATCTTTAAAAACCGCAGTTAACAATTTTTTAATTGCTCGGCAAATGTGCGGAGGTGCTCCATCCTGCATAAAAATCATGTTTTCAATTCCTTCGTGCTCGTTTTGCAACTGTGGAATTGCATAATCCTTTAACATTTGCAGGTATCCTTCACCAGTAACAGTTACAGATATGGCCTCCCCATACTGTATTTCCTCGAAAAAGTATGGACCAATGATGAAATTAGCTGTGAAACCGCATCAAACGGTGACTTTTTTGTCATGAAGACCTTGCTGAACGATTTCATGTGGATTTTCTGTTGACCATATTCGACAGTTTTGACTATTAACTCCACCGTTAAGAGAGAAATGGGCCTCATCTGTCCATAAAATACGGGATAACCATTCGGGTTCAATTTCTATCTGAGCGAATATTTGTAATGAAAAATCGTACCTGAGAGCAAAATCTGCATCCTTTAATTCAAACAGGACACATTTTTAGGATTTTCCAAACCGTGGTATATGGCATTTGTAATCGTTTTGATATCTCATTCACACTACTGATTGCTAGTGGATTAGTATTGGCTACGTTTTGATTTTCCTGAAGAACTTCTGCAACTTGGACATCACTAATCCTTGGTCTTCCTGATTTCGGAAGGTCAGTTACAGACCCTGTTCTTTCAAATTTGCTAATCAAATTACGGTACGCCTTCATTTGGCATGTCCCTCAAAAAGCCCTCAAACCCATTTTCGTACGAAATCTTCGTAATCCAGCAGTGTAATTTTTACCGCATTCATAATAACATTGTACTAAACCAATTCTTGTTTGGGGATCCATGTTCAAATTGTTACAATTTACTTTTACGCGAGTTTTATTTTGAGAACAATTATCTAAATTGCAGGAAGCAACTAGATTCCGTTCACTTTTGTTATTAATTTTATTTATTAATGTACTACTGTGACCAAAAAACGGAAACACAAATTTTTTCATATTATAAATGGATATACATACACAAGGTCTGTCAAAGTGACATTTTGGTTAAAAGGTTGTCTAGAACGAAATTTTATCTATTCAGATTTCGAGTTGGCTTGTGACGTCATCTTGAGAATTTTAGAAATCCGTTATTCCATTCTCCACAATAATCACGGATGCAAGAAAATTTGTAATCTTTATTGGTAAATGAACAATAGTATTGGTGTTAAAGATTGTGCCAAATCAAAGTTATAACAAGATTAACGAGCGAATATAATATAAAAAGAACTAACAACATATTTTTCTTAATTTGTTACAGGTTTTTCTAGAGCTGGCACTTCTTTTTAAACCTAAATTGCTTCTTACTTCTTTATGTGCATTTAAATAATTTATTCTAATAAAAAGTCGTTGTTTAACCTTGTTTCAAGTCAAATTTTGATGCCCAACTTTGCAAAGTGGATAAACCAGGCAGAGGAAAATTTAGGGTATTTCTCAAATATAAATAACACCTTTGACTCAAATACCTAATTGAAAAAGCTACCGCCATATCATTCGATTTCCACACCACCCTTCGCTTTTGTTGCGTCAACAACTGTATTTGAGAGTTTGTGAAAACTTTACCCAAAGCCTGTTTATATTTAGTCTCTTTTTTCGCATTGTATTCGGGAGAATGTAATTTTCTTACTAATTGTTTCTTTTGAGTTTCCAAAGATCTTATTTTATTCCTGCTTAACTTTAATTTCAGTGAAGTATGTTCCAAAGTTTGCCGCAATTTTGTAAGTTCCTTCTTCAGCAACTCGTTTTCTTTTTTAAGCATTATTATCTTACTGGTTTCACTTTCTGAATCTTTTTCTGTTAAATCTCGACTTGTATCGATTTCGAAATTATGTTCCAAATTCTCTTCAAACGATTCGAAAACGCCTGCAATATATGACTCGGAATTAAATTTTGGAGAACTTGGTCTGCTGGTCATGGTAGTTTCTGCATTATTGTTAATTGGTAATTTTCTTGACGGAATCGCGTGTAATTTCAAAATTAGTTTTTCGGGTACATTCATTATTCTTGCTTTGGTGTCTGGTAAAAAATCAGAAGCTACAAAATGTTCAGAACAGATTCTGTCTATTTTAAAATTTATTATATCTTTTCCACAAAGTGCTGCCCATTTTTTTTTCAATTTAGGATCCTTCGGGAAAGGAAAGAACCGCAAGTTTATTCCAAGCATTTTGCCATAATGTTCATATATTCTACAACCTTTTACAACACATTTACGGACCATTTTCAGTTACTTATTAATTATTTGCAATTATTTGAAGTAAATTTGACGTGCAAAAATTCTCAAAACTACGTCACAAACGGCCGCCTACAATTTCAAATATCGTCAAGTATTGAATGTATAGGGAACGAGACAACCTTTTAACCAAGTCACTTTGACAGACCTTGATACATACATACATAATCCATCCCCCTTTTACTGCATTTCGCAGTGTCGGGGTTCCACACAAACTCTTATAGGAGTGCAATATTGAGTTAAAATCAAGATTTCTGATGTCATATAATTTTTCAATATATTTGTCAGTAGCAGTCCCGTATCTATCACCGGGGCAGCGCCCCGGGGCCCCCAACATAGAGGGGCCCCGAAAGCGGAAGAAGTTTTTTACGAGATTGTCTTAAAAAAGTTTTAAACCAAACTTAGCTTGTTTAAACATTAAATAAATCGATTTAAAAATATATCTCATAAAATTTATATCGTATAAATCGTTTTAAAACATTAACAAATTAAACGTATTTATAATGTATAACAGCGCTTGCTATGTTGCCTGCAATAGCCTACACCCTACACTCACTGTCTTAAAAGTCGCTGTAAAAATGATGCTGAACGCAAATACAGAATCTAAATCTGTATTAAATTAGCTTTAAAATGACATACGTAAACAATGCAAATTGAATATGGCTCATATGTTAAACTCTTCAAAACAAAATTAGACACAAAGTGGCAGAAACTTTTTGGCTCAACCTAATATTTGTAAAACTAGAAATTTTTATGTTTGTCGGTAACAACTTTTACTAAATTTGCAAAGCTTAAACAGAGATATGAAATTTTAAATTCAAATGTTTTTGTTGTTGGTTGTTATCAACATAAAAACAAAGAAAAAATCCTAATAGCACATGTCATCTAATAGTATATTAAAGAACGAGTTTCATAAGGCAAGATTTATTGTACGAGTCCAAATTTAGAAAACGAACTGCTTGCGGCGAGTTTTCTTAAGAACGAGTGCAATAATGATTTATGAAACTAGTTTCTTCACTCTATTTTTTTATTTTTTAATTTAGGGAATTTTGTGGTACTTGACAACACTGATATGACATTTGAAAATTCAAATTTTTAGACTGAAGTTTTTGTTGATTTTCTGTTTTTTAAATTGTGTTTCAATGCTACCAATGTTGAAAAAGTTGAGATATAGCACTCAAATGAGCTATTAATGCACTGTTTTGAGTGCTTTAACAGCTTTATTATAGACGCAAAATAGAAAAAGATAATTTTATCTAAGAAATTTCTGCAGAAGTCCGCACAAAAGCATTCGTGGATCACCCAGAAACTAAGTTACAATACAAGACTTAGGATATTGTAACTTCGTAAATTTTATATGCATGCTTGCATGTCGTATAAGGGGTGGTACTCCACCTGGTGCAGAAGTTTTTACATCGCGATAGACGCCTTCTACGTGACCTAACGACTACCACTAAATTAATAATAATAACCGGGGCCGCTGCAGTATAAGGCTGACGCCTTAGCCAACTGGTTAGCAAGCTTCTACAACTTTATATTAAATTCAGTGTGACAAGTAAATATGTGTCTTCTATTTTAATAGATAAAAACACCAAATAGCAACCCTATTAAAAAAGGCTTGCTAAATGGAAGTGGTGTAGAGTAAAGGGGAAATAACTTTTAAATAATTTAGAGCACTAAACCCCACTTGCAGTGTCTAAAATTATAAAAAAGCATTAACTTGATTAATGCTGGTGTTTCCATTGTTTTGGCCATGGTTGTACTTAGTTTATTTCTTAATTGCTTACTATATAGATGTTACTTAAAATTGTTGACATGCAATTTGCAACAAATCTTTTGCATTTTAAGTTCTGGATCTGGATGATTAGGACATGAATAGATCCAATAGATTTCTCTTCACATTTTTCTGCTACATATGTAAGTCTTATCAAGCTTCTTATGCATTTTATACCAAAGATTTCTTTGTGTTCTCTTCTACCCGATGGTATTCTGACTTGCATGACATATATATTGTAACGAATAGCAAACCCACATATGACGTCATCAAACATTCTAGATGTATGAGTCATCAACTGTATGACTCATCAATCAACACGTGCAATTATGACTCATTGACACGCCTCATTGACGTCACTTATTGACAGCTGCGTGTATGACTCATCAACACGTCATCGAATATTCTAGATGTATGAGTCATCGTATAGATATAAATTGTGAGCGCGAGTAGAAGGGAGGGAGTTAATGTTAAACCGGCGTCCAGTTGAGATGTACTCTGAATAATTAGTTAATACATAAATAGTTTTTATATAAATAAGTCCTTAAATAAATTTGTAAATACCTAGCATTTAAAATAGTTTGTTAAATAGTTTATAGTTATAGTGTTTTTAATTAAGTGTATTGTAAATATTCTTTTCTTTATTAATAGACGATTTAAACAGCATTTCTGATTATTATTTTGAATAGAACGTTACAATATATTGAAAAAATTATTAACAAAAATTGTCGTTTGGGTCAATTTTATAGGCTAGTAATTAAGGGGTGGGTTTTTTGCCAAACTGTTGTTACATACGTAAATGTTCAACTACTACAATCTTTCATTGTTAAAAGAGATTCCACAAAGTAATTCATGAAAATTACTTACTTGTTTGTAAGATGTGTTGCCTATCTAATGAATATTTACATGGGAACAGATAAAATAAGCACTCAGTGTAGTCTCCCATCTATTATATGCAATTATAAATTATAATAAGCACAAAACCTACACACATTTTATATATCTACTATACAGAGTGTCTCAAAAACTAATTAGCAATAGTTTAATATGAAGCAGCATGGGTAATAGCAATTATTATTATAATAGTTGATGTATAAAATTTTGTATAGTTTTTTTTTTTCTAAGATGGTTACCAGTGGTGGCTCATACTGTAGAAATGTGGGGGTTGCAACTTTCATAGGTACCGGTTATTAAAGATTATGTACATGGAGAAAAGTATCTACATTTATGAATAGTAAAAAATTCATACACATTTGCAGAGATTCTTTAAAAAATAGGGATAGCCACAAAACTTCAATCAATTTATTTTATGTTTTGTTGTTTATGTTTTATGTTTCAAATTACTTGGAAGTTCAATTTGAGTCTGACCCTGCATGTTACGATGGACATTATGAGTTTTATTGTTATGATGTTTATAACCTAGATAATTACTTGATGGCCTTTGTGTAGTACATTTATTTTCAACAGAACCATGTTTATGGTGCTCAATTGCTAATTAATCTAATGTTACCAAAATACTTTAAAAATATAGTTTTATTTTTATTTTAGATTGATTTCATGTAATTTTGTTTATAAAAATTAATGGCACCCATATTAAATTAGCATGTTTCGAGTATTTGCAGCATAATATACTGTAGTGAAACATTACACACCTGCTGCAATCTTTTTTCACTACTAACATAAAATATCTACAAGTGACTAAAAGGTTGCATATATTCTGTAATGTAGCTCCAGATATAGTGATCTTTTCACATGAAAGACAAGTTTTCTAGTCTCTTAAATTCAAGTTCTTGACATTTTTCCGTACTAACTATTCAAATTTTAAAAAAAGCTGATCAATTTTATCCATTTTTAACACTAATAATATTTAACATTAATTAATTTTAATATCTATTGCTACTGATGTTTATAAAAAAATTTGAACTACAATTCAAAACAATTGATTTTTATTTCTCTTTTGTATGAAAGCAATAAAACAAATTATAGAAGCTAGGTAGTAATTAAATTGTAATGACTTGTGAAAATTTAAAAATAAATAGTATTCATCCGTTACTTAAAACCTGCATGCTTGATTAATCTAAGGTTATTGGTAGCTGTTAATAAATAAATAACATTGAAATATATTTTCGATATCTGCTTGAATAATCTTAAAAATATTTTTCAATTCTAAATTTTAATCAAATTTTTTGAGGAAGTAAAGATAGAACGAATTGACTTTGTATTTGTAAATCAGATTTATTTTACTTTTTGTTTTTTTTTTTGTAAAATGATCAAGGTGAAACAATATCATTGAAAGAAAGTGAATGCAACAACCTGACAGCGGTAGTAAAAAACCTAATGTTATTTAAGCCTTGTAAATAAATATGTGTAGACAATAAGTTAACTAACTAAGGGGATTGATTCCAGGGGAAAATTTGAAAATAAATGTAAATTTTATAAAATGATATAGAATGTCTATAACTGTCATGTACGTAAATAGATTAAAATAAACAAATAAACTTCTAGTTATTATTATTCTGTTATTATTGTTAGTAAGATAATACAATTAATAACAACGTAATGATATTAGAATGATGGAAATTTACTATACCGATTGGCTTTTTGCAAAAATGCAGATCCAGAAGAAAAAAGTAGTTGGTACCAATGAAATACTATTTGAAAATTTTATTTTTGGAACAGATATCATTATAGGGTCATTGTATATGAAATCATCAAATTTAAAAAAAATTGGTTGCTGCACCATTTTTGATTTTGATGAAAATGGGCTAGCTCTACTGTTACCCTAGCCTTTAGATGAAAGAAAATATATTTTATAAATTTTTACTGGCAACTGTTTGATAATGGCAGCCATTTTTCATCAGTGGTGTCAACAAATTTTACCAATTTCAGAGGTTTATGCATTTGATCACAGCTTGTTGTGCAATTGACCAATTTGGAATATTTCTGGAATATATGTCATTTTAAAGCTTAAGTTATGCGCATTTTATTTATATATTTACAATTTGATAGTAACTTATTTTTCTAAGATGGCATCTGTGAGCATTTGTCGTTGAAATTGCTGTTTTTTTCCTGATTTGTACCCCATGCTGCACTCCCCAAGCTAAATTTACAGATCTGTTTTTTTGTGTACATTATCTCTACATATAGTATAATAAGTACATACAAAATAATCTTCTTTAAAGCCCTGCTTTTTTTTAAAAAATAGCTTCAAAGTTGACAAAAAATGAAAATTATTAAAATTTGGAGCCCAGAAAAGTCATGTAATGGGACCAAATAAAATGTTGAAATCTTTGTAATAGGTAGTCTTTGTGGGTATCTGTATTGAGAACTTGGGTTAATTCTGTTATTTTTACCCCCTTTTTTAATACAGACCTTTGAAAATGCAAAAAAACTCATTTTTGATATTGGAATCAATTAGGGTCATAAAAATATTAATATAGAGATATCTTGGTTTAAGGGCCCGTTATCGCCGCCAGTTTTAATAATAGGAAGTTTCATTAACTATAAACACCTAAAGATGGCGCTACAGTCTCCAAATGGGAATTAATTCCTTTAAAACTGAAATTTGAAAATCGCAGTTGTCTGCTTACAGTGTTGCCAGACATGCATGAACTTTCAAAATATTTTAAGTTTTAACTGAAATTTTAAATTTTTAAATGCCAAGGAATAATTTAAGGTAGTAAAATTAAAAAGGGGAATATAAAACTGCTAAATATCTTCAAAAATATCAGTTGTTCTTGCTGGTTTTAAGAAAAAGAAAAGTATTACTATACTAAAAGTATTAAAATATTGAAAATATATATTCGTTTCTGTGAGCAAAAGCCTGAACTAAGAATGATAGTTGTCATTTACCAAAATGTTTGAATAAACTCGGGATATGACCTTTTTTTAGTTCATACCGTTCTTTTATACTGTTGTATATTCGGGCATTTTTATCACAAATAACACTTGAACGATAATTTAGGAAGCACACCTTACCATTTTTAAAAGCTCGCTAGCTATAGTTTTGTTTTTATAAATTTACACTTTTTTTATTCGTTAAGGAAATAGCTTTTGTAATTTTGTATTTGCTATAAAGCATAATATAAACTAGATAACACTCTTAAGAAAAGATCTCATGCACAATAAATGTAAACCAAGTGCAATTTTTAAAAATTACCATGAAATTCTTCAGAGCTGTTTAAGCGGTACTTTACCTACGCGATAACGGAGCCTTAATCAACACACCTCAAGACACAACATCAAAAATTAGTTTTGCATTTTCAAAGGTCTGTATTAAAAAAGGGGGTAAAAATAACAGAATTAACCCAAGTTCTCAATACAGATACCCACAAAGACTACCTATTACAAAAATCTCAACATTTTATTTGGTCCACATAACTTTTTTGAGCTCCAAATTTTAATAATTTTCATTTTTTTGTCAACAAGCTATTTTTTTAAATAAGCAGGGCTTTAAAGAAGATAATTTTGTATGTACTTATTATACTGTAACATTATTTTTAAAATAATAATCAGAAATGCTGTTTAAAATCGTCTATTCATAAGAGAAATATTAATCTACATACACTTAATTAAAAACACTATAACTATAAACTATTTAACAAACTATTAAAAATGCTAGGTATTTACAAATTTATTTGAGGACTATTTATATAAAAACTATTTATGTATTAACTAATTATTCAGAGTACATTTCACTATGCCGGTCAAACATTAACTGCCCCCTTCTACTCGCGAACTCAATTTATATCTTTCATACGATGACTCATACATCTAGAATGTTCAATGACGTGTTGATGAGTCATACATGCAGTTGATAAGTCACGTCGATGAGTCATACTTGCAGGTGTTGATTGATGAGTCATACATGCAGGTGTTATTGATGAGTCATACAGTTGATGACTCATACATCTAGAATGTTTGATGACGTCATATGTGGTTTTACTATTCGTTACAATACTATATGTAGAGATAATGTACACAAAAAACCAGATCTGTAAATTTAGCCTGGGGAGTGCAGCATGGGATACAAATCAGGAAAAAACAGCAATTTCAACGGAAAATGCGCATATCTTAAGCCTTAAAATGACAAAAATATTCCAAATTGGTCAACTGCACAACAAGCTGTGATCAAGTGCATAAACCTCTGAAATTGGTAAAATTTGTTGACACCGCTGATGAAAAATGGCCGCCATTATCAGTTGCCAGTAAGAATTTAAAAAATATATTTTCTTTCATCTAAAGGATAGGGTAACAAGCTAGCCCATTTTCATCAAAATAAAAAATGGTGCAGCTTCACCCACTTGATTTCGCATTGAATAACCCTATAGCAACTATTGTAGATGATCTAGATTTTTAGCATTACCTAAATAGTTTTAAAAATTCAAGATGGTTCGCAGCTATCAAACTAGAACCAAAATTAAAAAAGTATTTTTTTTGTAACCATAGGCACTAAAATTAGCAATTATTGACATATATGTTTATAAATAAATCGTTTATAGTAGAAATAATGACATTTTTGACCATTTTAATGTTTTCATGGATATTTGCATTTCAGTATATTCTCATCGTTTGGTGATGAAATAGATTAAGTATTGGCATCCTATAGGATTTTGTATATAATATATACTGGGTGGAAATAAATGATTTTCATCAAGTTATCATTGCATTCCCCATGTAAAAGCACGACGTGCCGCTCTACGAAAATAGAGAAGACAGTACCATAACCTCAAACCAATAAATTCTATGAATTGCTTGACAGATTGATTTCATTTATTGACAGAACTAATTTAGTACTAAATCAAAAAGAGTAGAGTGGCACAGAAAAATTTACCTACATGTGAAAAAATTCCAAAGGGAACTTGATGAAAATCATTTATTTCCACGCTGTATTTATACAGTGTCTGCCATAAAATTGGATCCATATGTGAAATCTTTTAATATTCTGATTGGAAAAAAACTTAGTGGGGCAATCACCTCTGCTTTCAAAAAGACTTGACACACGCTATGTCAAAGTTGACAGGTGATATTAGGTATCCGTCAAATTCGCAATTTAAAAAAAATGGTGAAAAATGACCTTAATTGATAAAATATGGAAAAGTTTTAGTACGAAAAAAATGCTTCTAATGATATACCGAGTTTGAACGAGATATTCTGACATAAGGAAAGTTTTGTTTTTTAACATTTTTTAATACATCCTCGTGACTGACTATTTTGAACTCATTAAAAATGCTTTAAATGAGTGGAACGGCAACAAGTACATAGCATATTTTGCTAATAATACTCAATGGTGTAGGTATTTTTGACAAATATTAAAATTATCACAAAAGAATGGAACTTTATGGATGATTTTCCAATTTCCAAGAAAATAACTCTTAATTTTATTAATCTTTTTTTTATTAAGCCACGTTTGAATAATACAAAAATTGTTGTAATCGCAATTTAAGCAACTTAACACGAAACTACTTAAAAAATAGTCAGTTATGGGGATGTACCAAAAAATATTAAAAAAACACTATTTTCTTTATGTCGGAATGTGAATGTAACTTTAGAAACATTTCATTTTATTTTTAGAAGCAGAGGTGATTGCCCTACAAAATTTTTTTACAATCAGAATATTAAAAAAATTTCCCATATGGATTCAACTTTATGGCATACACTGTATATGTATAATATGTATATAAGAACGATCTACAAAGCCATCAAAAAAGAAGGAAAAATGAAAACATTTCTCCTTACTAATATAATAATTTTTATAAATATGTTTTTGTTGTATTTCTAATGGTAATTTAATTTTTACTTTTATTGCTGAAAAAGTCTAACTACATAATTTTTTTTATAAGAATTACTTGATCATGTGTTATGAAATTCCAATATAATTAAGCTCTCCCACTGAAGCAATGCGAAACTAGCAACTCGCAATAAGCAATAGACAATATTATTTTGACCACCTCTCACACTGAAGCAACTGATTTCTTTTAGTTTGTGTATCAATCTCAAACAATCATGTCATTGTCATCTAATAATTCCGATTGTGCGATCTTAATTTGATGGCGTTTAAGGAACAGAAGGCACAAAAGAAGGAAACATCGGGTTAATCCGGCATTTGCAGAACTGATAAATCATGGTGCAAAAAATAATAACAACGAAGAAATTAGCAAAACTTCGAATTTATGAACAGATTAACTTAAAAACAATATAAGCCGTAACAACCACCCGAACTTTTTTAGTGCTAGATGAAGAATAATTCAATTGCATCAGCCTTGCAACAAAAATTTCTAACAACTTACAATAATAATTCTTTTTCTTTTTATACTACATTCACATTTCGTCTTACATCACCCACTGACCTGATAACTTACTTATATTTTGACCAAATTCATAAAACTAATAATTCCAGTACACCACAAAAAATAATAATTTACAAGTATTCCTAATATACTAGCATAAATAAAACAGTTTGTTATACACATATGTCTTTATGTTTTTAACAAATGCTGGATCATCTGGCATGTCTGTTATATAAATAATTAAAAAAATACAAGAAAATTCCACTCTCTATTTATAATAATAATGCAAATATTGCTCTTTATTGACACGATAATATGAGCTTTCGACATGCAGCGCATATCACCAGCAATAAATATTAACGGAACCAGCAACATTTTTGTAGAAGCGATAACAAGTTGCTCCATTGACTTCTGATAACTCGATAGCAATAATATTGGTGTTGCCAGTTGGTAGTTGCTGATTGCTTAAAGGGTGTGGCGGAGACAAACTTTCAATACTTCTAGAATCCAATATATTTTCGGTTACAACTTATGTACATATTTTATACCATTACGTAATTAGTTTTCATTCATACTATTTGCTTTAAACTGATAGAAGTGTGAGAAGTATCACGAAGCTTTGACATCAGCTTGCCCATTAATGCCGCACCAGAGTTTTCAGCTTCTGATTGATCCGACTTTTGTCACATTTTCTTAAATTCATTAAGTGTTGAAGGTTTTATAGAATATCTGTTTTTGTATTCAGCCTTACACAGTGCCTAATATTCTTCTATGGACCAGCACTGAGGCAATTTGGGAGTGTTATCTTCTTTCACAACATAATCGGTCTTAGACTTAGCAAAAATACTTTGATCTGATGGATTTGAAACACTTATTGGACATACAGTTTACTTCAATTTGTGTGTACGTCCACTAACTTCATATATCTGAAAAATGTGATACAAAGTCTATCGTGGATAACCCAAGTTCAAAAGATATTTTCCTGTATATTGTGTGTGCCATTATTTTCATAATAACGGCACACTAACTCGCGACATCGATTTGTTAAGCACATTTTATACATACTATGACAGTACAATGTCTAACGATGCTATCAATGCGATTGGCATGCATGTAACATGTGCTTACTCAGTTTTTAACACCTTTAAATATTGTCTCAGAATTTATGCCTCAGCCTTTATTGCTTCAGTGTGAGAGTCACCTAAGATTTCCTAAGAAAAACAAACAGTGTTATTGAAGAAGAAAAAACGTTTTGTTGTTTATTTCAAAATCTGTAAAATGTTACTTAGTCCCTTTCTACAATAAACAATTCAAATATATTTAGATTCCGAAGGTTGTAAGTTCAAAATATGCTAAAAGAACTAGGGCATATGTATTATTTAAAACTGCAAATTTGGCATAATTCTCAAGAAAAGTAGAAGTTACAATTTCTTAGTGTAACTACTGCTGAAGATTATTAATGTATCTGACTAATAACATTGCATATAAATCAATTCATAAATAAAAGAATAAATATGGCTTTCTATAACATGGATCACCCAGTATGTTTAGTCATTAGCAATTAGGTTAATAATAAAAATATTCATTGCTCAATGGAATTATATGATTAGCATTATTCAAATTTGTAACTTAAAAGACAAAATATTCATAGTTTCCTGTACAATACTGTAGATAGGAAAAACCTACAAACATTTCACCTTAACTGTTATCCAAAATCCCAACAGAATTACATATCTTATAAAAATTTATGGAGTAGTGTGGGATGCTTTTTGATCAGTGACCCTATCTCTAGAGTCTAGATTAATATATTGTGAAACGTCTGAGATGTTATCCAGAAATAACCAGAAATATGTAATTTAACATATTTTGTTCTTTTGATGCAAAATAATGTTTAGCATTTTATTTTTTATATAGTAACAAAAAAATTAGCTGTTTTAAAACTATGCATAAAATTACCATAAATGAATAGTATTATGTGTTTACTTTATGCATAAGTTGCATAACCAAGCTATAAGTTGTTCGAATTTTCAGGGTCATATTTTTATCTAAATAAGTAACAAGTGAAGTCTATCCTAACATGAAAAACAATTTATATTGTCATTTTTGGGTAATACCATATCAAGTGATCCAATTTTTTTGACGTTTTGACCATCACCCCCTTTGATTTTTTTAAAATTTGGCACAACTGTTATACTCCTAAAGATAAGTAAAAATCTAAAATATTATATTTGTAACTCCAGTGGTTCTTGAGTTGTGCCGTTCTAAAGTGTACAAAAATGAGTGATTTTGAGCATGTTGGCGTTTACGTTTTCCTTTATAACTTTTGATAGAAATAAGATAAAGGAATAAAACAAAAGCTGTTTTAAAGTCCATCATTTGGGATTTAAGATGATGGGTTGCATGGCATACTTTAATATAATAAAAGAAATTATATTGCGCCCCTGAAGTTTTTGACCTTGAATTTCTCAGAAAACATATGATTAAAAATCTTGAAAAAAAATTGGACATGGAGTTGCATATCTTTTAAATATGTGTGCCAAATTTCAACTTGGGATCTCAATGGGATTGTTACTAAATTATTTTAACAAAATCGTAATGTTCAACATTTTACCATTAATAATGTTTTCAATATGGGGAACATTGGGAGTTTTGTTTTATAAATGATTATATGTTTTGGTAATTACTTACAAAAAATCTGGGTTAGATAAAACATTAATTAACAAATTTCTGTACGAGTTTTTAAAAATTTTTTAAATTATTTGTGAATTGTTACCTAGATAAAATATCCTGGGTACACTTGTCAAGAAGATTTTTCAGTATTATCAGAACACGTACAAATTGTTATCAACTATAATAAATTAAAATCTCTATGACACACAATAAAGAAAATTTTAATTTGATGCACAGTATTAATGTAAAATACTGCACGCTAATTCCATTTCCTGATAACTTAAACTGTATGTACTACCTGTCTCTATATTTGGATCTACTTTAAAAAAATTGAATTGAAATTTTTGAATTTTGAAATTTGAAATTTAAAAACTCGTACAGGAATTTGCTAACTAATGTTCTATCTAACCCAGATTCTTTGTAAGTAATTACCAAAACAGAAAATAATCATTTATAAAACAAAACTCCCAATGTTCCCAATATTGAAAACATTGTTAATGGTAAAATGTTAAACATTGCTATTTTGTTAAAATAATTTAGTAACGATCCCATTGAGATCCCAAGTTGAAATTTGGCACACATATTTAAAAGATATGCAACTCCATGTCCAATTTTTTCAGAAATTTTAATCATATGTTTTCTGAGAAATTCAAGGTCAAAAACTTCAGGGGCGCAATATAATTTCTTTTTTCACATTAAAGTATGCCATGCAACCCATCATCTTAAAGCCCAAATAATGGACTTTAAAACAGCTTTTGTTTCATTCCTTTATCTTATTTCTTTCAAAAGTTATAAAGGAAAACGTAAACGCCAACATGCTCAAAATCACTCATATTTGTACACTTTAGAAGGGCACAACTCAAGAACCACTTGAGTTACAAATATAATATTTTCGATTTATGCTTATCTTTAGGAGTATAACAGTTGTGCCAAATTTGAAATAAATCAAAAAGGGTGAGTTACAACTCATTGGATCACTTGACATGGACCCTTTTCTAATGCAAAAATTATAACTGAATTATTAAAGCAAAACGAAATTGTAATAATCAACTACAATCAAGGATCATGAGCAATAATAATTAAACATAAATGTATTGAAAGGTTGAAATTATTAGATACAAAAACAAAATATAGGTGAATAATAATATACACTTCTTTACATTACATCATTCTTTTTTTACATTATTCCATTATCAGAATTATGGTTGGTTGTTTATGCGTTCTCTAGTGGTTTCGTGTGGCACATGAGATGTTTTTGTCGTTACAATCTGATTATTAAGAGTCAATTAATTATAAATGGTAATTTTATTTCTGGTTGGAAAATAAAGCCTCAATTAGGATTGTATAAAAAACCAACCAAAAGATTTTTGTAATACGTACATATGTACATTTTTTCAAATAATAAAAATGATTTTTAAAAACAATGAACTTATGCAATAACACAATAAAATATATTTATTTAAAGTAATTTATTTAATTATATAATAATTTATCTCGAATTACATTTTTTATATTTTTTTATTTACCTACATGTAATAATGACTAAACAATATTAAACAGGAAAACCCCCATTATTTAATCTTTAACAGAATCACAACTGTTTAATAATTTTATTTTTAATTTAAAAAAAGCAAATTGGCTTATTTTGAAGATAATCATAATAGTATATGAGAATTTAATAAATATGAAATATTATGAATTCTTTCTTATAAATTATAGATAAAGTTAAATAACCCTTGCTGGGAAATTTAAAAATACAACGAAAAAGATAAATAGAATTGGTTTCTTAGAAGTGAAATAATTCCTTTTTAGGATGTAGGTATGTAGCAATGTGGTTTTTCTCTTCATATTTGTTTATGTTATGTGTCTGGGAAAACCTTTAGTTAAATCGAAAAACCTATTTAAAGAATTAATTATATTAACCTAGTTCTATCAATAAAAACTGTTTTAATTTTCAACTACATATTTTGTTTGAGCGACTTTTATTTTTTTCTAAAAAAATTCTATAAAAATTATGCATTTATCAAAATGATGTTAATAAAGTTTTTTAAATATATTATTACCATCATTATATCACGGTCTATTTTATTTTTAAACCCCAAGGTCTAGTTATTACTTTTATTTATTTTTTACTTTTTAATATCTATTTTACATTAATGAAAGTATAAACATATGTATTGATTCGCAAAGAAATTTATAATGTCACAAAGTAAGTAATTTCATAAAATATTAAGAGCTTAGTATTTAAAAGATTGACTGACTATGTTTGATTAATTTAAATGCAATGTTAATTGAATTATTAATTAAACTGTGTTTTATTTAGATTTTATTATAATAACTAGCTTTTAAGCCTGTGCTATACACCGTCTGAATGTTTCAATTACAAATTAAAGTTTATATCTTTATCGGTTAAAAGTATCTGCCACCTACACGCTTTAATGAGATCTCATTTATTTTAAGGATATTATATAGCTTTATTGATGGCTAAAGTACGTCCTGTATGAATTATTTAGCACCCACAACTTACCCATCTATCCAACTCACTTTTCCACGAATTTCACCCCCCACCCGATATATCACCCTACCATGACTTAAAAAAACTCACCCACGAACGGCTTCGCGTCGCTCCGACCTACCCAAAAAAAAAGTTTTGCCCGCCAAATCACTGACCTTAGGTCAAAATCCTCTATATTCTTGCTACAGATCCCAGGGTGACCAAACAAATAGGAAAACGTGTAGGTCAAAAAAAGAGAAAAAAGCAATTAGTGTAGCTCTCCACCACGACTCCAGGGGTAATATGGAAAAGAAAGAGGTAGCCCCAGAAAATTAGAAGAATTTTTGCACCAGTTTCAATTCAATCAGTCAATTAATGAAGGAGGAGGACACGGACAGACATATATACTTACAGGCAGGATAAGCAACTTGTTAATATAAATTTTATATATTTATTATCATTTTTATAATAACATATTCTTCACTATTTCCTGATTTCTGCTATGCTATAAATTAGTAAACCATAAGCTATCCATGTATTGATTCAAAAGTTGCTGGAGACATGTTTGACAACTATTAGAAATTCATAAACAGAACAACAGAATATTTAATAGGACCAGTTTTTATGGATAATTAAAGCAAATCACAAAAAGATTTAGTCCTAATTTCCATATAATTGTTTTATTTATTCTCTATAGAAAGTTGGTTAGTCTCTTTATCAAAACTGATTTTTTGATGTTTTCTTGGGAGATTAAATTTAATCGGTATTTTTTCTTTGTTTAAAATTCTTTTAACTGTGCTAGATTTGCAAAAGTCTAATCTGAAATTTCCCAGGACGTATACTCTATACTTACTATTCATTGCATATACGCAAAAACCACTTTCCAAATTAAGTATATGCAAAATAACTTTTTTTCATAAAACAAGTTTCGCCACTTCTTGCCAAATATACTATCATCAAAACTATTAAGAGTTATTACACGAAGGCGTGTTAAGGAATCGTGTTTCCGCAATATCAGTTAAAAAAAAAGCGATTTGCGAT
This sequence comes from Agrypnus murinus, assembly GCA_929113105.1. Classification (NCBI taxonomy): domain Eukaryota; kingdom Metazoa; phylum Arthropoda; class Insecta; order Coleoptera; family Elateridae; genus Agrypnus; species Agrypnus murinus. Next base: position 54,064,258 of record OV816025.1, read on the forward strand.
GAAAGTCGGATGCAGACGTCAGATGCAGACGTCATTGAATTTTGTAGGTGCAAGCACGAAAATTATATGAAAAAGGCTGCACTTATAAAAGTTTATAAATTTAATATGCAAATTCTTTCAAGTAGGTGTGTACTCAAAAGTTTTAGGAACAAATATAAAAACTGATTTTAAGAAATCTTTGACCATGGACAATCTTTTCCTAGAGATAAAGTACCAACTTATTATCGCCGTTTTTATTAATGTCAACGCATCTTTAATTTTTCGCATTTAAAGTGTAGCAGACATTTTAATGTGGAAATTGCAACTTTTTCATTTTGTATCTTATGTAGTATGTAAATTCGTACGTAAGGGGATCGCAATCGATAAATATTTACCGGGAGTTTTACCTAGATAAAAAATAACGAGCTTTTAGTTTTACACTTTGAATTATTCTTTTTTTTCTAATAATGACTTAAGTAAACTAATAATAATTCACATCATCTATTATCGAATAAAAGCCCGTAAAGTCATAGCAGCGGACATCTAAAATGCGTGTGCATACGCAAATTTAAAATTGATTAGTTACGTTAACAAATTTGAAAGTGGTTCGAAGAGAAATACATTTGAATGACGTTAGATAGAAAATTGCTATTTTTTCACGGAAATTCACCTCTAAAAAACGTTAATGTTATATTTCAACCGAACTTCTTTATAATAGGGATTGTTGCCCGGGGCTACGCATACCGCATCTAATAGCGCTCCCGCCACGAACGCCTGCGTATTCATATTTATTTCCTGTTCAATCACTTGGTTGCTTATCGTGATTGTGTACACCCTGTAACATTTCCAGGACCTCAAGGAATTCTAGTCAAAGTTTCATCAGTACTTTTGAAGATTACCCCACACACAGCCAGGAGGACACTTTCTTTTATGTATATTAGGGAAATCGAATCGATGGCCGCTATTTTTAAAGAGTAGTATATATCGATATTATATTTCAAGATTTAATGAAGATATTTCATACTATAAAAAAAATCGTATATGAGCAAAAACGATTTATTTTAATCATACAATCTTTCTGACTCGATGCGCCTGTACTTGAGATCTTGTCGGTGACCCTTATTACAGCTGCTTTAGTACTCTAAATGTCTCATATTCACTCATGAATTGATAAAATTAAATAAAACATCTGTAGAATAAATCTCAAATTATTGAAATATAAGAAATGCTTAAAAACACGATGTCAAAATAAGCGATGCGCGGGTGCGGCACTGGTTTATTCAGATCGGTGCAGCGAATATAAAATTAATCGAATTATTTAATATAAGGACTTCAAAAACATCTGCTGCCAATGTAGTCGTTGGTAGACTACATTTCTAATTCTTCATGTAAACGAAATTAGTAAATTTACTGGGTTTTAACTTGGCTTTATGCGAATCAATCATATAGCAGCGCTTTTTTGCGGAATATTTCGAATTACTCCTCCGAATTTTGAGACAAACTCTGCTTGGAATGTACTATTGCATTGGTTTCATAATGATCTAGGGTGCCAAGGCTAATACGATGTTATTTCTTATTATTTTATCCTATAAATGCATAGGAAAATGCACACTGAAAAAAAAGAATAAAATAGCATCATGTTAGCCTTACTGTCCTTCTCAAGCTGAATATCGCACGTGAAATGCCCTTTTTTTTTCAATTTTTTATAAAAACTTTACTCGTGCATTGTTGCTGCCAAAGCTTACATTCAGGGTTAACTCCTCGTGCAATTTCTGACTGCAGTAACAATGCACGAGTACAGTTTTGATAGAAAATTGGAAATGTTGTCACCAAGAGTGATCTTACAGGAAAAAAGTTACGTTCAGTTTTACTCAGGATAAGATACTGCTTAAAAAAGTCCTAATAACATTTTTTGTTAAATGAGACTTTTCCGAGTTAGTCACGAGAAGTTTATGATTTTCACCACCCCCCTCCATTAATTTTATTTCATACATTTTATTTCACGATATATTTATTTTCAGTCCAGCTTAGTGTTTAATCTGAATCTAAATCTCCCAGCTCATGACACACAACGCGATTTTTAATTAGTCTCAGTTAAATATATTTTTTAGTCAAAACCAAGGCTGTGAGCTGAGGGCTTTTTACAGCCAAGAGCTTGTTTTTGTAGACTTTATTGTCTTCATGAAAAGCCATGAAGTTCTAGAATAACTTCGTCCCATGGTAGCTTCATAAGGGTACTCGAGATACTGCTGGAGCCATTTCTAGCAAGAATCCACTATTTAACTTGGCAATAGAAAGCCCATATTTCTTAAAGATTTAATTCCTCACAATTTTCCTGAAACTTCCTGTGAGAATTTAATGAAACTTGGTATGTATGACCTACTGACCTAATGGTATTAAAAATTTGGGCCGATTGATAGACCTATCCTTTACGAAGATTTAAAATTTTTAAAGAGTATCTTCAATGAGTAAGTTGATTGTTAATTAAAGATGTTTATATCCCCACAATTAGAAAACTTTTTGAACAATATCATGCAGAGTTAAGTGATAATATTACTTACCTTAAACAATTGGAAATTAACATTTTAAATGAAAATTGAAATGTAGGTTTTTTGCAATTCTAAGCAAATTCTCTAAATAACTTTGATAAAAAAGGTCAACTATCTTTTGTCAATTTTTTTCGTTTATTTTTATTTGTAGCAAGCTGTCGTTTACAATAAAGGAAGATCTAGAATTATGTAAATATTTATTTTATAGTGATACCAAATTGATAACAATGTGATAATAATTAAACCGAAAATAAAAATGATACAGGAACGTGTAGTTCTGAACTGGGGCACACGTATAATGCAATAATATTAGAAATAGTCTTGTAGAGATTAATAGAATGCATACACAAATACATGTGTTTAAACAATAATTGTATCTCTGAAAATTATAAATAAAGTGGAACTTATTGTAATTTTAGCTAATTGCACCCGTTTTAACATAGCTTCGTCGAGATTTGCGTACTTGCACACTTTTGCATGTTTCTGTTTAAGATTCATTTTCTCGAACACGCCGCAATATGTTCCCGATTTTTCAAAATTGTAGATAAACTATTGGTAAGAATACCCCATTTTAACGCTACATCTTTCTTTTGAATCCACTATTAATTTCATTTAAAATTTGCATTTTTTTCCAAAACACTCAAACTTTCAGACATGTTTTTGTAAAAACAACTGCACAGAATATCACATGTAAAAACTGAAGGTTTGTTTTTATGTTTTAATTTTATGTGGAAGTCCAATATTGGACTCCAATAACAAAAGGTATTACACCCTCTTGAATTCTGAGAACTAGACAATGACAAAAACTTCCAGTGTCTTCTTTTAAAATGCATAAATAAAGGACTATAATCCCTTGTAAGTTGGATTATAAGGGTATTAGGTAGTTGAGTGCTGGTTTGAAAGCTATATGAATGAAATTTCAAGGATTTAATTCAGACCAAAAATCCAGACAGTTTTCATACAAACCTGCTCACATTCTAGTTCCCTAAATAGAATTTTATTTCGTAAAATAGGGCAAAAATCATGTTAGTAAATTACTCAAACGGCAGAATCCCATTAAAAATCGTTAAATAGAGAATTTCGTAAAACGGAAGTTCGTTAAAAAAAGTTCGACTGTATCTACTTAAAGTTAATTAGTATTTTGGGAAAATCATCCTGATTATCTTGAAACACAATATCTGCAAGTTCATTGTATGAAAGTGTGCTATAAAAATATTTTTAATGTTTAAATTATTCTCAATGGCATTACTAACATTAGGGCAGTTAAAAAGAATACATATTAGCGAACCAAGCAGAGGTGCAGATTGATAGTGCAAAGGTACTTTGGTATATGACTGGGTTGACCTACACATTTTGTATAACATTATAACTTTTTTTTTTTGGGCACTTCATTAGAATTCAACACATGCAACAAAATACTAAAATGGCAAAACTGGTTATTTTTCAAAGATAAACCAAGAATAAATAAAAAAAGTAAATGCACTTGAAATGTGGATTATTATGATTTCTAAGCATCACAAATGGTTTTGAGTCTAAGAATGATTTTCAAAAAAAACTTAATCAATTTCTTCTAAAATTAACATTGTTTCTAATATGTATAATTAAAAAAGACTGGAAATATTTTGGATTTTTGAAGTTATTTATTTTATGTAATATTGCCGATTCCAGCTATGACTAAATAAATGATTTAAGTTTGTTAATAGATAAGAATTTTGTCTATGTTTATAATATTATATATCTTAGCCATTATTTAGAAGGCATTATCTTTTGACAATTTTTGTAATCAGTATGAAGAGGCATAAAAAATATGTAAGAAATAAATTGAAAAGTGTTTTGGATGATTTCAAATTTAAAAGTCTTAGTACAAATAACTGCATTTTTAAACTTAATGACATTGAAATATAATTTATGCAACAGAGTTAAAAAATCCTACCTTCTAAAAAAGAATATAAACAAGTCTTATTAGAACTGAAGCAAAAGTATTATAATTTTGATCACTATTTTTAGCTAATAATAATATACTATTAACAATTTTTAGTTTATAATGAAAGAATTATAGAATACTGGAAATACTGGAATAATAAAAAAATCATATTAAATAACAACTACTTTTATTATTTGTTCAATTATGTATTATACTTCAAATTTATAAAAGGAATGTCTACAATAATCTCATCATAATCTCTAATTAATTTTTCAATATCATTAGCATCTATAATTTATAGGAAAAATACTGATTATCTTCAAATCAAATAATTATATATCTGGAATATTCAATTGCATTTGAAAAGTATTGAATGCAAGGAAAAAACCAATGATCAACTACATAAACACCAATAAATTTAATTTCTGTCTGAAAAATATAGTCTTATCATTCTTCAGTAATAAAATTAACAACATTTAATTAAAAGAACAACAAGACAAAATCACTGGGATTAAACAAATTATGTACATTGATCTCTATAATTGAATAAACAAGAAACTTTAAAATTAATTTTAAATTTTGTTTTATTACGGTTATTTTATTTTCCAGCAATAATTTTTAATTTGCAATAAATTGACTCTCTTATTGTTAAAAATCCTTTTACTACAATGAAGGTAAAATCAATTTAACAACGAAAGTAACCGAAGGCAAATAAAAATAATTGAATTAATATGTATTTATATATACAATTAAGTTTTCCAACGCTCATATTAATTCTTATCTTTCTTGAATTTTTAACGTTTTGAATTTTAGAAACTTGTAATAAAGTTATAAAATTATTAATTACAAGAAGATATATGAAGCCATGAAGATAAATTGCCAACAAATCAGTCAATATAACAATTGGATGATAGCTTAATAATTAAGAGAAGAGCTGATAACCTTGAACTTAAAAAAAGTTAACAAATAACTCTTTTTATGTTATACAACTTTTTTCTTTCAAATCTACTACTGTGCTGAGATTTAGTTTATTCAAGGATGTTTTGTATAATAAAAAAGTGTGCACGTTAGGATCCTTCAGAATTAGTGGTGGGGAGTTTTAAAGACTTTCATGAATTTCCTAAAGCTCACACCAGTAGTATTTAAAATTCGGTGATGTTAATACACTTACAAGAGGAACAGTATCGTGTAAATCCCCACGTGTGTGCCTGTGTTTGAATATATAAGACCTTGAGTATGGTCAGTGGAATTAGTTTTAATAATATACTCCTTTGTAGATATCTTAATATCAATAGTAAAACAAATCAATTTTATTTACAATCTGTGAATTTGTGGCTTAATGTGCATCATCAAACAATAAATCGAACCAGAAGTGTGACATCTAGCACATAAAAATAATAATTGTTTATTTATTGTGTATTATTAACCAGTTAGATAACAAAAGTATTTTGAAATTATACTTAATTATTGTGTATTAACCAGTTAGATAACAAAAGTATTTTGAAATTATACTTAAAGGAAAACAGAGTATATTTTACTTTTATAAAAATGTATGTATTTATATTTCTAGTCTCATTTGTATTTTATAATAGTTTTAGTTACGGGTTTATATTAAGAGATGAAGGCAAGAATGATCTTAAACCACCACCTCCTTGTGAAAGTAATATTTATTGTTATGGTGAATTACTTCACACTATTCAACTTGCACACATTTCTAATGATAGTAAAACATTTGTTGATAAAAAACTAATTCACTCACCAGAACAAACCCAAAGCAACTTTAAATCATTTATGAATTGCACAAACAACAAGCCAAACAAAACGGAAGTTGCAGAGTTCCTTAAGGATAACTTTGAAGATAGTAACGAATTAGAAGATTGGACACCTCCAGATTTCAATCCTGATCCTGAATTTCTAAAAGGAATTGATAACACTACTATACAAAAATTTGCTAAAGACTTAATAAGTCTGTGGCCAAAGTTAGCAAGAAAAGTGAAAAATGAAGTCAATATAAATCCTGATCATTATAGTTTAATTTATGTTCCTCATGGTTTTATTGTTCCTGGTGGAAGATTTCGAGAGTATTATTATTGGGATTCTTACTGGGTGATAAAAGGACTGTTATTAAGTGGAATGCCTAAAACAGCTCGAGGTATGATTGATAATTTTATATCCTTAGTACAAAGATTTGGTTTTATTCCAAATGGAGGCCGTGTATATTATTTAAACCGTTCTCAACCACCGCTTCTAACAGCAATGGCATATTCATACTACAAACAAACAAATGATGACGACTGGTTAAAGCAAAATATTCAATACCTAGATATGGAACTTCAATTTTGGTTGGAAAAGCGTACTGTAACTATTGAAATGAATAATAATAACTTCACTGCAGCTCATTATCGTGCTGAAAGTTCCGGACCTAGGCCTGAATCTTATAAAGAGGACTATATGGTTGCTTCAATGTTTGATGATCCTGACAAACAACTACAATTATATATGGATATCAAAAGTGGAGCTGAAGCTGGTTGGGACTTTTCTTCGCGATGGTTTGTTGACGAAACAGGAGGAAATAAGGGTAATTTATCCAACATTAATACAAGACGTATAATTCCAGTTGATTTAAATGCTATTCTTTGTGGAGCATTTAAACAAATTGCAGAAATGTATTTATTAATAAATGATGTAGAGAAAAATGCATTTTGGCTAAATAAAAGCTCACAGTGGCAGAACATGATTGATCAAGTTCTGTGGGATGAAGAAGATGGAGTATGGTACGATTTAGATTCCAAATTGTTAAAAGCTAGAAAATATTTTTATTCTAGTTCTGTAGCACCATTATGGATGAAATGTTACAATGAAAAAGATGGCCCCAAATTAGGAAAACGTGTTTCTAAATTTTTAGAAAGTAAAGGCCTGCTGAATTATATTGGAGGAATTCCCACTTCTTTAGAGCAAACAGGAGAGCAATGGGATTATCCAAATGCTTGGCCACCACTTCAAGATATTGTTGTTGAAGGTTTGGCAACATCAGGCAGTCCTGAAGCTAAAGAAATGGCAAAGGAATTTGCAAAACGATGGATTAATGGAAATGTTATTGGTTACATGCACACTGGAGATATGTTTGAAAAGTATGACGCTACAAATCCCGGTCACCGAGGAGGTGGTGGGGAATATAATGTTCAAACAGGATTTGGCTGGAGTAATGGTGTTACACTACAGTTTATAAATGATTATTTTAAGAAAAAATAATCAATTGTTGTTAGATTTTAGAAATATCTTAATTTACATTAGTCAATGCAAATGTGATTAGAAATTCAAAATAATTTATAATATAATAATCAAATCAATATTACCTTAGTTATTATTTGGAATTATGTAATAAAAAAAAATGGATAGTAATTCTCATCTTTCGGTTATTCATTATTTATGTAGATTATAATTATAGTTTAGATGTTTTCATACTTTGAAAATTAATTGCTGCACGAAGAATGCTATCAATTATGTAATAATTCCTTTTTTGTTTAAGACTTTTTATGTGTTGAGTATTATATATTTATTAATTTTTAAGAAACGTGTTTGTGAAATTAAATTAATAAATTCTTTTGTTACATTAATTTTTTAAATAATTATTTAATACCCATTGCCCAAGTAAATATTAGCGTAATTGATTTTCGTTATGATTTACTAAATGCATATTTAAAAATGGAGTTTCTAAGATGTTCTGTAAATCTAAAACAAAATGTGTACATTAGATCCTTTTGTAAATTTGATTGTAGTTGATTTAGTTGTACTAAAGATTGTTTCCTACACTTTCTTATATTTTAGACGATAAGTAACAAACTTTCTCTTATATAAAAACTGAACTTATTTTGTGTTGTGTGAAAATCAAAAAGCAATTAATTATTTACTTCCTTTATCAGACCATTACACTAAAGATAAGTAGTTGATGTTGAATATACCAAATTACACTTAATATACATACAATGTGAGTCAAAGGTATTTAATGCAAATCATAATCGCATTTGGCATTAAACTGTTTTAAAATATGGCAAATTTAAATTGAACATTAGTGCTGTTAAAAGTTTCAGTAAAGCTTATCACCTTTTTTTTATTACAATATGTGGAAACTGAACTTTCTGCTAACTCCTACCGTTTTCAAAATATTCACTGTTTGTTAAAAACAAAAAATTATAAAAACATAAATCAAATAACAGTAATGTTTTCCAGACAAGGAATAATGTCAATCACTCATCAACTGGGTTCCTAAGAAAAGAACATTTTATAGATTAAAATTCTATTAACTGTAGTATGGAGGATGCAAAATAATTGTTTCGAAGCTTACATATTGCAATACTTATTATGTAAACTATAAAGCTGCATACACATTCCAAATAATGGAAATACTAAACATTAATTTTTCTCGGTCCAAAATTTATATCACAAGAAACAAGATCCGTACATTATTTATTGTTGATTATAAGCTTATCAGTAATAATGATAAAGGAATGATGATAATTATTTCTTATTTATTTACCTTTTTTTTTCAATCTCTTCTGATGTTCCTCAAGGTTCTGTTTTAGTTCCTTTGTTATTCATTATTTACACTTTTAATATTTTAGAATTGCAAAATCTAATTTTCAGCAATGATACACAAATCTTTAATTCTTCTGTCTTAAAACACAAAATCTCAAAGCATATGAAAGCATCAGTAGTCTTGTCATGTTTTAAAAGTACACAAATATACAAATTTCTTTTAATAGCTATTATTCTTATTCTGCTATTACTTTCTTCTTACTCTGATCTTAAAACATCACTCTTTTCTCCAGTTTCTGATTACTATAACCAACTAATATGATGAGTAATGTGATTAGTAAAAAGTTTTACAAATTGATTATAATCTACCTGACAATTGTTTTGACAGCTAAGTTGTCATTATCAAAGGTAATATAAATATATAAAGGCAATATAAATATATATTTGACAATTGTTTCGACAGCTAAGCTGTCATTATCAAAGGTAATATAAATATATAAAGGCAATATAAATATATATTTATATATATTTGATAATGATAATGACGGCTGTCGAAACATAATAAATTTGTAAAGCTTTGTACTACGAGCCCTGACGCAAAATAGTTCGTCTAGTAGAGATGGTTCGGTCGAAGTACATTACAATTGAAAATAAAATTCATACTTGACAAGTTTTGTAATAATGAGATACATTTATGAAATCACATTAATTTATTCTTATTTTCTGTATAAAATATAAATCATACTAATAGCCCGTCAATGAAAAAAAAAAATAAAAACAAAGAGCATTTTAAAGCAAAATAATTCGTCTACTTGAAAAATGTTGCAAAATAATTCGTCTAAATAACAGCTATGTCTTAAATTGCGTTTTCTACCATTTTGTTGTGTCACCCTTATTGTCTATCACCGCTTTTATTCTTTTTGGCATTGTATCTACTAATTCTCTGCATTCTTCCGCCGATACTCCGTTCCTCACTTCCAAAATTCTTTGTCGAAGTTCTCCTTTCGTTTTTGCTGATTGTTGTCTTATTTTTTTCTTCATTTTCCACCACAAAGTTTCAATCGGCGACAAATCAGGACTATTCGCAGGCCAATTCATTACAGGAATGTTCTGGTTTTCAAACCAACGTTTGGTTGACTTTGCCGTGTGACAAGAGTTCTTGTTGAAATATGTATTTTGCATCTGGAGTCTGTAATAAAGGAATGGATGGCAACAAGCACTCCTCTAATAGAGATTGATATTTAAAAGCATCTATAGTTCCATCTACAATTTTCAAATGACCAACACCACGAGCCGACATACAGCCCCATATCATAATTGAAGAAGGAAATTTAACAGTACGTTTTAAACAGTCGACATTGAAAGCTTCTTGTGAAGTACGGATAACTTTTTTTCTAACATCACCTACGGATACTTCAAATCTGGACTCGTCACTCCAGATAACGGTTTACCACTCTTGCTTAGTCCAGTCTCTATGTTGTCTAGCAAAATCTAGTCGCTTTTTCTTTTGAAAGTTGGTTAATAGTGGTTTTTCTTTTGCCTATTACAGAAAACAGTCACAACAAATTGGTTTTAATTATAACTAATGATTTTCCACTTACTGTATAAAACCTGTATCCCATTCTTTTTAAAGTTCTCTTACACGTATCCACAGAAACTTGTTTTTTAATAGCAGTACGCCATTTAAACTGTCAGTTCTCAAGCACGAGAGCGACGATTTTCTTTAACAATTCTTTTTAATACTCTTCCATCTCTGTTATCGGTGATTCTTGGGCGACCTGTTCTTCTCTGTGCTTCTAAACTTCCCGTGCTTTTGAAAAATTCAATGATATCTTGCACACTTGAACGGGGTATATCCAATTCTTTTGAAATTTTATAAGATGATTTTCCCTCTCTATAGCGTTTGATGATGCATTCTCTAATTTTTATGCATATTGGTTTACCACGAACCATCTTTACACCTTATAGTATTCTATTTTTATAAATAAAATCAGATGGACTGACAAGATTTGCTTAAGAATACTATCTTTTGTTTGAACTATTTTATGTTTGTTGTTTTTAAAATGGTAACTTGATGTAGTCATGCTTTAAAATATTATAGACGAATTATTTTGCAACATTTTTCAAGTAGACGAATTATTTTGCTTTAAAATGCTTTTTGTTTTTATTTTTTTTTCCATTGACGGGCTATTAGTATGATTTATATTTTATACAGAAAATAAGAATAAATTAATGTGATTTCATAAATGTATCTCATTATTACAAAACTTGTCAAGTATGAATTTTATTTTCAATTGTAATGTACTTCGACCGAACCATCTCTACTAGACGAACTATTTTGCGTCGGGGCTCGTAATCATTTTAACTACATACAGTGTGTCCACGGATTAAGTTCACAAGAGAGGAAAAATTTTTATTTTTAGTTTTATTGAAAAATATTATTCTTGGTAAAAAGTTTTGCTTGTTGTAAGACCCCAGAAAATTAACACAAATTTATGTTTTATTTTACCTATTTCGTTTTATAATCAATTTTCTGTGAAACCATATGAAATTTTGCAGTTCAAAACTTTAACAATAATCTAGTGGGTGACGTTTATATCATTATTAAGCAATGATTCTTTCAAATTGTCATTGTGTCACAATGTTAACTCTTCAACAAAGAATTTTTCTTGTAAAGTGCTAAAATGAATAATGAAATTCAATGTGACAGGGTCTGTTGAAGATAGAAGGCGCAAAAGGCACACCGTGAAGACAATGATGCAGCTACTGCCTTAGCTATACATTCCGTATTTGATTTACCCACTAGATTATTGTTAAAGTTTTGAACTTAGTGCAAAATTTCATATGGTTTCACAGAAAATTGACTATAAAATGAAGCAGGTAAAATAAAACGTGAATTTGTTTTAATTTTCTGGGATCTTACAACAAGCAAAACTTTTTATCAAGAATCACATTTTTCGATAAAACTAAAAATAAAAGTTTTTCCCCTCTTGTGAACTCAATCCGTGGACACACTGTATAACATATATATACACACGTACACGCACGCACGCACACACAAATTTCCCATTGGACGATAATTCTGTACCTAGGTATATTGCACTACCTTCTTGTTTTAAATTGTATACCTTGTTTTCGGTGCTAATTTGCAGCGACTCCTTTTCTTTCGTTTCTCCCATTACCATGAATTGTGATTTTTGTTCATTTATTACGAGGCCTACTTCTTTTGCATTTTTTATTGCTGTTGCTATTCTCTGTAGTTCATATTTAGTTCTCGTTACTATTAGTACGTCGTCAGCGAACGCTAAACATTGATGTGGTCCTTTGAGTATGTTACTATTTCTTTTGATATTGCTTTTTCTGATTACTTCTTCCAGCACTAGATTAAATAATGTACTGGACAGTGGGTCGGTCTCCTTGTTTTAGCCCTCTGTATGTTGGGAATTGTTTTGTTTCTATGTTTCCCATTCTTACTTTACTCATTGTTTCTTTTAGTGTTAGTGTTACTAAACTCTGTAGTTTCTTGGGGCAGTTAGTTTGTTGTAATACTTCTATTATCTTTGATCTTTTAACTGTATCATAAGCTTGTCGAAAGTCAATGAAGAGCGCATAACTTTTGATATTTTTCCTCCAACATTTTTCTGGTATTTGTTTGATAGTAAAGGTTTGTAGATTGTAGATCTGTTTGAACTAAATCCACATTCATATTCACCTAGATGTTGGTCTGTTGCTATTTTCAATTTCTGATTTATTATTTTTGCTAGTACTTTGTATACTACGTTTTGTAAGCTTATAAGTCTGTAGTTCTCGCATTTTCCTGGTTTTCCTTTTTTATAGATAGGTATTATTACTGATTCTTTCCAATCTTCCGGTATTTCTTCTTTCTGCCATATCTTTACTATTAACTTGTAGATTTTTTCCGTTAGTGCTGTTCCTCCATATTTCAAAAACTCATTGTAAATTCCATCACTTCCTGCTGACTTGTTGTTTTTTAGTTCTGCTATTATTTTTTCCACTTCTTCTGGCTTTGGTACTTTTCATTTTGATTCTCTTCAATTTCGTTTCTTTCTTCTTCCCATTTCACTTCATCTTTAAACATTTGTTCGTAATATTCTACCCATAGTTCTTTGATTTCTTGCTTATTACCTATTTTACGTCCTTCTTTTTCCATGATTATTTGTTGGTGCTTTTTCTTTTTCATTCCTCTCGTTTTCGCGTATAACCATTTTAATTTATTTTGTTTAAAATTCTGTTCTATTTGTATATTTTAATATTGTCGTTTTTTATTTCTAATTATACTCTTTGTTGATCTTCTAATTTCTTTATATTTATCTTTATTTTCTTTACTATTGTCTTTTAAGTATTCTAATTTCGCTTTTCTTCTTTCTTCTATTGCTCTTGTACATTCTTCGTTAAACCATCCGTTTTTTTCTCTTTTTTCACTTTCCTTAGTGATTTTTCCGCTTTTTCTTTCACTAGTTTGCTTACTTCTCTCCATTCTTTGTTAACGTTCGTTTCATTATCTATCTCTTCTAATCCTTTGTTTATTGATTCTATATATTTATTTTTTGTGTCTTTTTCTTTTAGGGTTTCTGTGTTTAGTCTCCTTATTCCTGGTCTGACATTCTTTACTTGGGTTATTTCTTTCTTTAATGTTATTCTTACCATTATGTGGTCGCTACTTATATCCACTCCTCTTTGACTTCTCACATTTGCTACTTTATTTGTATGTTTTGTCTCAATCAGTATGTGATCGATTTGGTTTATAGTATGCCCGTCGGGCTAAACCAAGTCCCTTTATATATATCTTTGTTTTGTAAGTATGTGGGTTTGACTTGTAGTTCTCTTTCTGCAGCGAAGTTCAGACGTGCTTACTATGTTTCCCTATTATACCTTTGTAAGTTTTTCTTTCCCTATTTAGCATTTAAATCTCCTACTATCATTTTAACGTCGAATCTTGGGCAACTGTCATACACTCTCTCCATTTCTTCATAAAATTGCTCTTTTTGGTCATCATTACTCTCCTCTGTTGGTGCATGTACATTTATTATGCTTATTTTCCTTTGTTTTCCTTTTATTCTTATATAACTTAATCTTTCGTTTATTCCTTTTATGTTTATATCTTGTATTTGTTTGTGAATTAAGAATCCTGTTCCTAATTTATTTTCGTTTCCTCCGTAGTTAAGGAATATATAGTCTTCATGTTCATTTTCCGATTCACCTTTTATATTTGTTTCTTGTAGTGTCATTAATTGTACTTTGCATCTTTTAGCTTCTCTAATAAGATTTTCTAATGCTCCTGGTGTATTAATACCCTGTAGATTCCATGTTGCAAAATATATTTTATTTTTGTTACTATTACTTCTTTGTTTTTTCCTAATTTTTAGTTCAGAAGTTCTTATTCTCCATTTCTCTTTCCCGCTATTCCTTTTGTATTGTAAGCTTAGGAGTTTTTCCTTCGTATATGTTATCGATGTTTTCTCGAATCTGCTCATTTTTCTTGTTAATTTACTTAGTTCCTTGTATAACTCTTCCTTTTCTTTGTCTATTTCTTTTTCTCTTTTTATAACTTCTTCTCTTACTTTTTTTAGTTTAGTTTCATTTTCCTGTAACATTCTTTGACTTTCTTGTAGCTCTCTTCTTATCTCTATTTGGTTTATTAGTATTTCAGTCGTTATTGTTTGCATTAACTTTATCGTTTCTTCATTCTCCATTTTCCCGGTTATTTATCTTAATTTTATTTATTTTGACTCTTCTTCGTATGTATGCTGCTTTACACAGTTTCACGCGTGTGTATCTTCCTTTAGCTGTTTCTTAATTCTTGGCGTCGAAGCGGCGGGCGTGGTTATGTCGTCTTTTATCACTTATTTTAATGGCTTCCTTCAGTGTTTGTACTTTTTAATTCGTCTATAATTCTTTATTTCTTACTTACAGTTTATGATTGATTTATCCATCACTTCCACTTTATTCACTTTACACTATTTTCACTTCTTTATCCTTACTGGTTTTTGCAAACCAATTATTAACATAGTTTTCTTAGCGAGTAGGGACCGCGAATGTCAGTTACGTCACACTACTGTCGACACACTGTACTGTATAACATGGAATAACTAAATGGTTTATTAGTCTATACTTACATGAATCCAAACTTTTATATACTGTCAGAAAAACTGTTTGATTACTTTCAATGTGATTCAGAGTTTGCTTTGATATCTTAGTAGTATACAGAAATTTAGTGATTTTTAGAAATTTAGTAGTAGTGGTCAGATTGGTGTCTGAATCATCAGTAATATCACAGAAAAGCATATCAAAATGTGATGTAATCGTATTGGTAGGTATTTAGTAAACTATTTATCCTTAGTGCTGGCATAGTTATGAAAATTGGAAATGTTATTGAAAAAGAGCTATGGCAGTGCAATAAAGACTCGGAGGGAAAAATGTGTCAGAACAAACATTTTATGCCAGACTTTGAGCTTTCTGTTGGTATGTCTACCATATCTGCACCTCCCAAGTTTTATGAAGAGAGCTGTGTCCGATACGTTTTTCTACAAGGCAAAGCTTAGAATGATCACTCTCGATTGCTCGCGGTACGATTTTGACTATCTTTTTCCCTAAAACGGGGTTGCCCATGGGGATTTATCAATAAGGGATGCAAATTTTTGCTTCAACTCCAACTGTGTACAAGATATAAATAACACCTATGGCAGCATTGTTTAGATTATCACGATGATATGTGTTTCTTATGATTAAAATGTTTCTTATCTTAAAAAAAAATAATAGATGGAAGTTGGCGGATTCTTATACAAGGCAACACCTCAAACACGATGCAAGAGTCGGTTTCTTTCTAGCACCCGTTTTTCGGTAAGATTTTCAGATTGCAAAATTATAACACTATAAGGTTAATGAAGGTTTTCACAAAGCTTGATTAAATTGTGATTAATTTAATTGTGGTTAAATTTGAAAGCTAGAAATGTAATTGGATAAAATTCCAGGTCTCTTAAATCTCAGCCAATGAAATTTCTGAACTCCGAATTTAATGACAATTAAGTTAATCAAGCTTTGTGAAACCGGAATATATTTAGACACCAATCTGACTAATCGGGTCCGATATTGGTCACTAATAACTATCCTGCAGCTCATTATAGACATTGCTGCATTATAGGCATCATTGTAACAGGCGTTATTGAAACAATTTTTTAACGTTTTTGAAGTTTAAGCTTTACAGTTTCAAATTCAAGTTTAATTGTCAAACGTTATAACTACAATATGAAAATATAGATGGTGTTTTCTTATTAGAATGTTATTCAAAGAATTAAGCAATTGCTTCAAAAACCAGTGCCAATCTTACAAATAATTAATTTTATATATAACTAGCAAATACCCGGCGCGCTTTGCTACGCTTTATTGAAATTACATGTTTTTACTTTTTGTAATTGTCAAATTACCAAATTTGACAATTGACAACATATCTATTCACATCAATCTCAGTACCCATTTTTAACTTCCATATATGGGTTTTTCGCTGTTATTTCGGACCACGATGGCCGATCAGAGTCCAATTTGGTCTTATTTTCTATTCTGGGCCAAGACCTTTCCAATGATACCAATTTCATCCAAATCGGTCCAGTGGTTGCGGAGAAAATCGCATACATATATACAGACAGACAGACAATCTTTCCCTTTTATATATATAGATTCAATAATCCATAGATACCCATGAGTGTAATACTTCTTAAACACACATGATGTTTTTGTTTTTTATTCGATTGTACTATTGTGTTTTTAGCGACTAGCGTTCTGGCTTCTTCCCAGTCAATTGACACTATTAAAGGACATATTTCGTAGTATGAATGACATAATATTATACCTTTTCTACCATTAATTCTTTGGCAATCAAACTAGTTTTTTTTTGTTACTATCTTACTTACCTGACCTACCTTACGTTACCTAACCTGAAATACAAGAAGATAATTAGGGGTTGAATATAGATTTTGGTTTACTACTTAAAATAGCAGACCTGATTCAATTGACTACTATAGATCCCTGTTAAAAAATGAATTCATAATTAATATTTCAAATGATCCTGCACAAGGTTTATGAAAATTAGCATTTTGTGAATTTGATCATTTTGTTATATTGGTTTGTAATTGTAAAATTGTTCAGGGTTATTTTAAGAGCTGTCTGGTCTATAGGTGTAAAGCATTAAGACTCCCTACTTATTTGAAGGCAGGTGAAGAAGGAATCAGCTGGTAAATTGTCACTTGTAATCTTAATCATATTATTCTTGACCTAATTGAATAACCAAATGTATTTTATCTTCTAAAAAAATCAAGGCAATCTTTGCTTTTCTAATTGTAGTAAAAAAATGATTGTGGAATCAGACAAAAACCCGTCGTCGATTTCGACATTGTTACACTAAAATAGAGCACAGTTTTACATTATGCTGCAAATTTATTAAAATCAGATAAGTCACACAAAAATTATACTCGTTTAAACTTTAAAGTTACAAACAACCTGAAATGAAGAAAAACAAAGTATTTAAGCTTAATTGTACAAAAATTGTAATAACTTTGTTAGTCAATAAGTAATTGTTCAAATGGTAGTTATCACAATAATATTAATAGCTGCATTCTTTATTATAGTAGCATACGATGGGTTTTGTGTGACAGTGTCGCATACACCATGTTGAATATTCCAGGTTCTTTTTTATTTTTGAAGTAATATTGCTGTAGTTACAATTATCTATAGCAATCAAAACTACAGAAATAGAGCTCTCCGGGTGAAGAGAGCGGAAACACTGAATGCTGTTTGTAGTATACTCTGCCATAAATTGACCACCACCAACGATTTTCTCACACCAACAAACTTATATTGATTTTCAATGGCGTGTTACGTTTTACATTTGATTAATAAAAAGATACTTACTTACTTAGTCCTGGGCCTTTCTACCTTTAGGTGTAACGCTTAATAAAAAGATAAAAATACATAAATATAGTAAGACACTATTAAAAAATAAAAACGTTTTCATTATTATTAACATAAAAAATATGTATTAATATTAGTAACATTTAAAAATTTGGCTATTATAATAATTTGTTGACTATTGGATGTCAAGAATAACTTTGTAGCCAACTAGTTGAGTGTACTTTTAAATATTGTTCAAATATGTCTTAGACATAGAATGGAAAAACAGTGACCTGAAATCAAAGGATACTTAAGCACATCGGTTTCCTACATCCTGTATATGTTGGTAAAGATGATGTCTATTTTGAAAATATTCCAAAACTAAGAGATGTTTGTGTTGGAAATTCTTCTGCTTCTTCTCAAATCCTTTATGCCCAATATGAGCGTCGGATGTGTTGGAAATTCAAATAGTTATTAGTCTATTTATTTTTTATTATGGTAAATAATATGATTTTTTTGTAAAAGATGGTAATCTTTACTTTTATGTTCATTTTTTAGGTTCAATAGCTCAGTATCAAAAATCTGTTATTACTTACCGTAATTTTACCTTGAGATTTTCCAGACAATTACAATCATTCATATCACTAATTAAAATTAATTGAAGTACCAATTACTGAAATGTAACAATTGGGAAATTAATTATTTTTCTCATTAAATATGGTTTATAATTAAATGTTAACATTTAATTTTAAGATAATAATGTAGATAGTTTTATTAGAGCAAGGTGTTTACTACATCATTGTAATCAATCAACCAAGAATGTTAAAAAATAAATAGGCATGGTATGCATATCATTAAAAGAGATTATGATCAATTTGTGCAGCAGATGATTTTTTCAACTATAAAAAATGCCTAGGCCAACTAGTTATATGCAATATCTAGGTGCAGTTTTGGTTATATCTATAAAAGATTTTGCTACTACAACATGGCTAACTAAAATCAATGTAGTCGGAACTACATATGGCCATCGCAATCATTTCTTCTCTTTTTTAATTGCTATATGGTAGTTTGCGTCATCTATTGACAGGTGTATTAATTTTCTGGCATGTAAGAGATATAGGTACTCCGAATTAAAAATTAATATCAATGGCTGCCATTCCTAATCCCATTCTATTATAATTTGTTAATAAAATGGATAAAGTTTTTATACAGGTGTTTTGACATTCTTGATATTTCGAAATTTTATAATTTCAAAGTCAGATGGTGCAGGTTACCGTATACAAAAACAATGTATGCAATGGATGGATGTATGTAGTCTTGACTCTAGTTCCAAAATATAAATTGCTCTCTGTTATTTAGAGGTAAGTCACGCATATCAAATTTGACATGACATTTCATATTTTGAAACTATTTATTAGAAGGTTGGTAATCATGAAAAATAAATTAAACTCAATATGACATTTATATAAATCTGAAATTGGGTATAGTTAATACTTTATTAAAAGCTGTCATAAACTATTAGATAGTAGTATAAAATTGATATATGTACTGTAGTAGTTTTAAAAATTCTCTATAAATAATAAATAATGGTAACGTGTACATTAAAAACCTTTACATGCATAAAAATAAACATGACATAAAGCATAACCTAAAATTTATAACTGACAGCTGTTAAATACATTCAATCAACTATTTTAAAATATTTTTATAATAATACATAGGTTATCCAAAAACCATTCTAAACATACAATAATTAGTAAGTGCAACAAGGAAGGCATGAACAATACGGGTAGCACAACAGAGATAGAATATTAGTACAGTTAGATTTCAAAAAAAAACTTTTCAGATAATTTATAAGTCGAATAAACCGAGATTCATGAGCTGTCCCTAGCGCCCTTAATAATAAACAATTCCTTCTAATAACTATTCATTAAGGGTTGGAAAGAAAAAAGTTATTTTGAAACCAATAGTTGATATAGTTGTAAGGTATGTAAATGCATGTAGTGACTAAAAAACCTTGAATTTCTGCATTACCCTATTGACATGTTTTTATTATTGTATGTATTTCTTTATTTAACATGTTTTATCAAGGTAAAATACAATTTTAAGTAACTTCTATGTATTGAATTTCAACTGTTTATTGTTTTGAGCCTTATTTGCTAAAACTTGAATTTCAATTTTAAATAGGTTTGTTATTAGTTTTGTTTCTTAACAAAGAGAAAATTTACAAATACGTAATTTTATCTGAATAGATAACCCAAAAAGAAAGCAAAAATTGAAAGTTAAACTACGAAACTCACACTTTAAAATGGATTACAAGTTAAGATAAATAATAACCAAAGTATTCTTGCCAATCAACTCTTACTCAAGCAGCCCAGCTACGACCCACGAAACCGGTGAGAAGATTTTTCTTGTGGATAAAGCCTCAGAACACTTTGCCTTGCTGTCAGATGGGCACATTAAGCAGTCGGTTTCGACAACTACATGAACATCTTTCCATGGTTGTCGTTAAAGATAACACCACCCTATACCACGCACAAGTATACTTCAGTGGTTTGACAATGTGAATTACAATTTATTAACATTTATACAATCACAACTTCATACCAACAAAAATCTGGTGACTGGATATATTTGCAAAATATTATAGTATCGAATTATAAAGCAAACAGTTGAATTTAAAACTAATTTTATTACTAGACGTAATCCAATTAGTATATAAAAGTAATCCGATGACAAGAATTAATTCAATTATCATGAAAATGTTACCATTACCAACTACTGTATTACAAAAAAGAAATTGAAGCAGTTAGATTACTCCTTTTCTAGTAAGATTACCAACTCCAATTGCCTGCAGAGTAAAGTAATTGGATTAGTCGGTAATCAATTCTACCAATTTTTATGTTTAAATATTAATTCTATCAATGTTTGAAACTCTTTTGCTAACCTTAGACTGACCATATTTACTACTGCAAAAAATATTAAGAGTTGCTCAAAGATGACTTAAAACAAAGAGAAAATATTTTATTTAATATAAGTTGGTCATAATTAGAATATTTGTATTCCTCTCTTGCAAGATCAATGTCTGAACTTATAATAAAATTCAATAGCTGCAAACTTAGAATTATTATTGTTTTACCGTTTTAATTAGATCTCTAATAGAGCTTAATGACTTTGAATACTACATTAAAACTCACGTAAGCACTATAATAATTCTCTATTAATAACAAATAACACATACAAATAAATAATTAAGCATATTGAGATAATTTATAAAGTTAAAACTGTTAAATCAATCTTAATATTTAATATGTAGTTTATGGGCATCTTCTTTGTTTTAGAACAAAATTGAAAAATCCCAGCATCAAAATAACCAATTAAATCACTTTTGAATTTAGGGATTGTTTAAAGCAAATTGAATTGCTTATATTATCGGATAATTCATTATCGGTTTTGTTACATAGGCGAATAGAATGTAAAAACATAATTTCTCAAATATTGGCTCCTCTAGTTATTTTATAAGAAAAGTCATTATAGCAAAGTTGCACACCTTAATGAATACTGTTTAAAAGACTCCCACTTTAGCATTCTGTGTTAAATAGTTTCCAAGATATAAGTGATTTTCTGGTATAGGAAATTAACCTTGTAAATGGGAAATTAGTTAATAACAATTACCAGATTGAATTTAGACATTTCATGGAACAGAATCACTCATCAGAAACTTACGATTGCTACCAGTGTGGAAGAAATAGATCAGAATTATTAGAAGAAACATATTTTTATTAAATATTGTTAGATATGACAATAGCTGTCAAATTAATCTCAAGAATCACTAAGAGATTATGTCATGCTTTATGCTTTTGTATTATCAATTTATAATATTTTCAATACAAAAAAGAATGACACTATTAGTATCATTCTTTTATCATATGTATAAGAAAAATAGTATATTCTGTAACGAGGTTAGAAGAAATTTGATGCGAGTGGAAGATTCTGAACACGAGCTGAAAGCGAGCGTGAGGAACCATGAGCATCCAATTTCGATTCTAACCAAGTAACAGACCGTGCTTTTTCCAAGACCACAAGAAAATTTAAGCTTAGCAATATTTACAATTTGAAAACAAGCGCAATAACCAATTAAAAAGTATGACATTTAATGTAAACAATGACATCAAGGCTAACCGTCTTTTTTAATTATACTGTTACAGAATATACATTCCATATCTAGTGATGGAATGAAATACATGCAAAACACATACAAGTAAGGTAGTATTTTAGAATATTTATTCTAATCTAATTTATTCTAACAATATAATATTAAGTTTTTATTATCAAAATTAATTTCAGAATTTACAAATTCCATAGTGGTCGTGGAGAAGAATTATTACACTATTATTATTAGAAGTAATTATTTAACAATTGAAGGGTCGGACGTAACAACCTTGTATGAAACATTTTGCTGAAATGAGGTATTGGCGTAAAAACAACGTTAGTATATCCCTTTTGGAAGGTGTTGGTGTCATAGAGATAAAAATATTCTTAAACAGATTCCCGGAATGCTAGTTTTTAAAGCTTGAATTTGTAGTATGCCGTTTAACACGTTCACTGCTAATGTGTTTTGTCAGTTCACCCTTGTATGCTGACGACAATTATTTTTCGCTAAATGAAAATCGATGTAGGATTTTATTAATTTGAAATATTTTTTACAAGTTTATGACACTAGAATGCCGTTTTGACACAAAGCGCATACGGTGCGTCGCCCGCATTGCAAGCCGTTGTTGTCTCCTAGTGCTGAACACACACTGTGTGCGTCTTATATTTGCATAAAGATATAACTGTTCTAATATGAATAAATAAGTCACAAGATCTTTTCAAAGTTTTATTTAGCAAAGATTTTTATGATAGTCTACAAAACATGGTTCCAAACAAAATCCCGCGTTACATAATTTACACTGATATTCTGTGTCTTTTCGTATGCCGCGATTACTGCAGTGCCTACATTTTTTTCTTAAAATTCTCCCTGATGGTCCCCTTGGGCAATAACTAACAAAATGATCATAATTTGTTGATGGGCCACTTTTTGGTCTTGGTTTATGCATGCTTTCAGGTAGCAATTGTCTAATTATTATTAGACGAAAATCATAAAATGACATTCGTGTTGAGTGGTATTTTTTATACAAAAAGTAGGAATTCAAAAATAATAATTGAAATGGATAATACGCTAGCACATGGATAATACGCCATAAACTGATCTTGACGATCAATTCCTCCCATATTTTTGTTATAATGAATAATGGGCAGTGGCTTTTCTTTTTCATTTCCTCTTTTGTCGGTGTAAGATGTTAACTCATTATGAAATTCAGTTGATAAATAACTAACGTCTCTCTTGTCATGCCACTTGCCCACCATTATACCAGATGAATACCGAGCTATAGTTTCACCCTTTTTCATTTTTTTTAATTTAACTTGTTGATGATTATGTTTTCGATCCATGCGCAAGGTACCTGTGCTGTGTGTTTTTTTGTCTAATAGTTGTTTAGACAAATCGACACTATTATAATAATTATCCATGTATAACGAGTGTCCTGCATTTAATTTTTCTTCTAATAAATGCAGGACAACTTTTGCAGCGTGACCTTTTCCTCCAAAATCGTCCAACGCTCCGGTATACACAGAAAATTTCTGAATAAGTCCGGTGGGTTCCGTAAGCATATAAAACTTTACACCGTACTTGTGTCTCTTATTCTGAATGTACTGCCTAAAAACTAATCTACCACGCCACAAAACCATACTTTCGTCAATGCACAGATTTTGACCGGGATAGTACACACTTTGCATGGTTTTATTAAAATAATTCATAAGGGGTCTAATTTTAAAAAGTCGATCTTGCGGCCGTGGTTCACCCGGAAGAGGATTTTGTGAAAAATGGAGGCACCGCAGTATAATCAAAAATCGGTCGCGGCTCATATAGAAACAACGCAAATCAAATAAACGATCAGTTTTCCAATAGTCCTGAAGACGAGCCATGTGAATTGTTCCCATGTGGAAAAACAAACCTAAAAATATTTTAAACTCTTCAGGTGTAATTGGTTTCCACAGACTGATACGAGAACTGGTAGCAGCCCCTTTTTCTAAAAACACTTCTTCTGCGTATTTGTTTGTTTCTTGAACAATGAGTGTGAATAAACTCTTGTCAAACATTGTTTCAAAGAAATCCATAGGGGTCCCACCTGTAACAAAAGCAGGTATTGGCATCTTTCCTTCTAAGAACGTAAATAAAAATTACCCAAGTTGTACCGCTAAATACATTAGTAACCCAAAGAAATAATGTTGCCAAATATAAAAATAATACAAAAACACATTTACCTATGTCAAGAAGAAGTTCAGGTCTGTTAGAAAAGGTAAATTCTTCCAAGTTGCCGTTTTCAGTCCAGGTATATTCGGGTCCAATTTCAGGTGTAGCTGTAGCTTCCTCTCGACCTTCTTCAGGTAGTTCTTCGATCAATTGTTCTCTAATCGGAGAATTTGTCCCTAAAGTATCCGCACGAGACGGTGCAACAGACACATCTTCAATGTCGTCTTCTCTATCATCCTCGTCCTCTGAAATTACCGGATCTTCATCAACGAACGTTGGATTTTCCAAGTCATCATCGGATTCGTAGAGCATTTTTTCAAGTTCTTCCTCCGTCAAAAAACGTTTAAAAATGATTTTATTCGTTTTTTTGGGTTTTTTGGGAGCCGAAGGGCCCGGTTCACATTTGTCCATGTTATACCGGTAGTTAAAAAAACTGATGCGGTGAGCACAACACTTATTTTGTTAACAAACGTGCGGCAACACTAAAACACAGCTGCTTTGCGAGTTGACCTTCTCAGAGTGAGTTATAAACACCGTATGTTAAAGCGCACCGTCTGCGTCGGCCGCATGCCAGCATAAACAAGTAAAGCGCACCGTGTGCGTCATGCGCATCGAACGTGTTAACAATGCTGTATGTCTCTTATCAGTTCGTGTTGCTGTACAATCATTTTGTTACATACAACGTTATTACGGCCTTATATCTGAGAAATTGTGTTTTTACATGCTATTCGCCTATGTAACAAAACCGATAATACACCCTGCATGTATGTACACATGACATAAGTCACAAATTTAAAAAATATGTCAAATACAATGAATACTTCAGTAAAGCGTTATGATCGTAGATAAAACGTGTAAGATATACGTGTAAACAGTCTCTTCATTGCACTCATCCTTTAAGACACTCACTCCTGTGTTAAACCATTCGTGCAATAAAGAATGGATTTTTACATTTATATCTTAAATATCTATATTTACTGAAATTATGTTTATACTCTTCTTTTATAGTACTATTCTGGCCTGCTAAGATCAAAGGCGGTAACTGCAAAACATCAACTCAAAAATATACCATACTTTTTCTTAGCACATGTTGAAATTCTGTATAGTATATTTATAACTTGTAGTTTTGCAGTTACCGCCTTTGATCTCAGCAGGGCAGTATTTGTGTCAATGTTTTATTCAAAATAATTGTTGTCGGTTTTTAATAAAGTTAGGGTTATGTAGCAACAAAAACCAATTACATTGTTTCTCATTCATTTATAATACAGAACAAATTTTTTTAATGTGTTTATAATCACATTTTTAATTGATATTTTGCCACACCTATTGCAATTTAATAAATTATTTAATTAGAGAATATACAAAATATATAACACAAACAGGAAACATAAATGTACAAAAATTTAAATAATGCATTCAAATCCTCATTGTTAATGATTTGGAAGTAACTTAACGTAGAGTTTCTCAATGAAAACTTTAACTGTGTTAGAGTTAGGACACGAATGTCAAAATCTATCTCTTTCTAGGCCAAAACTAAGCTGTCTGAAACAGAGATACTTTTTTCTCTCTTTTTACTTTAGTGACAACATTCAGCAGCTGTCAGTTATAAATTTTAGGTTATGCTCTCATGTTTATTTTTATACATGTAAAAAAATTTTAATGTGCACATTATCATTTATTTACTGTATGTTGAGAATTTTTAAAACTACTATAGTACATACATCAATTGTACCGCAGCTTTTAATAAAGTATTAATTGTACCAAATTTATATAATTGTCATATTGACAGTTTAATTTATTAAACCAATTTTCATGATTACCAACCTTCTAATAAATAGTTTCAAAATATGAAATGTGACTAGGAGAATTTGACATGCGTGTCAACTCTAAATAACACAACAGAGCTCAGTTCATATTTAGGAACCCTAACTTAACCTACCTTTAAGATTTCACTTCCTCTGTTATACATTCTTCCAATTTATCAGGGAAATACTTTTACACTTTGATGTTTCCCTAAAAGCAAATATCCATCAAGTAAATAGGCCAAATAGGGCATATGTTTTTGCAGGACTTTTTTACTCAGAATCATGATGTAGGGAGAGAGGTGCTGCGTTCTACAGGATGCACAGTAGACCGGATTTTCTAAACCAATCAAATTTGGTCGAAAGTGCAAGTTGACGTTTATGTGAAAAGTGTTAATTTCAAAATAATTGTATATGTACAATTATTCCTAAGAGTTAAAAATTAAGTAAATAATTTCTTTAAATTTTTATTGTAAATTATCTTTGTTAAAAAAAAGATTGTATAATGAATTATCAGTTTTAAATATAATTTTATTATTGTGTGAATTAAATAAAAATAAATTTTTTAAGTATGTAAATGATTTAAATTTAAAAACATATTACTGTGAAAACTGTATAAATTTAAACATCCAATTTTCACTTCAGCATATATCTTATATAACAAGCTTAGCTTCAGCTTCATATGAAAAGTGCGAAAGTGCCAAAATTGAAATTTTAACGTCATCTGGTTGACTATTACTTTTTCTATAAAATAAATGTGATAAATTCCAAAAATAATTAGTAGATGTCACTTAAATAGCAAAAATATGTCTTGTTACACCATACTCGGAATGATGTCTCTAACAACCTCACAACTGCTTTACACAACAATATTTAATTCTTATAAATTGGAAAACAAGCAAGATAGAACATACTAATATAGGAATTTTTAGTCAAAGTAATTTCCGTAATAACCTAGTCACAGCTAATAGTTCACCCTGTATAATAATACCAGTAACTTGTTCTAACTCTAAAAAGTTTTGGGGATTTTTTTTTAATTAATTTTTATTATTCTAACTTTGTTACAACACAATATTGCATTTTTATGAATGGTATAATTAATCTTTAGATGTTTATGTTATCATAATTCAATATTATTGATGCATTCAGTGAATCATTGCAATTTATTGTATCTTCAAGAATGTGGTTTTAATATGACATATATGATATATTGCTAATTGACTATGAGACCAAATGCATATTAACTTGTTTGCTAACCATGCAATTTTCAATTTGAAATTTCTTTTGGTCTGAGAAGTGATTGTTTCTTGTTGCAAATTCTACCAGGGGGTTCCCATACACTACTTCTTGTAAAGTTTTTAGGTACTTTTGTCAATCTGCATGTGTGAAGAAACTCCCCAACAGAATTTCATAAAACTTAGCATAAAGTAGGCCCAGGAGTAATACTTCATTCTAGCAACAAGACATACCTTCCTTGAAGACCAAAAGAAAAATTCAGCATAAGGGTAGCTGGGTGTCCCTTGATTTAAAATATGACAAATGAATACCCCACAAAATGTATAAATAAATGAACATAGGTATCTTACCATGGCGTAGCCACGTGGGGGATATATCCCCCCCCCCTCAAGGGTCAAAAACTTCAAAAAAGTAGATGAAGAGTTGAAGAAATATTTGACAAACTGACAAAAAAACCATGGCACCTAGATTTTGTTTTGTAATGTTTTTTGTTGAATAAAGACTAGTATTCTAAAAATACTGTTTTTTATTCAGTATTCTTTAATATTTGCACTTTTGTTTCATACAATCTATAAAAAAACCTAAATAAGCAGTTATTATAGGTATACGTTGAGAGCCAAACCTGCAGATTTTCTTTTATTATTGTATATCCCCCCCCTCAGGGCTAACTCTGGCTACGCCACTGGTATCTTACAATGGGCGCCATATGCTTCCTGTATAAAAAAACCTGCTGGATTAATTTTGATAATATAAGTTAAGAAATTTCTGTGTTATCACCCCTAAGTATTGGTAGATTAAAACATTGTTATTTTATTTTTATTCCTTTTGATTGAAATATGGCAGCCATATTTGTTTCGTGGTGCATGACATTTCTTGCAGCTTTTTGATGTAAAAGTAAATCCTTATATCTCAAGAAGACTTGGTTCTAGAGACATGTGGTAAAAACCATTGTATTGCTCACATGTCGGACTACATTTTTTAATCTAAACATAATTTTCGTAGGATGCTTACTTATGGGTTTGATTTAACCCTGAAGTTTGACAACGTTTTTGCAAAAATCTCCTATTTTTAGGGGCATTTTCCCAGGTAAAGGTGAAGTCTTAGGGCTAATTTTTTTCTAAAGGTATACGGTTAGGGGTAGTTTAAGTATAAAATATTTTAAACCTAAAACTTCACTATTTTGGTATTTATGGGCTTCTGAAGTTCTCGTTGTTTTTTTCATTTTTGGGCAACTTTGGCCCTCAATATCTCAGATAGGCATTAATGGAATTTTTTTATATTACGTGCACATTAAGTAGTATATGATGGCAAACTGTGGTAAAAATCTAAACCTTGATATTAGCCTGAGAACAGAGTTATACTCAATTGAAAACTATAAATAAATCTTGTAAATAACCATAAAACTCGGTCAACCAATATTTCAACCATATCAACCAACGGAAAACCATGTATTTTCAATATATTACCATCTCCATTAGTATCGTTAAATACATTTATTTTATTCTAGTGCTAACATTGTGTTGAGTTATTATTATACGAGGGTCGTTTTTTTTCAACCTCCGATAGGCTATAAATAAAAAACAAATGTATATAAAAAAATCATTTTATTACTAAAAGTTCTGTATACTTATGGTTACTTTTTGACATACTC
The DNA here is from genome assembly GCA_929113105.1 of Agrypnus murinus. NCBI lineage: Eukaryota > Metazoa > Arthropoda > Insecta > Coleoptera > Elateridae > Agrypnus > Agrypnus murinus. The sequence goes on from OV816025.1 coordinate 54,093,194, forward strand.
ACCATAAAGATTGAGGCATTTGTCGTATCTGTGGACAAGCTTTCCAATACCGTCTTCATAAATGCTGCTGCCAACGCATTTAAATGAGTCTTGACGTTGTCTTGAAGATCCTCGGTAGTTTATTGTGAAACTTGACGACGAGACTTTGCAGAGAGACGTTCAAAACAAGAGAAGAGGAATTCTGACCTCTGGAATTGGTTCTGATCCATGAGCAATGATCCAGCATTCTGAGCATGATCCATCCAGCCCGTCCACACAGTGCTGTTGCAACCCAATGGCTCCTTGAGCAATTTCGATGGGACATTTTCGATCACCCGACATACAGTCCCGACCTAGCACCGAGTGACTTTCATCTTTTCCCTGAACTGAAGACGTGGTTAGGAGGACAGTGCTTCCAAACTTCCGAGGATCTTCAAGACAACGTCAAGACTCATTTAAATGCGTTGGCGGCAACATTTTATGTATACGGTATTGTAAAGCTTGTCTACAGATACGACCAATGCCTCAATCTTTATGGTGAGTATGTCGAAAAGTAACCATAAGTATACAGAACTTTTAGTAATAAAATAATTTTTTTATATACATTTGTCTTTTATTTATAGCCAATCGGAAGTTGAAAAAAAAACGACCCTCGTATAATCATATGCCATTCGTAAAAGTTTTGCAGTTATAACTAAAGCAATTAATAGAATACATACTTACATATTTATGTACTTTTTCCTTGTATTTCATCAACATCAGATAGCATAAATCAGGTTTTAGCCTCGACTGTGAGTGGAATCTTTTTGTCTCTGCACATGGCAAGAACGCTTGTGATGGTGTGGCAGGTACCACAGTATAAAAGGAAGTTACAAAGGCAAGTTTGCAGAAACCAGTGTCTAACCAGATTTTGACGCCAGAAGCAAGCTCATTCTCATAGGATCATTTTCCGATTTTATGACGTAGAAGTCCACAAAGAAATTTTTTGCAATTCTCCCCCCCCTTTCGTCGGAAGGTACCGGACCTCCCTTCCAACAATCTTCCCAAAAAACGGGCAACATCAGAAACGTCCTAAAACATATAAAAACAGGGCAGCACGCTCTACTATTTTGGAGTAGGTATATTCTACCACCGGAGTGTGGGACAATAAAGGACCAGCTGCGAGATCCGGCAACCTGCAGTATTGTTTTCAGTATAAAAAACTAATTGTTAACGAGATATTAGCAAAAATCCGCTTTTTATGATCTTTAACCTCACGTAAAATCTTCAGCGGCAGGCTAAAGCTAAGATCACACACGGCTACTTTTGCTGCAGTGCAGCATAAAAAACAGTGCAGCACAAGTGAAGCCTAGTGTGAACTCCCTTGCAACCTTAAAAGTAGAGCATGCAGTATTTGTTTGCTGCGCGCAGACCAAAAAGTAGCCGTGTGTGAATGGAGTTTTTAAGAGTTGTGATGGCTGCAAAAAATATATATTTGGTTGAAACTTTTACAGCGGCTGCGCCTGCAGTATCGATCTACTTCTGATGTGGAATGTGTTTTGTTTTTTATTTTTTTTTATTAAAGGCACCTTTCTCAATAATGCAAAAATTACTTTGTTATGCATTTTTCTAAACGTAATTATTACGTTGTAAAGATGTTATCCTTTTAGCATGTGGATCTTGAAATTTCATTTTTATAATAAATAGTATAGTGAAATATTTTAATGCAAAGTGGAATCATTTTAATCAGACTTACTTTTATTTATTTAAAGAATTAAATAAAATTTCAAAAACAAACACCCTCGTTCAACAGAGCAGATCATTTTCTTTCAGAAAAATGTCTAGTATTTGTTTTTAACTTCAAAGATGGCCTTGATTTTGTAACAAATTTAAGTCTGTATTTTAATGCATCCCCTTAATAAGAGAACAGCTAATAAACTGTTGCAGTTAGCTTTGTCTTGTTATTATAATTACACCCATATTGGACACAAATTAATGTTTCTTATTAATTCAAACTTGTTAAAAACCGATAAGCACAAGACGAAACACCAAGGAATCATAAAATATAATAACAATAATAGAATACTGCACCTATGCTGCAGCTGTTGGTTGCACGCTGGAAAAGCGTGTTGTGTGTGAACACTATTGCAGCCTTTTATTAGACTTGCAGTTTTAAAGGGTAGCTGCAGTAAAAAAAACTTGCATGCTGCGCGCTACTTTTAGGGTATGTGTGAACACCATGCGAAACTTTTGCAGCCGCAACTCTAAAACTGCGCTGCAAAAGTAGCCGTGTGTGATCTTAGCTTAATTGATGAGCACTTTTGACATTTCATTTAGAATGATAATATGAAGGTTCACACAAAAAATCAACTCAATTGGAATTATTCTAAATTTGGTACGTTTTTGTGACTATTTTAACTGGACTAAAAGGTCATCCCACTATTTCCACCCCAAATTTTTCTTTTGGTCTGCGAAGTAGCTTTTTCTTGTCACTAGTGAAGTATTGTTCCTGCACCTACTCCATGCTAAGTTTAATGAAATCTTATTAGAAGGTTCGATCACACTCCTTCGCATTTGCAGATTGACAAGAGTATCTAAAGACTAAAGACAAAAAGTGGTGTAAGAGAACACCATAGTAGAATTTTATGAAAGTTTGGATGGAGTAGGTGCAAAGGCAGTAGCCTTCTTCTAGCAACAAGAAATAGTCACTTCTGAGGCTAGAACAAATTTCGTTGTAAAAGTTGCGGGGTGACCTTCAACAAAAATAAAAGCAAACAAACTAATATGCATTTCGACTTGTGTATCTTATATTACTTAATATTTTTATTGCCACCATAAAAACAACAAAGTGTTATTACCTAGAGTACCGTGAGATCATTTAAAATTAAAGTAGGCGGGAATTTTTTTATACGTTTGGCGATCCTGCCAATTGACTCGCTGTGTAAATTAGAGGTTATGCAATTTTATGTTCTGGATTAAACATTTTGGAGCGTCACTTTGACAATTCAAATCAAACTGTGAAGTGAACAGTTAGTGTTGCCAATCTAATTTAAAAATCACAGCCAACTTTAATTATAAATTCAAATGATCTCGTGGTAGTATTAGAAAATGTTTTTCTAAATGCCAAAACAAAGTAGTTGCAGTAAAAAAAAAGCTACAGTACTGAACTTTTATTACTTAAAATATCCACATATCCATGGTTTTACAACCTGTGCACTTGTAACATAACTCTGTCAAATCTGACAGATTAAATTGTAATAATCAATTTGACTATTCACTCAGAATTTTGTCATATCCAATATGACTGAATTTTGCATTTCTGTTTGGCAAATTTTGACTGTTTAACACTCGAACATTGTTTCTTTTTAGCAAAGTACTCGACTACAACATGTCGCATGTAACATTCCCTTTTACTTTTATTATTTTGGAATTTTACATGTTATGTTCTTGTGTGTTGCCAAAAAGATAATGTACTGTTGGGTACAACAGGGATTTACAAACAAAGATGTCAGATCTTGTTATATTACATACTGCTATGATATTCTATTGTCAATAAGCATCGCATTTGTGCGACAATAAAATTTTATCATGATAAGCGCTGTACTAGTATACATTTTACAATACTTGATCATAAATTTATTTAAATTAAAGACCACTATCACTTATGTTTAATAGTAGCAAGGCAAACTGAAAAGGTTATACAAAAACAAACACCACTTACCTTTGTGATGAAAAGAAAATTTGTTCCGGCTATGATTTTAAAATCCAAAGACAAGCTCAGGAAAATTGCATGAGAAAATTACAGGCGGGTCGCTCTTTGACAAAATAATGAAATATTGTTCAACCTATACCTGTGGAATTCTGTTAATGGACACAAAACAAAAAAAATACACAAATAAATCTCCTTTTTTAACATTTAAAATATTATTTTATTAATAATCACATAAAAAACAATGAAAACTGAGTTTATGAAAGAGAAACGAAAACAAAAAAATTCTTACTATTTAAAATGGATTGAATTAATTATTGGTGCCAATTGGATTTAACAAAATAAGAATCAAGAGACAGTCTAATTCTCTTTGTCTTAATTCATTTTTATTTTATCAATCCCACGATCTTAAATTATAATTGAAGAAGAAACGAAACAGAAAAAAATAAAGTTGAAGTTTGAAAATAAATTTTTTCAAATTCAAAGATGTTGGCACAATTTTTGCACACACTATATTATTTGACAGATTTCTGTAATAGTCTGTAAATTTACCTGCTTATTTGTTGCTATGGTGAACACGCATTTCCATATAATTGTTCTTGTGGATCTTCTTTTGTGATTTATTACAACTATTAAATATTGAACAATTTACCTTTAATACGTGAGTACATAAATCAATTCTATAGGGGTCATTCCATGCGAAATCGATCACTAAAACGGGTCGATCTCACGGATTTCAATGAAAATCACTTATGAGGTAGCAATCAACTAAAGAACATAACTTTCATTCATCAATTTGCTAAATTACGCAGAACTTCGGAAATATTCAAACTGAAAAAATTATCAAAACTGCTTGCACGCCTTTAAAGAAATATATATATCTCGAAAAGTATTTACCCTAGAACAAATATTTTTTTGTATATTGCTCACTAGAAGACGGGCTTTTTGGATAGCCTAATAATTTTTTGTTATCAAACGTATTTTTATTTTTTTCTAAACGAAATATTTTAAAAATGCAGAAAAATCGGTGTGGTCACATTTTTAAAAATCTGAAAAAAATTGTACAGATTCTTTGAACATTTCTGTATTTAAATGCCAAATGGCAAGCTGGACGTTTTAATAGTTTTGGCAGGGTAAATTTTCAAAGACCGCGCTGCAGACAGCCCGCGCACCATAGATCATGGTCAACCGGCACAACACGCATTCGCTACCTTCTAGTTAGTAATAATACCGTCTATATTTCCAGCGGTAGATCTTAACTAATGTACATAAGATAAATGTATATATGTGTGGATATGATTATACCTCCTGATTAGTTAATTACTTATGTATTTAAATTGATTTCTTCGGGTGTGTTACTTAAAGCATTTTTCTTGCGGCCATCAAAGACCATAAGATATTATACTGCAATAGCTTAGATACCATTTTTGTTTACAGAAGATGAGTTGTTTTTGATCCTAAATTTAAAAAATAGATGTTCACTGGGTTAGACTGGGTGCTATTGTAGGTAGCAACCAATCATCAGCTTACGTTGTATTATATTATTAAAATCCAGTCATCAAGCTAGAGTGTCAAATTTATTAACGTTAAAAACTATAGACTGAGCTATAGGATCATTGCAAATTCAATATTTGAACTTGTGGCACAGGTGAGTTAATGATATTATCCACTGCAAAAATTATCATAATAACTTACTGAACTCACTTGTACCATAAATAACTATTATCGATCTCTATTGTAGGTTCTGATGTTTAATAAGGTCAGCTGCGGTAATTGAAGCGATGGGGTAACTGGAACTTTGTTTAATAAAAACTAAAACTATCGTTAAACGTCTATGAGAATTACGTGAATTTTTAGTTTTATCGACTTTACCCTATACACTTTTCCGACTGCGATAATTCCTGAACTATTCCTACTGCAGCCCTAATTTTTTGGAGACATTTTAATTAATATCCTTAGGGCGTCCCAGTTACCCAGAACATATTATAAAGTAATGTGAATATAAAATATAGACGATGATCCCATTTACCCCAATCTATTGGGTGACTGGAACCACCGGACATGTTTTTAAAAAAATATTTTTAAATGCAATAGTTGGCATTAGAGCTGCTTTATTTTTACATTTTCTTTTGGAAATATATTAAAGTTACTATAAAACAAGGTCCTAAACTTATACTTCACGTCAAAATATGAGATAAAGAGTTTGAAGCAAAAGAATTGTATATCTATGGACCAATTACCCCAACTGACCTTAAAACTAAAATTAAAAAAGCTGTTGCATTATATTTTATGGTCTTGGACAGCCGCAAGAAAAGTACTTTATGTAACACACCCGAAGTAATCGATTTAAATACATAAGTAATTAACTTATTAGTAGGTATAATCATATAAAGAGTATAATAATGGTGTCAAGGTTAAATAGTTCTATTAAAGTGTCTGGTGTTATTTTATAAAAATTAATTGATAAAGTAAAATTTAAATTTTGAAACTATTAAAACAGTGAAGTAGTAAAATAAAGTGTAATTTAAACTATAAAGTGGAAGCAAAAGTGATAATAGAAGTACAAAACAAAGTTAAATCAAATTGAATTAAACAAATTTATCACAGCACTATTGATAAACTCTGATAAGCAATATAAAACCAGGGAATACAGTACTGTGCAGTACTAATTTAAAGGTTAAAAATGCATCCCTCTTGTTTAGTTTGTAAAAGATCGATTGAGAGTGATGAAAAATCCTACAACTGTGATGGATGCTCTAGAAGTATCCATTCTGGTTGCTCAGATCTTACTGCCTCAGAAGCAAAGTGCATGGACCTCAAAGGAAAACGAAAACTAAAGTTTTTCTGTCAAAATTGCGAAGATGGGTTACTAAGTATACCTAAATTAATCAAAGCTGTTCATGATCTTCAAATTGAAGTACAAGAACTGAAGCAAATCAAAACTTCTATACCAAATGAACCAGCTAACGTAGATTTAATTCTTCACGAAGCGGAGCAGAGAAAAACTAGATCGTTTAATCTAATGGTTTATAATGTTCCTGAGTCTAAAGCAGTGACACTGAATGAAAAAATTGAAGACGACAAAAAGGCACTTGCTCCAAGCATAAAGCGAGTAGGCATAAACATTGAAGATGTATCAAGGGTAATCCGCACTGGCCTAATCAAGACTAATAAGAACAGACCGATTAAGTTAGTATTAAAGAATCCAGTACTCGTCCTTAATGCACTAAAGAATAAATATAAATTACTTGATACCGATCCTAAAATTGGTCCAGATCAAACATATTTGCTACGAGAACATCTTAAAAAATTAAGAGTAGAGCTCGAAGAGAAGGTCCAAGCAGGTCAAGAGGTAACAATCAAATATGTAAAAGGATGCCCAAAGATTGTTCCTAAAATAAAGCCTCAAAAAAACGATCAATAACCTCATTACAAGTTATTAATCCATTAATGTTATATTATCAAAACTGCGGTGGCCTTCGTACAAAGTTGTCCAATGTGTTGAAGTCAGTGAGTGGCTGCGCTTACGATTTGATTATACTAATTGAAAGCTGGCTATCCAGTGATGTTACGGAGGGTGAAACAAAAATGGCTAACTATACCACTTTTAGATGCGACCGAAATGAGTTCTCAAGTAATAAAAAAGGAGAAGGAGGTGTACTTATCTATGTTAAGGAATCCATTGCATCTTCTATTATCAAAGTACAACATAAGTCAGTTGAACAACTGTTTGTGGCTTGTGAATTTAATAAATTTAAGTTTGTAATCGGAGGCGTTTATATACCACCTCAAGCGATGAAGGTCAACTATGTATCATATGCTGAATCGGTTGAAGAAGTTGTGAATTTATTTCCTAATCATAAGTTATATCTTTTTGGTGATTACAACTTGCCAGAGGCAGCTTGGTCTAATGATAATTACGGATTAAATGTTACTTGTCCTGGGAACTCGGCAGCTGTTAGCATTGCTAGTATGTTTAGTTTTTTACAATTATATCAGATTAATAGTATCCCAAACAACAGAAATGTGTACCTGGATTTAGCATTTTGTCATGATGTTAATGCAACTGTTAATTTAGCTTCTGATTTGTTATTACCTTGTAAGTCTGTACACCATCTTGCATATGAATATACATTAAATTTCGATAACATTTCTAACTTTCATGAATTATATTATCATGAGTTTTATTATGACTTTAGAAATGCTAATTACTTTGAACTAAATAATTATCTAGCTTCCATTAACTGGGAATTATACTTAAATTTCTCAAATATAAATGAAAACATAAGAATATTTTATGAAATATTAAACATAGGTATTGCATACTTTGTGCCATTAAAGAAATTTAAAACTTCTTCATTTCCTAAGTGGTTTTCGTCGGAGTTAAGACATTTAGTTAGATTAAAAAAGGTTTCACATAAAAATTATATTATTAATAAAACTCCTGAAAACTATTTAGAGTTTAAAAATCTTAGAAAACAATGCAAAGAATTATCGAATGAGTGTTATTCTAATTATATGAATCAAATTAATCATAGCTTACAATCTGATCCAAAGTCATTCTGGAAATATATAAATAATAAAAAATCTACTTTTAAACTACCTAACACTATGTCATATTTGAACAAAACAGCAAATAATGGTCAGGACATAGCACACTTATTTGGTGAGTACTTTGCTACTGTTTATCTACCTGGTGATGTTAGTAATATTGTTCTAGAGAACGAAATGTCAAATTTAACAAGTATCAATATTAATCGTAGTCATATATCAAAAATGAATATATTTAATTCGATCTCTAAATTACCAAATAAGCTGTCTGTGGGACCTGATGGCATTCCAAATATTTTGTTAAAGCAATGTGTTTGCTCTCTGACAAATCCGCTATATCTACTCTATAATCAATCGCTGAAAACATCTACTTTTCCAACTGAATGGAAGTTGAGTTACATCATACCTATTTTTAAATCAGGGGATAGGGTGAATATTCAAAACTATAGAAGTGTGTGTATTCAGTCAGCGTTGCCGAAGCTTTTTGATAGCTTACTTGGCGAGCAGTTGTATTGGGAGTGTCGCGAGCTAATCACTATTCATCAACATGGATTTACATCAAATAGATCTGTGGTTTCAAATCTATTAACTTATCAGTCGTCTATATTGAAGGCCTTGGAAGAGAGAAGGCAAGTAGATTCAATCTATACTGATTTCTCCAAGGCATTCGACAGAGTCGATCATAACTTATTGTTATCAAAATTATACAGATTGGGGTTTAATATCAGTTTAGTTCACTGGTTAGGTAGCTATTTGTCGGAGAGGAGACAGATCGTTAAAATTGGATGCTATTTCTCTAAAGTTATCAATGCTTGTTCAGGTGTACCTCAAGGAGGACACTGTTCTCCATTGTTATTTAATCTGTTTATTAATGACATTGTTCACTCATTTCATCATAGTAAATGTCTTTTGTTTGCTGATGACTTAAAGCTTTTTAAAGTGATTAGTTCAGAATATGATCAAACATTGCTACAAGAGGATTTAAATAGGCTTGATCAATGGTGTATTGTTAATAAACTATCTTTAAATGTTTGGAAATGTTGTTATATATCATTTTTTTAAATTAATAAAAAAGTCAATACTTCATATGAAATTAATAGTCAACCATTACGGTATGTTTCTTCAGTTAAAGATCTTGGTGTCATATTTGATTAACAATTATCATTTATATTAACATATTACTATGGTTACAGTTAAATCATCTAAGTTCCTGTGTTTTGTTATACGTAGCTGTAAAGGTCTTTCAGTACAATCAATAAAGTCAGTTTATTGTTCCCATGTTCGTAGCAAGTTGGAGTATGCATCTGTAATATGGTCACCATATTACAGAGTACATATCGACACTTTAGAAAAAGTTCAGCATATTTTTCTGAGATACTGTGCATTACGATTGAATATTGCTATAGAGAATCATGAATATCTTTTAATTTCAAATCAATTGTCACTAAAAACCTTAGAGGACAGAAGGATGGTAGCTGGTCTTTGTGTTATATACAAGTTGTTAAATGGACTTATCCTAGATCCGTATCTCTTAGCACAAATTAACTTTAACATACCTTTTAGATCCTTACGTCACAATAATTTATTTTATATTCAAAATCATAGTACCAACTATGGGAAGAATGCTCCTTTAAACATGATATTAGATTTTATAAATAATCATAACAATATTAATTTATTTGGATTGTCTATAACTCGCTTTAAGGATAGTTTAAAGTCTATTTAAGTATATAATCTTTTCAGTGATGGCTGTGATTAGTAGGATTTATAACTCATAATCTATCTTTATTATTTTATATGTAACATAACGATTGTAATGCATGCTTTCTAGATTATTCTAGATTATTTAGATTTTTTTTATACTTTCTTGATAAATAATTTATATACTTTGTGCCTTAAATTGTAAATTGTATCTTTATTCAGTAATGGGGTTTTCCTGTAAATAAATAAATAAATATCCACACAAATATACATTTATCTTGTGTACATTAGTTGAGAGGTTAAGGTTAAGAGTTAAGCTGGTAATATGGACCATATTATTACCAACTAGAAGGTAGTGAATGCGGTTTATGCCGGTTGACAGTGATCTATGGTGCCCCGGTTGTCTGCAACGCGATCTTTAAAAATTTGCCCTGCCAAAACTATTAAAACGTCCAGCTTGCCAATTTGCATTTAAATACAGAAATGTTCAAAGAATCTGTACAATTTTTTTCAGATTTTTAAAAATATGACCACACCGATTTTTCTGCATTTTTAAAATATTTCGTTTAGAAAAAAATAAAAATACGTTTGATAACAAAAAATTATTAGGCTGTTCAATAAGCCCGTCTTCTAGTGAGCAATATACAAAAAAAAATATTTGTTCTAGGGTAAATACTTTTCGAGATATTTATATTTCTTTAAAGGCGTGCAAGCAGTTTTGATAATTTTTTCAGTTTGAATATTTCCGAAGTTCTGCGTAATTTAGCAAATTGATGAATGAAAGTTATGTTCTTTAGTTGATTGCTACCTCATAAGTGATTTTCATTGAAATCCGTGAGATCGACCCATTTTAGTGATCGATTTCGCATGGAATGACCCATAGTCTATCTATTTCTATCAAGTCTATTTCCCATAAATTCTTATTACATCCAGTTTTTAATTTCCTTCCATCCAGAAATAAAGTTTCAAATGTTCTAGAAATTTTCTTGTTATAGATAAATAATCCCAAAACTTTTTTTTTATAATTCACATTAATTGTTCTTTATTATTATCTATATTTAAAATTAAAAAAGAAAACGCTTTTTCAAAAGAATTAAATTTGAATGACATTTGTCGTAACCTCACTTTTTTTGACGTTAAGCTTGACACACATAACCTCAAAACTTTATTAAATTATTGCGTGATCTGACATGGCTTCTGCTTTGTATGAAAATCAAGAAGCAAGTAACCAGATTTTCATCCTGCTTTTATATTTTTTTCAAAAACAAAGTTAATTTAGTAACTAAAAACAATTGAACATCTAACCTAACAAGATCTACATAACCAAAATATGGTTAAAAAATTAAATTAAATGTTTAAACAATTTACATAATCGGAAAGAGGATAATTTTTCCTATATTTTGGTATATTGCATGTCTAACAAAAATCAAATTTAACTCCAGGATTCAATGGAAACTATCTTGAATTTCTTGACCAACATGCTTTTTACAAAATTACAGATAATAACATTTTCACACCTTACTACTTCCTTTTTTTATTTTAAATGAATCCACACATACTATTTCACAATATTTACATCAATTTTAGCACCAAAACTTTAAATATTAACTAGATTTTAACAGATCAGGTTGAAACGATACAAATTTTAAGCTTCAACAGGCTAAACCTTCTCTATATAGAGCTGCCCACTTGAAAATTCTATTGCTAAAGGTGCACTAGAACCTAATTAACAATATTGCAGCAAAATATTTTGGCTGCAAATGCATAGATTAATGAAAATTATATATTTATCATGAAATTTGGTGAATTGTTAAACCAGCATGAGATTTACTTGAAATTCAACAACAAAAACTGTGCGTATTGTGGTGATTGTTTGCATACACCTTTCCATCTATGCCTTTTATAATTTCCAGGTGAAACTACACCTTACAATGGCTTCAATTATGAAAAACCAAGTCCAACGGCCTAACGATATGCAAATCGTAACTTGTCAAAATAATTTTTCAGTTTTAAGTGAAAAATCTGTTTAAGATCTACTTCTTATTATTATCAAGTGATGTAGAGTGTAACCTTTACTTATTAAGTAACCAATTAATTTATTTAATTAATATTTGGCCAAGTTGAGTTCAAACCCCTAAATATATAGGCAACCCAAATGACTTATATTCAATTATGAGTGCTGGAAATCACAGCAATATGAAAAGTGCATTTTCTTAAATCGCTTACTTGTTTGCAGTCTAGCATCTTAAAAAGAAAGGGTATATGAACAATTTAATTTTTTAAGTCGACCGATTTTGCAGATCTGCAGTGGTTGCTGTGGTTTACTATATATTGTAACTCACTTACATTAACAAGTTTCAAGTAGCTAAATGGCATTTAGCATTTCACATATACATATTTGACTTATTATTATTATTACCTATACTTTGACTATTTTTATCAGAGTGGCCCGATGTTTAGCAATAGCTACAATTAATTTTCATTTTGTTCCACACTATTTTTTAAACATAAAGCTGTCAATAGTAACCTATAAAAACAATATTATATGAAACTCACAAAAAATAAAATAACACATTTATCTTTCTTTGTTACAGAACATAGCAGCGTTGTCTTCGCTGAAGCATCCCATATATCCAATGATAAGCAAGGAAATAGCAATATCAGGCATTGCCACATCATTTATTGCCTACCTCGATTTACAATTAGCAAAATTGAATCGAAATAAACTTTTAGCAGTATCCATAATAATTTCCAACATATTGCCTAATTTAGAAGATCACTCACAGATTCCTAAATTATTAACAAACAATTTTGTCAGACAAACACTCCAATATTTCCGCAATCATTACAATAACAACTACGATGAGGAATTCCAAGTAGGAATGATGAAATTTTTTGATTCACTTGGTAACTGCGTAAAAAGTGATCAAATTGAAGGAAAGATAAAAGTCAGCGTTTTAAAAATTATGTTATTCTATCCTGGGACATTTATGATTGAAAATATTACAAAATCTAGAATTTTACAACAAATTGTTCATAGTTTAGATTTGGAAGGAGTTAAAAAATTAAGTAAATTATATAAAGAAGTTATAGTTGCAAAGAAAGAAAAGATAGTTGAAGAAAATATTACTGAACCTTGGTTAAATGCAGAACGAGTTTATGCTGCACAATTATTAGTAAAACTATTGAGTCATCCAAGTACACAAAATGAAATAGAATGGAAAATGGAATACCTAAAACTTTTGATGAATCTGAGTATAATTAAATATTCAAAATATACTAATGTTGGGGGAGAGTTAGCCGGTAAATATTTAATTATTATTTAATATTTATTTTATTTTTTAACTAAAACATTTTCTTTTAATTTTTTTCCTTGTTATTCTGCAGGTAGTCTGCGAGATATATTTTTCCGAGCTTTGGATTTGAGATTTCCAAAATTAGAAGACATGTGCAGCCTACTATTCAAATTAATTGATCATTTAAAATCTTTAATTACACCAGAAAATTATGAAGACGTCTTAAGAGTTTCCTTGACAGAAGAAGAAATTAATATATTGCAACAAGTGTATTCAACCACAAAGAAACTTCAAAAAAATAAGGATGAAAACAAATATAATCTAGTTTTCCAAATTCTGTTTCTTCAAATGGGTTTGCAGATCTTCAAGGATAGAGATTTGGCTGTGACCTCATTGAAAGAACTTTTTATGTGTTATGAGAGGGTGAAAAGTGATAAGAAAAAAAAGAAAAATGATAGTACAGCTGATGAAGATGATCCAGAATGGATTGAAGTTGCTGTCGATTTATTTTTAAATTTGTTATCACATAATTCACATTTGTTAAGACGTGTGATTTGTTCTGTATTTCCTTATTTATGTAAATTTCTAACTCCATCGAGTATGCATCAAATATTATCTGTATTAGATCCTAAAAATGAAACAAATCCACTATCAAATGCTGATTCAGAAGAATCTGGTTCTGAAGAATCAGATGAAAGTGATGATGAAGCTGAAAAAGATTTAAATGAATCTGAAGAAGAATCGGAAAGCAATGATGAATTTCAAGAAAATGAGACTGTAAATGATAAGTTAAGAATGGCAGTTCATCAAGCACTTGGTAAAGATGGATATCAAACAGATGAAGAGAGTCTAGATTTGGATGACATGAGCGATTCTGAAGGTAAAAGATTAGATGAAGCATTAGCACAAGCTTTTAAACAGTTCAAGCCTAATCGTGGTAAAAACAGTAAGAAACAAAATAAAGATGACGAAACTCTCACACATTTCAGAGTTCGAGTCTTAGATTTAATTGAAATTTATATAGATTCTGAACCTGCGATGCTGTCTTGCTTAGAAGTCATGTTACCACTTTTACAAACTTTAGAATTTACTATTAGAGATGAACATCAAAAACCTTTACAAATGCGTGTAAAAAGCTGTCTGAAGAAATTAACAAACTTAAAGAAGTTTAGTTCAACTGAAGGTGTTACAAATAATGTTCTAAATGATATTTTAAACAGTCTCTTAGGAAAAGGTACAAAAAATACAATGATGATCCAGGATATGTCTACTGAAATATCAGAATGTTGTGTGTTTATAATAAAATGTTTACAAGTCATTTGTTCTGCAGATGCAGTTTCGAAAAAGACAAAACATAAATTACAAGAAGAAATTATCGAAATACTTTTAAATGCTGTAAATACTTTTTTTGATCAAAGAGATTGTTTAATTCCATATTCATTGTTCAAATCAACAGTACAACTTAATTGGGATGGAAATTTGAAATTAATTCCATTAATTTATAAATTTACCTTTAACACAACAACAAGACCATTTAGAAGAAGCCAGGCTTTAGAACTATTGAAATTATTTTATTTAAACCGACGCTTTTTAGTCAGTCCCGAAACTTTTACATTAAATCTTGCTGAAGACGAAAAGAAATTCTGCAATAAAGTCATTGAAACATTAGAACAGTTTTGTAAAAATCCAAAAAGTGTTGCAATAAAAGAAAGATTTATTTACCACATATTTAACTTATTAAAGGCAATAGCATATCATCCAATTAAAAATGAAGATATTGATTGGAAAGATATAGGTGAAAAAATCCGAGAATATAGATCTTACGTGAAGTTATCCAAAGATACGAAAACAGCATATAATCAATTATGTGCCAAATTAAATGTTCCAAATGTGGTCAAGATGAAAAGTCAAATTATAAAACTAAGCAATGAGCAAGATGAAGATAATGAAAATAAATCAGAACAGCCACAAAAAGAAAATAAAAAGAAAGAAATACAAAATACAAAGAAATTAAAGAAAGAAGCACGAAAATTAAGAATAGAGGGCATGTCTGAAGGATTTTCTAGCTTTTCATTTAGTAGTGTCAACATAAATGATAAAAGAATTACTAATGGTGATGATATAAGTGATGAAGAAAATGATACGAAAACAAATAAACAAAAAAGAAAATTGCACGATGAAGAGTTGGAAATTAATGAACAAATGAAACCAAATAAAGTAAAACATAAAAAAGTTAAAAATACTATACATGATAATAGAAGAATCAACGGTCAGAATATCATGAATAAACGTGTGAATAATGAAGCGGAAATATCACATAAAAAGAAAAAAGTTAAAAAAGCATAGTTAATTTTTAAGTTTTGTTGTTAATGTTATTGTAAAATACATAATTTAAGTTGGAAAAACAGAATTTTTCATATGTTTATAATGCATACAAATCTAGTATATTACTACATTCATTTATCAAGCTTGTTTTACTACATATTAATTGAATGTGTTTTAATAATGGTCGCATTTTTACAATCAACAATATACTTAATAAATTGTAAATTTTTATAAGACAATAAAGTGATTATTTTTTTATAATATAATCATGAATGTTAAGATGTCATTTTATTTAAATCTTTGTTGATGCTTTTATTCGTACTACTTAGTTTTCTCGCAATTTCTTCTATAAAAAATAAGAACACGCTAATATTCTATACAGGGTGTCATTAATTAGAACGCATTACTTTCAAGGAGTGATAGAAGACATCAAAAGGAACAAAAAAGTCTTAATAAATTTTTTCTATGTTAATAGGCTTTCGAGTAATTTAGAAAAAACCATTGCCATATCTGGCAACCTTGCTTAAGTATAATCGCAGCTGGGTCTTGACCTTGTTTTAGAAAATCAAACAAAGAAACTGATGATGACAGCCGTTGTTTAAAAATAATAAAAAATCCGAAGCAGATTAGTCGGGTGACTAAAATTCTACGAAAATTGTAATCGGCACTGTTTTTCCGTAAACAAAATTTGTACGTTGTACATTAAAGACACACTGATTCATAACAAACCAACTAAAAATAAAACAATAATTGACCTACATTTTATATTTATTAATTTCTGGATTATTTTCAAAATTTCTTGACGTATTTGTTTTTTTTATTAAAAAATACTATCATAAAATTAAAGATTTTTTTTAATCTAGCCCAAACAAGGTGATCAAGGTAATTTAAATTAGATAAATCTTCTCTTTAAAAGATGTTCTCTTATAAAATCATTAAAAACTGTTATTAAATAAACAGCAACTCCCAACTCGTGCGTTATTGACAAATTATTATTTAAAAGTACAACAAACTCCGTATGATCTCACTCTAAAGAAGGGTATTATTTACAAATACTTAAGATCATCTCTAAGACCATGTTGAAGAGGAGGGTTGAGGTCGGATCGCCCTGTCTTAGACCCATAATTACTGCAAAATTGTCTTGATAACCTTCTATCAAATCGAATCGTATTAACAGTATTTCCCAGCGTCATTCTTACTAACTTTATTAATTCTTCTGGTAACTGTAGGTATCTCATCGCGTCATATATTGCTCTCCTATCTAGTCGGTCGTAAGCCTGCTTAAGATCTAGGAACAGACAATGCACTTTAACCCCTTTCCTATCGCATTTTTTTTTGGATTTGTTTTATCACGAATATATGGTCGACCACTGATTTACCTCTTCTAAAACCAGCTGATATTGGCCTATGTTTTGTTCCGTTTCTTCTTGCAGTCTTGTTTTGATTAAGTTTTCCAGTACTTTATAAGTCACATTATTAGACAAATATAGTGATGTGAAATTCCAGGAAAAATAAAACTTAGAAATTTTTCTGGTAATATTGGAAAGTTCTTCAGATTTTGAAAAAAGTTAAAGGATTAGATTGTACCTAAACTGTCCATTTCATTGATACCAAACATTGAGTAAATTTTCAGATAATATGTTGAAGCACAAAAAGCTAAGTTGGGAAGTTTCAAAAGTAAAACAATAGTTCGTTGAGCTTTATTTTATTGTTTATTCATTATTCTTAAAAAAAATACTATTTAAATTATCCAATTATTTAAATTATATTAGAAATACAGCCTTGGTAGTGTAATGTCTAGTGTGCTGGACTTTCACCCAAGCGGGCCAGGTTCGACTCCTGTTGCCTGCAGATCTGGTTAAGATTTTCTGCAGTTTTCCTTAGCTGTGACACAAATGTGGGATTTGCGCTGTTCCATCTGTAAGTCGGCTGCAGCCACACGTAGGGCCTACGTAATAATAATAATCGCCCCCTCCCTCCCGCACAAGCTTATAGCTTCTGGGACCTGGTTTCCAGGTTATGGGTTGTAGCAATTATTATTATTATTAATAAAATAAATACTACTCTAAGAGCCCTGCACACTGTCAATGTTATTGATCAATAAAACACCATCAATATTATTGATCAATAATATTGACAGTGTGTGGATAAATATTGTCAATTAAAAGGAGGTTTAATATATTGAGAGACGTTCAATAAAAATATATTTTGGTTAATATTTATTGACAAGTTATCAATATTATGGACAGTGTGAGGAGAAATATTGACATGTTGTGCAATATCCTATTATCAGTCTTCTGAACCTTTCCATGAGCAGATTATATAAATATAAAAATGAATATAAGTAAACAAGAATAATGAAGATGAAAGATAATTTCTGCTGAAATGTATCAAGGTAAGTAATTCTTTATGTAGTTATGTACACAGAGAGAAACGATTTATTAATTCAACAACAAAAGTGGTTAGTTGAGTAGTGCCAATACTTCCTGTAATTCATTAAAATAATTTTATCAATCATTGTAAAATCTCAAGTAATATAATGTCAGTAAACCAAGATAAAATACTGACAATATTTAACCGCTTTTCTTATTGAAATAACAACTTCTTTCTAGATACTGCATAAACGCTGAAGAAACGTTCTTTCTTGATTCTTGATTGAAACATTGATTTTTCACTGAGTTCTCAAAGCAAGTTACGATGACCATGAGTCATAAATGAGAAAGGGTTATATAGAATGAGAGAAGGTGAAAGAGTGGAAAGGGGTGCAAGACAGTGGGAAAGAATAGAAGAGTTGAGCGAGTGCAGCAGAAGGAGAAAAGGGATGAGAATGATCGCTAAAGAGGATCGCGATTCGAAGAAGTTTCATAATGAAATGTGGTACATGAGGAGTAAGGTACTTGATCGCTCCTCCCCGTTATTTGAAGTAAGCAAGGTTTGATAAGGCGAACAGGTGTAAATTGTGTCTTGGAGAAACGATTTATTTATTGTTTTGTCTTGTATAACAGCAATAGAAATTGGAATATTTTTGAATAGTTTTAGTGGAAATTTGTTTAGCGTAATCTGTTGAAATAACGAGAAAAAAAATATGTACAAGAATAAAAAATATATGATTGAATGATTAAAAGCAATCAGTTAAAAATATTTGTATTGTCCCTATAGTTATAAATATACAGTGTGATTAAAATAACAAATGATAGGCGGACGGATATACATAAATATAATTATGTAATTTGTCAATACAAAATTTTATGAAGTTGCTGCATTTTTCGCCAAACTTCGGAATTATTCTACATTAATTTATTAATTATTATACATTAATAATAATTAATTTACATTAATGAAAAGTGCTCGAAAACATGTTTTATTACTTTATTAGTCAAAATTATCTCGTTGCTTTCCAATGGTTCTGGAATTTTGATAAATCATGAAAACATCATTTGTTTTCTTAATCTACGTGGGAAATATATCAAATATTTTGTATTTTTTATTCAAAGCGTATGTCCAACTATTTTTGAAAAATTGGTTTTTCTTTTAAAAACTTACAAATAAAAAAAGGAAGCAGGCAAGTGATAAAGAAAGGCCTGACACTTTAAATTTAATTACTTTATCACTAAAATAAGTGTGTAATATGACATTATTCTCTTTTAAAACGGTACAGCGTCTCTTCAATTTTCTGCAATGGTATAGGTAGCACTTCAAGGCGTTTCAATGTTCTTTCGGGTATGACATTCTTTATTAACGGGATGCCGAGGTCACCATTTGGTTGGTTATGTACCAAGGATCATCTACTATATTGATCTCAGGATTTTGGAGTGGCATCTTTGCATGATGACATTTGATTTGGTGGCACAGCCCATATAGGTTTGATGGTGATTTTATAGATCAGTTTTTTGGTGTCTGGAGATAAATGTGATTTTCGTACGATTAGCCAATGTGCATTTTTGGTCTTAGTTCTTTTTGTTTTTTTTTGATGATGTGGTTCTCCAGTTTGTGCATTTATTTATTTTATGGAAAAGTAGTTTCCAGTTTGTTTCTGATTTGTTAGAGGGTTCTTTATCTTAACACATGTACTAATTGTTGCTATAATTGGTAAATGGTCTGATGTTAAATCGAAACTTGCTGAAATATCATGTAGTTTGTCGATGTCACATTGATTTGACCAATATGTTTTCTTGGAGAACTTTGTACAACCATTTGTAGCCATTTTTAGCCTTTTGTAGTAACTTATCGAGATCCTGAGATAGTATGGTTGCTGTTGAAATATTCTCCGGCATGATCTTAGGTTCCAATGTGCGAAAGAATTGTTCATCTTTTTTTCAATATTGTGCCTAGGAAGATCGTACACAGCCGCAAGAGCGAGTTCGTATGGTAATATGGATATGCTCTGAAGTATTTCTTCGTCATATTTAGGTAGATCATAGTGTTTTATTAATATAACTGTTTCTGGTTAGATAGTTTTGTTTGGATGATTGGTGTAATAAATGTGATAATTTGGATTTTTAAAATAGGATTTTTCTGTAAAATGTGTTTCGATTATGAAAAGCATGTCGATAAAAGTTTGTTTTAGGAACAAAGTTAGTTCATCGCGGTATTTTGCAAGACCATTGGATTTTCATTGAACTATTCGGAGTCTACTGATTATTTTTTTTGTTGTGACAACATGATTTAATTTCTTCTAAGAATTTGCTAAGAGTGGAGCTGACAGACTGCTCTGTATTGTTTATAGTTTGTGGTTCTCGGTTTCTGGCTTCATCAGCTCAATAGACAATGAAAGTTTTTTACAGAAATGTCATAATTACGTGTTTCCAGAATTGCAAGTTAGAATATAATTGGAACCCAATGAATAATCAAAAGTGAAAACCTTAACCGCTAGTACTGTCAAACATAGAGATGGTTTACAAATGGTTTGGTTGTGTATCGGCTAATGGCGTCAGAGATTTAATATTTATTGATGGCATAATGCACAAATGGGGTTACCTTGACATATTGAAGAATAATCTTAGAAGGAGTAAAGAAAAATTGGGCATTTTAGAGACGTTTCACTTATATTCCAATAACAATCCCAAACATTCTTCTGCTGTGGTCAAGGGATGGGCACTCTTAACAATTCTAGAGTTATCCAACTAGGTACTCAGCCATTAGATTTCAGTATAATAGAAAATATTTGGAACAATCTGGAAATAAAAATTAGGAATTGTGAAATGTTCAAACAATGAACTGTCCTTTTAAAAGAATATCCAGAACAAGATATCTCAAAAACCTAGTGAATCAATACCACGCCGATTACAAGCAGTACTGGATAAGGAAGGTTATCCAACTAAACATTACTTAATTCATTTTCTTCTGATTTTTAAATTTTTAAAAAAGTTAATTAAATAGACGATTTTGAGTGTGATGATAATTTTGTTAATCTTACTTAGATCTGGTTTTAATTTATAATTGAAAGGAGTCTACTTATTTTCCCAAATCATATCTAATATTATAGAGATTACAAGGATTGTGTTGTAGTGTTTAGAAGATTAATGTGGTAATACAGGTTGCTTGTGTGTGGTCTTGTACACTACTTATATGTTATCTCTTGTAGAAGACAATAAAAGACATGTTTACTTCTATGAGATATTTATTTATACTCTGGCAATCACTCAGCATGCAATGCCTTCTTGAGGTAATATGGATGTAATGACTGATTTTATGTGAATATCATTACATTACACCCCGGGTAAAAAAAAGGCTGAACATGTACCAAAAGAAATGAGCCGTGAGTCAAAAGGGCATTTAATGCATTCCTCAACAAGAAAAAATAGCATACATTAATGTCGTACTTGTATGTATTGGCATGTTTAATGTATACTAGCTACAAAACAATTGAGGTTGTTTGCATCTTTTCAATGGTTCCTTAATGCTAAGACAATAAAACTTATGCTATTAGGTGCTAATAATCAAAGAATTGAAAGGCCTTTGCTGCTGATAGCTAAGGGGCATCAATTGCTTAGGGCCAGACATGTGTTGCTGATTGCAGGGTGATGTCGCAAACTTAACCTAATTAAAATAAACTTGATGTACAGAAATCACTTGTTAGGACGTTCTGTAATTCTTACTAGAAAGAAAGAAATAAAATTTAGGAACGTGAACAAAACCAAGGAACAACATAATAAGTGTTTCGTGAACAAGTGATGCTTGCGTTACGATTTATTTGTTGTAACTTTTAAAATTAAAATAACTATGCTAATTGAATCTAAAAGCGTTAGCCTAAGTAGTAAGTTTGTGGGTGACATTGATAAACGTAGTTGTATTCATTTTGTCCGTAGGAATGGAAGAAGAGGGGTTGTACTCATAAAACAGAGGCAGCATTCATAGCATTGTCCTAAGATTGTAGGAAGTACTAGGTGAAATTGCCTGTTGGAGAGGATGATTGAATCTTCTTGTATCCTGTTATTTGAGGAGAATGAACACTTGAAACTTAATCCGGTAGCACATACATTTGGGAAGTCCAAATGCTATTCAGGATTGATTAGTTGAATGTTATCAATGTATGATAACACGTAATGTCGAGTTGACAAGGCTCACGTGGCAAAATATAAGTCACTACTGTTATTTTTGCACTTGTGTTTATGGTGTATAACTTGAAAAGTACTTGAAAGTTAGTACACTGCACATAATGCCAAGGTTTATTAGCAAAATGGAATTTGCTATTATGATAAGATAAATTGAGTACGGTCAATAGCAATTGCACTGTTGTAATTTTCTCGGTTAGCAAAAAGTCGAATGTTCGCATTGTTCTAATTACGAGGTAATAAGACAGTTTAATCACGTGACCGTTGCATAAAAATTCGCGTTTTTACATAACAAAATTTTGTTGGTTAAGGTTAAGGTTGTTGCGAAGTTCGTTGATGGTTATCCGAGAAAACAAACTAAAGATAAAATTTAAATAAAGAAAAAAAGATATTAATCCTGTTATATCCAAGAACAATCTCTTCTTATGGCATCGTTCCAATGGCGAAACGAGAGATGTCGGCATCGTTGTGTCCGAGAATTGGTGAAGACATTTTTCAGGAGCTGTTATTACGGGTGTCGTAGCTTTTGGTTCTTGAGGAACGTTATTGATGTGATTTCCATCAGGAACTGGAGGTGTTGTAGCTTGTAGATTCCAGGAATTATTTTCTGGATCCAAGGAAGTCTTCGTAGAAGATACGGCGGTTGATATCCCCAAACCGTCGGCCTTCGGAAGCTCTTGCATTTTCTGATTTAAAACGCATTGGTTAGGATTCAATTTTAGCTGTACCCTAACTGACTGTGATGTTTTTTTAATGTTTGTAGGAGATTTTGATTCTGTTTGGTTGTGGAATAAATGTACTTTTGGAATTAAATTATTTGTAATAGTTTCTGTAATGGAAGTATTAACCTGCGAAACGTGCTTTTTAATAATTGAATAGTCAGATTTATCAACACAGAAAGTATTAGTGGATGCATGTGCATCTGAAAGAACATTGCATTGATAAATGAAGTTTTGAGTATCGTCACTTAATTGGAGGTTAGAATCCTGAATTTGTGACGGATCGTGTGATATTTGATTACAGTTTGTGTTTATGAAATTACAAGGATAAATGATTTCGTTTTTAAATAGGTTAACTAGACCAAGAAACTCAGGTGAATCATTTTGCTGTAACCAGAAATCTGTAATCTCTTTGGGAGAAGAGACAGTATTTGATTTTGGGTTGTATGAAGTAGGTTTATCTAAAGAAGAACCCAAGTAGTATTTTAATAGTTCGTTGATGAACGTGGTGTATGGTTCGAATGAAAGTTTATTGTTATCAATAAACCTGATAAGATTCGAATGTAGTTGTAAAATGTTATATGGCAAGTTATGAATTACGACATTATATCTTTGAATCTCGTTCTCAATATGTAGGAAGTCAAAGTATCGATTAATAAGGACTATTAACATTTGTACATGCGAACTGTCAAAAATAGGAAATTTTACTAGATTTACTAACTTTGCCATATTGAAACGTAACCAATAAAATATTTAAGTTACTTATCTTATTTAAATGATAAAAAAGGATATTTATAAACTTCTGAAAGTCGACTGCTTGTGTGAGATAATCAAATAACCAATTCAAGGAACTCCAGGTTGCAGGTTGCGTTTGTCGGCAGAGACAGAAAACCAGAGCAATGGAATATTGAAGATATGGTGTTGATCATCTAAGTACTTCTTTCGTAGCGTCGGAGGTCCCCAATGTAGTGTTTAGAAGATTAATGTGGTAATACAGGTTGCTTGTGTGTGGTCTTGTACACTACTTATATGTTATCTCTTGTAGAAGACAATAAAAGACATGTTTACTTCTATGAGATATTTATTTATACTCTTGTTGATTACTGTTGTCATGGCAATCACTTAGCATGCAATGCCTTCTTGAGGTAATATGGATGTAATGACTGATTTTATGTGAATATCATTACAGTGTTCCCATTATTATTTGTCTTTGTATACATACAGGGTGTATTATCGATTTTGTTACATAGGCAAATAGCATGTATAAAAATACATTTTTTCAAATATTGGCTAATTATTTCAAAAGAAAAATCAGTGTATAGCAAAAGTTTTAAATTTTTTGGGTACTGATCAAAACAACCCAATTTAGCATTCTGTATTAAATAGCTTCCAAGATACAAGCGATTGTTACATGGAACACAATCACTAATCAGAATGTGCTATCAGTGTGTAAGAAATAGATGAAACTTGTGCAAGGAACTTATTTTTATAAAGTATTATTAGCTATGGCAATAGCTTTCAAATTAATCTAAAGAATCACTACAAGGTTGATGTCGTGTTTTTGTAATTTTACATCTAATGTCTAAATTCAACTTGGTAAATGTTATTAGCGAATTTCTTGTTTACAATGTTAATTTTCTATAACAGAAAATTGCTTATATCTTGGAAACTATCTAGCACAGAATGCTACAGTTTTGAACAGCAATCAAAAAGACCGAAAACTTTGCTATACTGATTTTTCCTCTAAAATAATTATGGGAGCCAATATCCGAAAAACTGTGTTTTTACATGCTAGTTGCCTATGTAACAAAACAGATAAAACACTATATGTACAGTTAAAGCCAAAAAAATCTGGGCCCTTATTTGAGGTTACATAACTTTTTTTGTAAATTTGTTCTTTGTTGATCAGGCTTTTGATCTACTAATATTACTAACGATACACAGTAGCGTCGCCTACCTAATAATTTCCAATGAGGCTTTGAATTTAAGATTCAGAATTTTAATTATGATTCATTGAATAACAATAATCTAAACCTCTTGCCCAGATTTTTTTGGCTGTAATTGTACATATTCCTTTCTGAATAAAATGTATTTAAAGTGTGGCTGTACAATTTTCACTGTGAGCAACTGTAGATACAAAACATACATAAAACTAAATATCTAACATTTCTAGTAATGAAGAATTACTAATCTTACTATTTTAGAAATTTTCTTACAATATTTACTATTGTCTATAACCATTTTGGTGTTCAAATGAAGTCTTTGGTAATAACATAGTGCATCTTTTTTATTTTTTTCCCTAAAACGTATGATAGAGATAGAACATACGGTATACTGTGTGATAGGTTATTAAAACTCGAGAAGTGCAATTGAGATTCAAATATTAATTAAAATATAAAAATCTCTCACGCTAAATAATGTATATTGGATTTTATAAAAACAATCCTCAATTGGAAAAATGAATAAGGTAAAAATATGTATTGCTATGTCAAAAATTCGCAACATTTGGTGATTATTATCGGTTATATTTCTCTAGTCCACGTGGACTTTTAACACCTTTTATACAGCACAACAAATCAAATATTAGTATTAGGTATAAATTACCCCTTCCACTGTTAACACGTTATTGAAATGTATCTGTCCTTTTTACACTTATTTGTCAGTAATAAATGGAATGATTTTGACTACTAAACAGTGGTACGCCCATATCATATATGGATTCTTCCAAAGCGGTAAAACAGCCTTAACAAAAATTTACTTAAGGTAATGCAGCTCATTTTAAGTAAAAAGTTTATTTAACTCATTTTTCTTAGTGCGCTACTGCAAAACTATTGTAAATTGAAAAAGTGATTATTATGAAGATTTATTCCACAGTGTCTTCAGTTTTACATGGGAAGAATTATATATCAAATCCAGTTAAAATAAAACTGTATTTTCGAAATATTTTGATTACATGCATAATGATAATTTAGAACTAACAAGTTGAAAATGTTATTAATTGCATATGACGGGAAGAATCCATTACTAATATAAGAATTGTAAAAATGGCTTTTAGCGGATATCTCCAAAACAGTTAGAGGCAGCAGGTTACTCTTTCAGATATTTGTATTCTACCTTTTAATGACATACAAATAACATCAAAAGTTCTGTATGATCGGAAGTGGATATATGATTATCCTACAGATGTGCATAGCTTGCACAGGGAAATGCCTTTACCTTTATATTCCAAATACTTTTTGTCAAATATTTCTGTAACGGTTAGAGAGTGCGGGTTATTCCTTCATACATTTCTATTCTACTTTTTAATAAAACATCCATATACGTATAAAATTTGTAAAAAAAGCAGACACAGACATTTCTAGATTCATAAAATATCATATAAATACAAAGATTAGTTAAAGTTTCACAATTTTATTAATATCTTAACCTGACGATATTGTTTCGACACTTTATGTCATTATCAAAGGTAGATAATGACATAAATATCCACCTTTGATAATGACATAAAGTGTCGAAACAATATTGTCAGGTTAAGATATTAATAAAATTGTGAAACTTTAACTAATCTTTGTATTTATATTATATTTCATGATTATGGAGTTCGACAAAGGCTGGAGACAGTAAACGCTATATTTCTAGATTCACAAATGAACTTTCATTTGTTAAAAACACATACACATGTAATTATAGGCAAGTCTACCTTATACTGTGGTATAGTTACAATAAATATTTTATTAAAAAAAAACAATGAACACAAAATAAAATGAGGCTATCATTTGATTATGCCCCCCTAGAATATTTAGTATATTAATATATTTTCTGAGTATAGAGGGCATGGGAAGTCGTTTTAAAAATGGTTTCATCTACCGGAAATGAAAACCAAGGAAGTTGTGAATAAAATAACAAATGGGTCAATTTAGATGTAAATGATGAATGTTTGGTCCATTTCTTGGTTGACAGCTTTGTTTTAGGTTAGGTTAAGTCTAGTTAAGTTTAGTTAAGGTAAAAAGTTTTTTATAATCATAACTATTTAAGAAATAAATAAAAATATCCTTTTTCCTTGCCCTTTACTTTTAATTCGATGTTGTTTTATTGATTTTTAATTTTTTTAAATATTTTTTTAAATCAACAATTAATTTCTGGTGGTTAGTACCAACACCATTCAATTTCTCATGGTCTATATAGTCAGAAAATATATTAAAATACTAAATATTCCAGGGGGGCAGAATCAGATTTTTGCCTAAAATGATAATTTTTACTTCATTTGGAGAATGTTAAGAGATTATTCCGTTTAATTCATTGTTGAAGTTTTTATTAGTTTCGATTAGTTCACTGCTTGAAGTCTGCTCACTATTTATAAGTGAATCCTATAAAAATAAAAGAAACATCAATATTAATTATTAGTTCTATATTTAAGTAAGAGTTACTTACATTACATCCATCTTCATCTACATCTTCACAACTATCTGTGTCGCTGATTATTTCACCAAATATTGTTCTTTCTAAAATAATTATTAAGATTTGTGGCAAGTACTTAACATTATTATGTCACCAGTGTTGAACTGCAGTTAATCCCCCTTCTGGTACACTCGCTATACAGATCTGTTCGATGAACTAGGTTGACAGATGGCATTTTACATTTAATCTTTAATTTACATTCATATAAAATTCTATTTTTGATGAACAAAAATCAATGGTTATCCAACATTACTTGTTCTAATCTAAACTTTTACATCTAAACATCTGTATGGTCAGACTGTCAGCGTAGTGTATAATGCCATATAATGACTGTACTCTTTGGCACCTTACCCTGTCTTAAGTAGGTAGTTCTCTATCAATGCAATCATAAATAAAAATAAATTTCTCTAATTTCAACTATTTGGCTACAAAACCACAAAAGTAAAAACATAAGATTAATTTCCCAAAGGGACAGTTTATCAATCTCATGTATCTGAGCCGCGTTCGGTATTTCAGGTACTCGAAGAGCTCGGTTTCGATAGTATCCAATATTGTAAAAATTGTAAATACAGCTTTCAGAGGAAAAAGAATTGAAATACTGAATGCAGCCCTGATATATAAACATAAAACTTTAGTAAAGTTTTGTCCATAAGAATTTGTGTAACTAATTTCACCATGCCACTATAATTACACTTAAGATTAGTGTTTCACGAGAGTCTTGCATTTTTCTTGTTCTTGTCTTGTTCTTGCACAAATTGCAAGACAAGAATCGCAATCCGTTCCGCAAGACAAGACAATAATCTTTTCTGCAAGAATAGCAAGATTTCTTGCAGTCTTGATAAATACAGATTTTGAAAAGATATTGGTATGTTTGAATTATTATTGGCAGTGTTAGTCTAGATATACATATTATGAATTTATAATATATTTTATTTATTTATTTAAAAGCTGTTTTAATAAAACAAAAAAATATAAAAACAATATATAAAATATTTTTCCATTCCACTATTACACATATTTCTTAGTGGGGTAACTAATAAGATATCAACATTCAGGCGATTAGAAATCACTAATAAGCTAAAAGCTAAAACAATGAAAGAAAATATAGAAACGTAACTAAATGGCTATTATGTTTGATTATTTATTATAGTTATTAGTCATTGAAAACGTCGAACCAGGAATTAATGTATAAAGGCTTTGCCATCTTCAAATAAATCAGAGTAGACTTTTGTATGATTGCACTACACTATCAGTATCTTGCCCGTTTATAAGCAAAATATGCATTTTGTTCGCTACGCCATTTATCTGTCAGTAGATGTGTCCTTGCCTGTGTTAAATATTTTACCGATATTGACTACGCTTTATTGGTCTATACATACGATACGCGAAGTCAGATTGATCACTGACAATGAGGTTATGATTCATTAACAGAACGGCACAGCTAATTCCCCGAGTCGCAACAGTGTAAGAATGTCATGAAATGGGGAAGTCCCGTGTAAATTCCGACCGAAAATGTGCAAGTCTTGCAAGCAAGACAAGATTTTTGTTTGCAAGAATGAAGCAAGACAAGCGTTTATTTGAATTCTTGCCTTGTTTTGCAAGACAAGATAAGAAGTAGTCATACAAGACAAGAAATCTTGTCTTGTGAAACACTAATTACACTTAAGTTTTTCAATTTTAAGTTTCCTCTGTTCCCAGTATGCTAAAATGGACGATTTAATTTGTCTCATTTTAATAACTATCACTGTTCTTTTCAATAGATTTTAGTAAAATAATTCCACTTTTGTCATCATTTTTTTGATATACTACATTCACATAGTACTTGTGTTCTACAAATCAGCATTTCACATCTTATGTAAATAATAAGTATGAAATAAATAAAGATTATTAAAAAGTTTCACAGTATTTATTAAAATATAACCTGACAATATTGTTTCGACAGCTATGCTGTCATTATCAAAGGTAATATAAATATAAATAAACACGTCGCTAAGGTAGATACAAAAATAGGTAACTAGATAAAATAATAACAATCAGAATTAAATATCTAATAATGAAATAAATAAAGATTATTAAAAGTTTCACAGTTTTATTAAAATACAACCTGACAATATTGTTTCAACAGCTATGCTGTCATTATCAAAGGTAATATAATTCTAAACAAACACGTCACTAAGGTAGATACAAAAATAGGTAACTAGATAAAATAATAATAATAATCAGAATTAAATATCTAATACTTCCAGTAACGGAGAATTACTGAGCTCAAGTTATTCATTCATTAAAGGTACCCTGAGTTTGTGTTTGTATATCTCAAAGGCTTCTAAAATGTCTAATCTGCGTTTGTTATTACAAAAATGTAGGAATTTAATATTATTTTGAGGAGTCACTGTGTGATTTTGTTCTAAAAGGTGTTTGGCGTAATTCGATTTTTCAGGATGTTTATTTTTGTAATGACGTACGTGTTCTTTATATCTTATGTCAAAATTTCGAAGTGTTTGTCCAATATATACCGAATTACAAAAAGAACAATTTAAACGGTAAATGCTCGATTTCATGATATCATGTGTTCTGTCTTTAGCATTAAATAAAAATGAAAAAGTGTTAGTGTTGGTTTTAAATGTTATTTTATAATTGTTGGTTTTTCTTAGTATATGTGCAATTTTTTCTGATATTTTGCCAAAATATGGTATAGATATGTAATTTGTGTCTTCTGTTTGATTGTCAATGGGATATATTCTTTTGATAGCTAACCTATAATCTTTTTGTTTAATTAAAGTGTCAATCATGTTCGGATTGTAATGATTTGCATGTGCTAGTTGTTTAATGGCTGATATATCTTTGCTAAAATCTGATTTTGTTAGTGGAATAGTTAAAGCTCTGTGTTCTAATGATCTGTAGGCTGCTATTTTATGTGTATTATGGTGACAAGATTCATTTGGTATTGTTATGTCTGTTTGTGTTGGTTTTCTGTATACGGAAAGTTCAAATAGATTGTCTGCGTTAATCTTGATATTTAAGTCTAGAAAGTTTATAGCCCTGTTTTGTTCTGTTTCTAGTGTAAATTTTATATTAGGGTGGACACTTTTAATAAGAATTAAAAATTCATTGATAACCTCAAAAGAACTGTCAAAACAAGCTAAAATGTCATCAACATAACAAAACCAGAAGATAATGTGTTTAGAGAGGTTTAATTAAAATATTCATAGAAGACACAAATTACATATCTATACCATATTTTGGCAAAATATCAGAAAAAATTGCACATATACTAAGAAAAACCAACAATTATAAAATAACATTTAAAACCAACACTAACACTTTTTCATTTTTATTTAATGCTAAAGACAGAACACATGATATCATGAAATCGGGCATTTACCGTTTAAATTGTTCTTTTTGTAATTCGGTATATATTGGACAAACACTTCGAAATTTTGACATAAGATATAAAGAACACGTACGTCATTACAAAAATAAACATCCTGAAAAATCTAATTACGCCAAACACCTTTTAGAACAAAATCACACAATGACTCCTCAAAATAATATTAAATTCCTACATTTTTGTAATAACAAACGCAAATTAGACATTTTAGAAGCCTTTGAGATATACAAACACAAACTCAGGATACCTTTAATGAATGAACAACTTGAGCTCAGTAATTCTCCGTTACTGGAAGTATTAGATATTTAATTCTGATTATTATTATTTTATTTAGTTACCTATTTTTGTATCTACCTTAGCGACGTGTTTGTTTATAATTATATTACCTTTGATAATGACAGCATAGCTGTCGAAACAATATTGTCAGGTTGTATTTTAATAAAACTGTGAAACTTTTAATAATCTTTATTTATTTCATGATTATGGAGTTCCACAAAGTAAGGCTGGAAACAATAAACAAGATTATTTCGTCTTCGTTAGAAGAACAAGCCAAGTTATACAAGAAACTTATGATAAGACACGGAATCGCAAGTCAGAATGTTTGGTTTAACCAAGAATGTCTGAAACGTCAGGTTATTCCTAATTACGTAAACATCACTACCAGAACCAAGAATTTGATTACTGAAAAAGTGATTAGGAATGCCAAAAGAAGATGGCTCAAAGAAGAATCGAAGAAATGGTTTAGTATAAGAGACAATATGCACGTTTATATAAAGATACTCCATACAGAACTTACTCATAAATTACACAATATCCAATTTGACATCTTAGATTTTTACATTAGAGAAACCGTCAGTCACATTAAATTCAAAAAATACACCACACAGAAAAATAAACTTCATCGACTTGTACAACAAAAACGTACACTACAAAATAACCTTAATTGTCAGAACACTGCAAACTTTTATCCTCGTTTCATAAACTTGTCGAATATAACATTCAGTGACAGAGAAACACAATTTTTTAACAAAGGTTTCAAATTTTGTCCTTTTCCAAAATTTGAATGCGAAACTATACTTAAGAAAGATCATAATAACTATGCAAAATTCCAAATTTCGAATTTGTTAAAAGAGATGTCTTTGAAACAGGACAAAATGTACAACACATCTAACATATCACTTCTTCAATCTATAAAACAGAAAATCACAGAGAACAATCTAATTTCTGTTAAAGCAGATAAAGGTAACACTTTGATAATTCTTTCAAAAGATATTTACATACAAAAAGTTAATGAATTTATTAATAAAGAAAATTTAGAAACTTTAAACAAAAACCCAACCACAAAATTCCAAAAAGAAATAAAACAAGGTTTAGAAAACTGCAATATCTGCTTTTCAGAATTAGAAAAGCAACAAATCATTAATAAAAACCCACAAATACCTAAACTATATGGACTAGTCAAAACATATAAACAGAATATGCCAATAAGACCAGTTGTATCATATATCAATGCACCTAATCACATTTTATCAAAAAAACTGAACCAGATTATTAACACGATAGGTTACAAATCGAAATACTCTGTTAGAAATTCATTAGAATTAGTAGATAAGCTGCAAAACATACATCTTCCACCACATTCAAAACTTGTTAGTTTTGATATTTGCAACATGTTCTCCAGAATACCCCCACAAGAATGTATTCCTTTATTAGATAGTTTCCTGATCAATAGTAATATAGAATTAGTTAAAAGGTTAGAGTTATTCAATTATT
The DNA here is from genome assembly GCA_929113105.1 of Agrypnus murinus. Classification (NCBI taxonomy): domain Eukaryota; kingdom Metazoa; phylum Arthropoda; class Insecta; order Coleoptera; family Elateridae; genus Agrypnus; species Agrypnus murinus. The sequence continues at coordinate 54,125,626 of OV816025.1, forward strand.
TGACCTTTGTATAAGTCAAAATTATTTCACTTTTAATAACATAATTTATTTACAACAGGATGGATTCTCTAAGTCCTCTATTAGCTAACATATTTATGGACAAGTTTGAAGATCGAATATTTGAATTAAACCTCTCTAAACACATTATCTTCTGGTTTCGTTATGTTGATGACATTTTAGCTTGTTTTGACAGTTCTTTTGAGGTTATCAATGAATTTTTATTTCTTATTAACAGTATCCACCCTCATATAAAATTTACACTAGAAACAGAACAAAACAGGGCTATAAACTTTCTAGACTTAAATATCAAGATTAACGCAGGCAATCTATTTGAATTTTCCATATACAGAAAACCAACACACAGAGGCCTCGGAACCGGGGGGCTTGAGCCCCCTCGAGGACACTATAGAGGGGGCTGAGCCCCTTCCCTTTTCAATTGGGGATTTATTGCTAATTACATAATTATTACTCCTAGTAATTTTTCTTTTTAAACTATTTTGTTTTATACCAGCACTATACGTATTATACAGCATGAAAGAAATCCTGCAAACGTTTGCATAAACACATGCGGGGCGCATCGGTCGAGCTACTACCTGAATTCTAAGTAACAAGTCGCAAGCGGCAAATAAGTCATTTTAAGGGATGCAAAAGCATAAACGGTATGTCAGCATAAACAAAGCTGTAAATATATCGAGTGTTGGTAGATTAGATATAAGTAGCTGACATGGATCTTTCAACCAGAGGGCTAGGGCAACGTTTTGTAGGAATCGTTGTTCAGAAAGGATTAATTTGATCGATGGTTACTTGATAAAAAATGATAAAGACAATTACATTTAACTTGTTTTATTAATACTTTCTACATTAAAGAATTATTCACTTGAGCAAAGATTTAAGACATACTATATCTGCAAATTTTTAATTAATAGATCCCGCGTGACTGTTAAAAGGAATGAATTTATTTGAACTGCTTGCAAAATGATACGGTAGTAGCACTACCGTTTTGCAAGTGTTAAGTCGGCGGTACATCAAACAAAGATTTGTTTAGAAGGGATACCAGGACAGTTGTTGCACCCTTATTAATGACCAGACACGCCCCTGCCAAAGGTTTGGTGTTTTGTTAAAATCGTAAAAACTTAAAATCTTTACATAGTTACAAATGAACAAGAATAGGAAGTATAAATAACATAAACTGTCTTAAAATCTAAACGTTACAAGAAAACCGAATGTCGCCAAATCGCTTACACATAAAACAAACCCATATTATTGTTTTGTGTTAGGACCGAACACGCTTAATTTGTTAGTAGTCGTCCAAAATGGTGTGGAAGTGTTGTTAGTTTGTTACGATTACGTGTTTTATATTTTTTTAATAAAAATTAGGGTGACATAATTTTTTCGGAAAAAACTACTAAAAACACTTTATTAAAATATTTTGCCTCAGGACAATAAAATAATTGTAATAATTCATCCAAAGCAGTGCAAGAAATTACGTCTATTAGTAAGTAATTAAAAAAAGCATAAAATTGATGTTAACTTATAGCTACCTAATTTATTGCATTATAAAAGGTTTTTGAACATAGTCTGGTTATTGGTTTTAAAAAATTGTAATTATTACTTTCAAAAATTGTAAATTCTAAAATTTAGTAGAAATTCTACTTTCAAAATTAAGTTTTTAAATTTTATTTTAGGCGATCCTGGATACAAAACTAAGCTTAGCAATATTGCGGGCACTAGTCGTCATGAAACTCAAGACAATTTACCTATTAGATATTACCTCTAGATACGTGCCCAGTAAGAACTTTTTATTTCCAAAAAACGAAACTAATCGGTCGTATCAATTAAAATAGTTTCAAATGTTTCTTTGGCTTCATTACGATACTTCACGTAATGTTGTATTGTGTTATGAATGCATCAGAGCGTATAACGATGAAAAATGCCATACTGATATTCATAATATTGAATTAAGTTTCATTAAAATTGGATTCAGAAATTGGAAGAAGGCTAGGGAAAAGTTTCGGGTACATGAACGAAGTGCCTACCATGCTAAGTCTGTTCACAATAACAGTATACAAAATAAGGGAACTCAGATAATAAATCTCCTGAGTACTAAATCAAAAGCACAACAAGAGGAAGCTTACTGTGCTCTTGGTGTGATAGTCAGCTCTATTAATTATCTGGCTAGAACAGGGCAAGCTCTACAAGGGCAAACAATGAGTTCTGGAAACCTCATGGAGTTGGTTTAAGAACGTGCGAGAGATGTATCTGCTCTAAAAAATTGGTTGAATAGAAGAGATAAATGGCTAAGTGTAGACATTCAGAACGAATTAATAGAAATAATGGCACACTCTATAGAATGCAATATTATAAACGATGTTAAAAATAGCTACTTCTGGAGTATGATGGTTGATGGAACAACGGACATTAGTGGCAATGAACAATTTACTCTGTGTGTGAGATATGTAGAAAAACATACGTTGGAAATAAGAGAGAAATTTATAGGTATGTACAATCCGCCAGATTCGAAATCTGAAACACTTTTTTTGGTTATAAAAGATATGGCAATAAGACTTGGTCTTGAATTTGAAACATTACGTGGTCAGTGTTTTGATGGTGCTTCAAATATGTCCGGCCGCATATCTGGAGTCCGTCAAAGAATTAACGAAGTACAACCTAAGTTAGTTTATATTAATTTTGAATATACATAAAGAGTCTGCTGGTACTTTAGATCTTAATGAAGTTCAACGAGAATTTATACTCCGTACATCGGAACGTGGAGGTATGTTTGGTCTGGAATAATTAAAACTATAGTAGTTTGATACGCGAAAGCGATTTGCAATATGATACACAGTGTGTAAATAAAGTAAGGAATAAAATTCATATTTTTGTATTATCACTTTTCGGAAGAAAAGCTCGAACACATCAATTTTAGTTTTTTCCTGCGGATTTTATGAACGTCAATTTTAATTTTTTAGCGTACTACTATGAACCCTCTTACTTTTTACTAGAAATTAGAATTTCTAGAAGTTAGTAAGAGTACTTAAAATTATTATTTTTTGAATATGGAGGACCAAATATGATAACTTTCACGGAAATAATAATAATGTTGAATGTAAGCTCAATTGTCTTCCTTCAGTTTATATCATTGATTCTCCAAAAATACTAATTTTAAATACCACATATTGCTGAACTCAGAAAAAATATACTTTTCATTTTTACCAAAAAACTAAGGAGGCTCCATTTAAAAAATAAGTCGATGTCGTCATAGGTTACACAGTAGTAAGCTAAAAAAAATCAAAATTGACGCCTATAAAATCCGCAGGAAAAAATAAAATTGACGTCTCCTAGCTTTTCTTCCAAACAGTGATAATACATAAAATATGAATTTTATTCCTTACTTTATTTACACACTGTATTGTAGTTAGTAATTAATTACCAATATTTTTATTATTGGAAATATATGTACCTATACATGCTAAATTATTGAAATCATAATGTACAATATTACCTATGTTATTAGTTATTAGCTATTACCATAGAGTAATTATTACTCAGTATTCATTCGTTCGGTAAGAAATGAAATTTTTTGTTTTTAATTTAGATACAGGTTGATGTTTTTTGTTAAACATGCAGTAACAGTTTTGTTGTAAATGTTATGTATATTATGGCATACTTTCAATGTTAGAATATATTAGTTTTAAATTTATTATTGGTGTTTTATTATTAATTTAGTCAGAAACAGTGCGCCCCCCCAGAGTCAAAAGACTTCCGAGGCCTCTGCCAACACAAACAGACATAACAATACCAAATGAATCTTGTCACCATAATACACATAAAATAGCAGCCTACAGATCATTAGTACACAGAGCTTTAACTATTCCACTAACAAAATCAGATTTTAGCAAAGAGATTATTTAGATTTTATCAACCATTAAACAACTAGCACATGCAAATCATTACAATCCGAACATGATTGACACTTTAATTAAACAAAAAGATTATAGGTTAGCTATCAAAAGAATATATCCCATTGACAATCAAACAGAAGACACAAATTACATATCTATACCATATTTTGGCAAAATATCAGAAAAAATTGCACATATACTAAGAAAAACCAACAATTATAAAATAACATTTAAAACCAACACTAACACTTTTTCATTTTTATTTAATGCTAAAGACAGAACACATGATATGAAATCGGGCATTTACCGTTTAAATTGTTCTTTTTGTAGTTCGGTATATATTGGGCAAACACTTCGAAATTTTGACATAAGATATAAAGAACACGTACGTCATTACAAAAATAAACATCCTGAAAAATCGAATTACGCCAAACACCTTTTAGAACAAAATCACACAATGACTCCTCAAAATAATATTAAATTCCTACATTTTTGTAATAACAAACACAAATTAGACATTTTAGAGCCTTTGAGATATACAAACACAAACTCAGGGTACCTTTAATGAATGAACAACTTGAGCTCAGTAATTCTCCGTTACTGGAAGTATTAGATATTTAATTCTGATTATTATTATTATTTTATCTAGTTACCTATTTTGGTATCTACCTTAGCGACGTGTTTGTTTATAATTATATTACCTTTGATAATGACAGCATAGCTGTCGAAACAATATTGTCAGGTTGTATTTTAATAAAACTGTGAAACTTTTAATAATCTTTATTTATTTCATGATTATGGAGTTCCACAAAGTAAGGCTGGAAACAATACACAAAAAAATATCTAATACTTCCAGTAACGGAGAATTACTGAGCTCAAGTTGTTCATTCATTAAAGGTACCCTGAGTTTGTGTTTGTATATCTCAAAGGCTTCTAAAATGTCTAATTTGCATTTGTTATTACAAAAATGTAGGAATTTCATATTATTTTGACAAGTCATGGTGTGAGATTTTGTTGTAAAAGGTGTTTGGCATAATTAGATTTTTCAGGATGTTTATTTTTGTAATGACCTACATGTTCTTTATATCTTATGTCAAAATTTCGAAGTGTTTGCCCAATATATACCGAACTACAAAAAACAATTTAAACGGTAAATGCCCGATTTCATGATATCATGTGTTCTGTCTTTAGCATTAAATAAAAATGAAAAAGTGTTAGTGTTGGTTTTAAATGTTTTTTTATAATTGTTGGTTTTTCTTAGTATATGTACAATTTTTTCTGATATTTTGCCAAAATATGGTATAGATATGTAATTTGTGTCTTCTGTTTGATTGTCAATGGGATATATTCTTTTGATAGCTAACCTATAATCTTTTTGTTTAATTAAAGTGTCAATCATGTTTCGGATTGTAATGATTTGCATGTGCTAGTTGTTTAATGGTTGATATCTCTTTGCTAAAATCTGGCTTTGTTAGTGGAATAGTTTAAAGTTCTGTGTACTAATGATCTGTAGGCTGCTATTTTATGTGCTTTATGGTGACAAGATTCATTTGGTATTGTTATGTCCGCTTGTGTTGGTTTTCTGTATATGGAAAATTCAAATAGATTGTCTGTGTTAATCTTGATATTTAAGTCTAGAAAGTTTATAGCCCTGTTTTGTTCGGTTTCTAGTGTAAAATTTATGTTTTGGTGGATACTATTAATAAGAATTAAAAATTCATTGATAACCTTGAAAGAACTCTCAAAACAAGCTAAAATGTCATCACCATAACGAAACCAGAAGATAATGTGTTTAGAGAGGTTTAATTCAAATATTTGATCTAACTTGTCCATAAATATGTTAGCTAATAGAGGACTTAGAGAATTACCCATAGGTAAACCATCTTTTTGTAAATAAATTATGTTATTAAAAGTGAAATAATTTTGACTTATACAAAGGTCAAATAATTAACTCTAACCTTTTAACTAATTCTATATTACCATTAATCAAGAAACTATCTAATAAAGGAATACATTCTTGTGGAGGTATTCTGGAGAACATGTTACTTTTACTAATCTTTATTTATTACATAAAGAATAAGTAATGAAATATAATCCATAGCTGAAAAGACTATAATGCATCCCCATGAAATTTTTCTCAGAGCCGAAAAGCATTTCTCAAATTTAGACACGAGCTAATGTCTAAGATGGCTTGCTCAGTAAGTACATGTCTTTATAAACCTACTCTATACTGAAGAGTAGATTAATATGTACCTTTACTGCTAGGCCAGCCAGACTGATTTCTGCATTATTAAAATCAGTTTTCTTTGTTGAGAAAAATTAGAAAACGTTTCTTCTCAAATAAGGAAGTAAAAGAAATTGTCGACACATTAAAAACTTTAACTAGAGATAAAGTTCCCAGGTTTATATCCCCATATGATTACCCCAGATATAATAATTGGTGCTATATATAATTAATGACCACAGAAAGTAGTCTAGCCAACATAAAATCAAAAGAATAATTATAAATGTAACTCGGTATGTTTCGCAACTTGCAATCAATCAATACTTACCATTGATTGTTTTCTGGTATAGTTCATCACAATATATCTCAAATTTTGTGGAAACCTACAGAACGGATAGTTTTAATAATATATTTTAACATATTTTAGATTCTTACTGCCTCATTGTCAGCTCTAAGTAACCACAAAACTTCTTTTTCAATTTCAGCCACTTCTTCAAGATCTTCTTTATTTTTAAGAACTTTTCGAAACCTCTGTTTTCGAACATTCTTTAAAGGGGGTGTTATTCCATGTGGATAAGCATGTCTTTTATTTTTTGTTAGTTTGTTGTTTGTTAGCTTAGAGTTACTATCAGAATCGTCTTCTTCTATATCTTCAAATTCATCTTTTTGGCAAATTAGCATTTGACTTATATCCGCAGCCTTAAATAAGTGCACATTGTCTACAGTTTTGTATGTTTCTATAATACAAGGCAAATCGACAAGCTTTGCATGAAGCCGATGCTTCCTCACTTTTAAAGTACCTTTACGAAGCTCTTTCTCAGTTTGATTAAAATTTATGGATAAATATTTTTTAAACTTTTTAGGTTTGACTTCTTTTAAAGCATTTTTTACAAAATCAGCATGGGCCTACAATAAATATAAAGAGTGATAGTAAAAAAAGTATTTCATATTAACCTGAGGTAGACGTAGTATAATTTGATCTTCCAATTCAATCTTTTCTTCTCCATTGTAATGCGAATTGTTGTCTTCCATTTGTACAATCCTATGCTTTACTAAAAGTAAATAGTGTGTTAATTGATATATAAAAAATAAATACTTTACTATACTCGCTATTTTGTAGTTTTATTTAGGAATATCCTTTAATAGTTAAAGTTTAGAATAATGGAGTAATGACAAATAAATATCGCAGGAAAAATCAAATTTGAAATTTATAACTACAAAAGTTTTGTATTTTTCTACTGGTAGCATTGCTCCTCTCTACCCATTATTGTTACGTGCACTACCAATGCATACCAGCAACAATGGGGAAGACGCACGTATTTTCTTTAATTTTTGTATTCGTTCGTTTTGGTTAGAAAAATATTTCTAGATAAGCGAAATTTGTAAAAACGCTTAATTTACTTGAAAAATTAAATTTAAAAATTCTCCTCATTTGGCCTTGAGTTACTTCCCTCAAAGCTATAAGATGTAAAAAAAGTAGGTACCGCTATGAATGAGAAAAAGCAACATTGACTATCTACTCATCGTTAGATGGCACTGATGAAAACCAATAAATAAAGTCACTAAATAATACCAATAAATTGAATTTTGAATTATATTAACAGAAATATTTTGAACCACTTTTATTATGGCAGTTAATTAAACAGCAGCATAACGTACATTATTATATTAATTATTCGTTAATAAGTATTTGAACTTGAAAATAAAGCATTTTTTCCACTACTAGCTATGAAGTTGACAATTATTGCGTCTCCTAGCCAACTGAGAAGTTGAATTTCTCTAGTAGTGGTTAATAATTTTTTCTATTATTAACCTAGGTTAATAATGGATAAATTCAAATGTTTTGAGAATCCAGGGATAGTTGTTTAACAAAAACTTGTGCAACATAATTTTGCATACCCAGGAGATTGTCTTTAACGTATTTGCTGCTTGAAATTACCTAACACGATAATTACAAACGTTGTTTGAAAATAAGTTTTATTAGTGGAAATGTCAATCTGCATCAGACTACTTGATTTTTGTTTTATTAGTGGAAAGGCGAATTTGCATTCCTGTGCTACTTGATTTTTACAAGAAAAATTTTAATTTTTAATTTTTGCCTTAAATTTTGCTAGTAGTGGAAAAAATAGTATATACACCACGGTGGTGAAGACATTAATAGGCCTCGCACCTTATTCCGCTCGGGGCAAAGCCCCTCGCGAAATAATCTTGGTGCTCGGTCAATAATAACAGTCTTCACCACCTTGGTGTATAATAGTTATTTATGTATTAAGGGCATAATCTATTAGATTATGGCATGAGAGAATGTTTAAAGCCCGACGAAGGAGGGCTTTTAATTTCTCGAGGGCCATTATCTTGATTATGCCCGTGGTACATACAACGTTTTATTTTATTTTGCTTCATGGAAAGGATAATTGCAAGCAATTGCACATTTCATTTTGAAAAAATGTAATAGTTATAATTATTTATTAAAATTGTTAGAACTCTATAGAAACGTTTTCTTTGTATCTTAGCAACTTTATACACCCTCGGGCTAAAAAAGCCAAATTACGCCCGCAATTGAGTGCCAATAAAGACGATTATCATGTCAAAATAAAATAATATACTATTATGCACAGATGCATTATAATTAGACTATTATTGCAAGACTCATCTAAACATAAACGTCTTTTTATGGCCCAAGGGCCTCTTTATGGTCAGACGGGCAATAACGAAAAGTCAATTAAAAGTCAGAAGTTTTTTTGTAGAACTTTATTGGTTCTTAATATAATTTGTAAACTTATCACCAATGAAAATAAACTGAAATTAAATATTTTGGAATAGTAACTATAGTAACGAACTTCGTATAATCACATTAGTATACGCACAGCTGCTTAATGTACCTACGTACTCATTTAATTATAATTTTACACAATAATAGATTTGACATTAAAAACTTAATCTGTGCATAAAATAGTGCATGTATAGCGGGCATAACTTGCTTTTAGGGCCCTACAGCCTTTTCCTAGCCCTCGGCTGACGCCTCGGGCTAGAAATAACGCTTCTGGCCATAAAAGCTTCATTATGCCCTTAACACATAATAGTTATTTATGGTACAAGTGAGTTAAGTAAGATATTATCCACGAACGAAAAATTTACCCTCGAGGGCCGGCAGGCCCGAGAGGGTTAATTTTTCTGAGTGGATAATATCCTTAACTCACGCGTGGCATACAAAATTTTATCCAACACCTCTTTATTTAAGTTTAAACATCGAATTTGCAAATGTATAGTTAGTCTGTAGTTTTGACGGTAATACTCTAGCACGATGACTGGATTTTAATAATTTTAAGTAACGTAAGCCGGTGATTGGTTGTTATGTTTGAAGGAGTGAGTTTTTTAAAAATAACCCACGTTGCTAGGGGCAACGTAGGTTATAATGTAACATAAGCGTAAACAATCACTTTCCTTATTTAAAATGGCCATAGTAAACATGGTATTTATATAGAGGAGTTGGATAATAGTTATTTATGGTACAAGTGAGTTAAGTAAGATATTATCCACGAACGAAAAATTTACCCTCGAGGGCCGGCAGGCCCGAGAGGGTTAATCTTTCTGAGTGGATAATATCCTTAACTCACGCGTGTCATACAAAATTTTATCCAACACCGCTTTATTTAAGTTTCAACATCGAATTTGCAATGTATAGTTAGTCTGTAGTTTTGACGGTAATAAATTCAATACTCTAAGACGATGACTGGATTTTAATAATATTATGCAATGTAAGCTGGTGATTGGTTGTTATCTTTGAACGAGTGAGTTTTTTAAAAATAACCCACGTTGCTAGGGGCAACGTGGGTTATAATGTAACATAAGAGTAAACAATCACTTTCCTTATTTAAAATGACCATAGTAAACATGGTATTTATATAGAGGTGTTGGATAAATAACTATTTTCAAACTGACGGGTAATACAGGACTCTTAACTGTTACATTATCACCAACAGTGGGTCGTCTTTGTGTGATGTAACGAAGTTTAATCCATTAGAGGACAAAAGTATTGCATTTTAAATTTATTTATCCAACACCTCTATATAAATACGATGTTTACTATGGTCATTTTAAATAAGTAAAGTGATTGTTTACTCTTATGTTACATTATAACCTACGTTGCCCCTAGCAACGTGGGTTATTTTTAAAAAACTCACTCCTTGAAAGATAACAACCAATCACAAGCTTACGTTACTTAATATTATTAAAATCCAGTCATCGTGGTCGAGTATTACCGTCAAAACTACAGACTAACTATACATTGCAAATTCGATGTTTAAACTTAAATAAAGAGGTGTTGGATAAAATCTTGTATGGCATGCGCGAGTTAAGGATATTATCCACTCAGAAAAATTAACCCTCTCGGGCCTGCCGGCCCTCGAGGGTAAATTTTTCGTTCGTGGATAATATCTTACTTAACTCAATTGTACCATAAATAACTATTAAATTTTCAAGGTTTTCAAAAATTAATTACTTAAAATTGGTAATTGTTTAATGCATTTATAACTAATATTCTAACTAATTTAGTAATGACGTTTACGAAAATTCAAGAATTTCCTCAATTGACGACATATGTGTCTTCCCTATTGACGACGTTAAATCCTGGCGTGTATTTTATCTACTACGCTAAATTAGGTACTATACACCGTGTCCAAGTTAAGAATGCACAGTATGGGGATCTTGAAAACGGTAAAAGATACAGGTTGGCTTAAATTAGGAAAAAGTTGCACTATTTAGAGTATGTTTACATGCCGATCGCAGAAATCCATAATTGTTTATCGTTTTTGAAATTTTCCAAAAAATGCAATTTTTCGGATTTTCGATTTTTCCAATTTTTGTATTTATTTTAAAAGATATTAAAAAACTAATGACACTTTGTCGTTGTCACTTTTTAAGCTCTACAAAATGGCGTCTTCAGATTTTTTATCCGATGTTTCATCTTCGAGAAATCATCATCAACTTAATTTTTTTATATGGCCACAAAAGTAGAAACACCTTGTATACGGTAGCATTTTTTATTGCAAATTCAACGATGTATCACACATTATGCTTCTAAAGCCAAAAAACAGAGAAAAATGAATTTTAATATTTTTTTAGATGCTTAATCTAGTAGGCATTGGAAAAAGAATTCAAAGATTATTGCTAGTGTTCAAATAAGTTCCCATTATTTTCTAGACACAAATACAGCCTAGAAAAAACAGGTGAATTTAAAACATGGTCTAACACTTCTGCCGAGAATGTAAGTATTGTTTTTTTTTACTTTTTAAATAGTAGGCATTGGAACAATTGCAATATTTCTATTTGATCTGTCACATTATTGTTAAAAACGTTCTAACGTATTTTGAAGTTGTTTGTTTTGTTTATAAGAAGTTAAAGTGTTTTAATTTATTTGTGTTACGATGGAAAGAGGAAATTTCACAAACGAAGAAAAATTTGATATGTTGACGTGTTACATCTTGTGCCACAAAAATTGTGTAGCTGCTGAGCAGATGTATTCTGATAATTATCCTGAACGAAGACAACCTGAGAAATCCATGTTTAGACGTTTGGTATCTAATTTAAAGGAATTTGGTTCATTCAAAAAACCACTTTCATCTCGTAAAAAACAATCCAACGAAGAAAAAGCGAATACTGTTCTACTAGCCGTTGTTGAAAATCCTGAAATATCCACAAGACTAATTGAGCGTCAGACTGGGGTAGCTAGATCTACAGCCCACTTCATTTTACAAAAAAATAAATTTCATCCATATAAATTTAGAATTTGTCAGGGTCTTAGACCTGGTGACGAGAGAAGGCGAGCAAGTTTTTGTGAATGGTATACCAGAAAATGTCAAGAAAATCAAACTTTTCCTTTTCAAGTAATTTGGTCTGATGAAAGCATGATAACCAACAATGGCATTTTCAACCGACGTAACAAACATTAATGGGCAACAGACAATCCTCATTTAAAAAAAGATGCAAGGCATCAACACCGATTTGGATTTAATATGTGGATAGGTATTTTAGGTAGCAGAATAATAGGACCCTTTATTTATAACAACAATTTAAATTCCGAGCGGTATCTTGACCTGCTGCAGACTGATTTGGAAGACGCCTTGGATGGATTACCTCTAGCAATAAATAACAACTGCTGGTTTCAGCATGATCGTGCCCCAGCACATAACTCAAGAAATGTACGGGAGTATTTGTCGCAGAGGTTTCCTGAAAAATAGATTGGAATTCACAGTGAAGTAGCTTGGCCAGCCCGATCACCAGATTTCAGCCTGTTAGACTTTTTCCTGTGGGGTTATGTAAAAAATCAAGTGTATGACTCAACTTTTGAAACTGAAGAACAATTATTGGCATCGGTTATAGCAGCAGTTCTCCAATCTCCTCAGAAATGTTAGCCAAAGTTTTAAATTCAACTGTACAAAGAGCATACTTGTGTCTAGAAAATAATGGGAACTTATTTGAACACTTGCAATAATCTTTGAATTCTTTTTCCAATGCCTACTAGATTAAGAATCTAAAAAAATATTAAAATTCATTTTTCTCTGTTTTTTGGCTTTAGAAGCATAATGTGTGATACATCGTTGAACTTGCAATAAAAAATGCTACCGTATACAAGGTGTTTCTACTTTTGTGGCCATATAAAAAAATTAAGTTGATGATGATTTCTCGAAGATGAAACATCAGATAAAAAATTTGAAGACGCTATTTTGTAGAGCTTAAAAAGTGACAATGACAAAGTGTCATTAGTTTTTTAATATCTTTTAAAATAAATACAAAAATTGGAAAAATCGAAAATCCGAGAAATTGCATTTTTTGGAAAATTTCAAAAACGATAAACAATCATGGATTTCTGCGATCGGCATGTAAACATACTCTAAATAGTGCAACTTTTTCCTAATTTAAGCCAACCTTTATCTTTTACCGTTTTCAAGATCCCCATGCTGTGCATTCTTATCTTGAACACGGTGTATACGAGGGTCATCTTTGTTCAACTATAAATACATACAAGAAATTATTAGTAATCACAAATCACGTGCGCGAAAATGTAAAATGCATCTAAAATTATGCGAACGGTACGCTGTAGAAGCTCGGTTTCGTGTTTCAAAATATACGACTTCCTGAAAAAAGTTAAATTATGAAGCACGGTACCTGAAAAAATGGTTTACTTCCGCTAACCACAAGTAACCATTGCAACCGCAAAAATCGTGATTATTTGCGGTTAGTTACTAAAACTTTGAATTCAACAGTAGTATGGCACAAAACACACCTACGAATAGAACGAAAAGATTCACGTAAAACATTAAAGCCGAGTTTCATTACGCCATCTATCGTCAGGCCGTCAACTAACACCCAAGCGGCAAATTTAAAAATATTTTAACTGGTGCTGTTAGAAGCTTTGAAATTAAAACAAAAATATTAATTTGCTCAAATGCTTAATTTAAATCTCTTAGCTGAAGTCTTAAATTAAATTGAAATAAGTACTTGTGTAATTCTCGATACCAATAACAAATAAAAATACAAATTTATTATATCTCTTTTATTTATTTAAGTGAACTCTGGACAAATTTCCTCAATTTGGTTTTTATTTCCAGTACAAATAATATTTAGTTTTTTAATGTAATTAAAGATACACTTACAGAGTTACAAAACTTTTACATACATAGGTACCTATGTATGTTTCACATTCTTTTCGGAGGAAATACTTTGAAATTTAAATCAATTTTACATCGTAGAAGAGAGGTTATTCTTAATGCTAAATAGTTTTTATAATTTACAGTTTCAGTAGCCCATACATTTTAATAATATTTTTAATTAAATTAATATTAGCATATTTAAGTTTTTGTACATTACTATTTTTGGTTTCCTATGGCAAACATCCATTGTATAAAATGGTCATACGACTTTCTAGGATTCGGCAGTTGAAAAAAAGTAACTCCTGTGTTATGGCGTCTCATAACAGAACAGTATTTTTGTTTTTGTAATTCTGAGAATAATATAAGTATTCTAACTGTATTTATAAAACGTCCTTTATTGCTTTTTGTACTCGAAACATTACAATTTACCAGTTCTTCTTTTTGGCATAATTTTTCCATTACTGCTACTAGCGACTAGTAGCGAAAAATCCTAAAGATCTTGCCTAAATAATAAACACTAAAAACTGAAAAATTATGATTGTTAAAATACAAAAACTATTTGAGAGAACTAGAACTTGAATTACCTGTACTTTGAAAGAATAAATGTATAAATATTTTAAACTGGACCTTCTTCACCACACTTTTTTGAATTCAAATATTTTGATAGCTAATAGCCCAGGAGCTGGCGACCAAAAAATGTAAGAGTTTTGTAAAGGCTAATATTTTAATATTAGCTTATATTGAGGGTGTAAATAAATATCCTACACAAAATAAACTCGGATATGGGGACAGTCGGCGTCAGCGCAGTTTGAAAGTTGTAACAAGAAGTAACGACTGCTGACCAGCTCGGTTCTATCAAAATGAAGTCTGACTGTTTTTTTAAGAAACTATATTCAATGAATTAACACTGTACCAAATTCCAGCTTTTTCGAATCACTTCTTTACATTGACCTCATTTTGAAGACATGCAACCACAGCATTGGTGCTGATGCAACTCGTTCGACCATTACGCTCCCTGATGACTGTTTTTCCAGTTTTTTATTACATAAACTGCTTAGTGATCAATTTTCAGCTTTTAGAAAACACTTAGATGACGCTACTTCTTGTTACAACTTTCAAGCTGCGCTGACGCCGACTGTCCCCATATCTGAGTTTATTTTGTGTAGGATATTTATTTACACCCTCAATATAAGCTAATATTAAAATATTAGCCTTTACAAAACTCTTACACTTTTTGGTCGCCAGCTCCTGGACTATAATAAGTGCTCGGCGACAGCGTTTCAGCGAACTGCTAAAACCGCCAGAAACAAATACTAGGCGATAGTCCCTCGATGCTGAGTCCCTCTGTAATAAATATAACATATTTTTGTTATAAAGGACTCTACTAAAACATGGCCAACTGCATCAATAAACCCCCGGCCACGGGTTTATTGATGCAGTTGGCCATGACTAAAATAGAGTTCCTTTATTCCTTTATGATAATATTAAATAATAAAAATAAGAGTTGGGACATGTATGATGCCGGATTTTAATTGGTTGGATCCAATGTCAAGGAGTACATGATCTTAATAGTCTGACACTTTGTTTTTTAGATTCTATAACAAAATTTACATTACTTTACATCCTAATACACATTTTTCTTTATATTATTAAATTAGCTTAATAATAATATGTATTTTTTATTAGTAAATAAATATTAAGAGTATTATAATAATGTTGAATCAAAGAATTTATTGACATCGATCTTCATATTTTGTCAAGAAACATTTGTCAAATCAAACAACTGAAAGTTGATAGGTGAAAATACTTCATGAGAAATCAAGTCGTTCTTGACATTGGATCCACATGTCCTAACTCTTATCTTATATAACCTATTATTATTATATAGGAACTCTAGACTAAAACTACTGACGATGCCATCTAGTTATAGGGGGAAACACTACAACACGAACATACTTGATGCAATTTAAGCTTTCGCCCCCTGTAGTATCGTTAATCTTAAAAAAGTTTGACCTTAAAAAAGTTTTACCTTAAAAACGTAAATTAGCAAACGAATAAAGGAATTATCTAAAATGTTGAAAATATTTTGGACTTCGAATAGTTTCTGTAAAAAGCAATAAAATAATCTCGATCCGTTTTTCGGTTCTATTGATACCCTTGACGTTTATCCAGCTGTGTACTTATTTAACTTTGTTGGAATTTATTTGGTTAGTTTGTGAAGTATGAATATTAACTTCCAATAATAATTATAAAATTTCGATAAATCTCATGCAATTCTTGCCGCCCTAGGCCTTGGCCTATTGGTTAATCTCGCACTGACAACTCTGTGGTAAACCACGGTATGACTCTTACCAGTTTATACGTTATTAAAAGTTGCCTTATATCATTCTAACCAACAAAAGTTGTAAAGAAAACCCTAACCTATAAATTTGTTATTTGTAATTGTTTGACAGAAATTATTTATTAATATTAAAATGAACTGCCTACGAAGATCAATATGCAAAAGAAATATTACCAGACTAATTCGATTTTATAGTAGAGATTTATATGAGCCTGATTATTTAGAGGTAAATAAATAGATTAAAAACTTTTAAATTTCTCTTTACTAATTTAATGCATTCTTCAGTCCCTGAAGCCAAAAATACCTCTATATGAATTGATAAATATTCAACTTAAAGGATATGACTATCCTGTTTTAGAAAGTTTCCAAAAGTGTGTGCATCACATTGCTAAAAATATGGATGTAGATGTAGAAGATTGTTGGGCTACGCCAGCTAAACATGAACAAATTAAAAAATATAAACCAAAAAGTGAAATAGTGAATGCACAGTATGACTTAAAGACATATGAACGCACAGTGCAACTTGCAAATATATCAACATTACAGGTATAAAATCTGCGAAACTTGAAAATTGATTGTAGTTGTCTTTGAGCTGCTGTTTTTGTATTCAAGTTTTTGAAATTTATTGTAATTACAAATTTTATATTTTAGTTATCCACCTTGTTACGAGCTGTAGAAGCTGCTACACCAGCAGGCATTACGGTGCAAGTCTTTCCACATGAGGAAGAGCATGAAGAAGTTAGATATGTACCTGACCATGACTTAATAAAACTAAAACAAGAATTAGACCACATGGGAGGTGCTAGGAAAAAATAGATTTATTGTTTGTAAAGTTAAATAAATATTTTGTTTGTATTTACTCTAATGAACTATTTTTAAAATCAGATTAATCAGAAAGAAAAATTAGTTTGAATGTAAGGTGAACAAGGCATCACAAATCAGCACTACATTAATTCAATAATATCCATTTCTGCTTATGTATACAATGCTCTTATACAATTGCGTTCTTTATCAGTAGACACTGGAGCTAAAATACCAACATACATTCCATCAATAGCTTTGTTCGCTTTGGTACTAATTCTAGATTAATTCTGAAGGTATTTAGAATAAATACTAAACGATTTATAATTTTTATGTTCAATTCTGCATTTATTCAGGATTTTATATTTCCACAAACGTGTTTAACCCTTTCGCTGCTTTTAACATATAGATACGTTTTGCAAGTGCGTGCCCGTACTGCTAAAGATGTATCTATACGATTTCGGTTTTCCCAGCTTGCTTTCAACATATTTATACGATTATCTGGTGGGGGCCAGACTTGAAGGCCAACCCAAGAGAGTAAACATTTGTCCGCGCCAATAAAAAATTGTTTAGTGCACTTCTCACTGCAAGGAAGGTTGTACGTAGGTCTTACGATGGCGGTTATAATAAAGCATTTCTTATCTTTTCATCAGAAAAATAACTAATTACTAATCTTTCTAAATTTTTTTTTAATACTACATGAAAGCCTATTGTCTTTTACATATAATCACATATTTCTAAAAAGATATAAAGCTCGATATCTCTTTATGAATTTTTTTGTGAGAAGCTGCATCGCGCTGAAAAATCCGCCGCACTGGAGACTCGACAGTGGTCCGTGACCACCGCACGGAAAAGGTTAATACTACTGCTTCAATTGTTCAATTATAGAGGTTAGAGTTAAAATTGTTTACCTTTCTTAAAATGTTTATTTATCATTATTTCCTTTAGCTTTTTGCAGTTCGGTTCATAACTGTATCGCTGCCTTATAAAAATAATATCTTATCATTTTAACTGTATTAAATTATGTATATATCATAAAATAAATGAAGAGTCAGCCGTAACAAACGAATTTTAACAGCAACACGAACTGGCAACAGACTACACTGTTGTTACATGGCATACTGTAAATTCACACTTTCAAAACCAGCATTTCAGGAGTCTGTTTAAGAATACTTTATATCTCTATGACACCAACACCTTCCAATAGGGATATACTAACGTTGTTTTTACAGCAATACCTCATTTCAGCAAATTTAACATATAACATTGTTACGGCCGACCCTTCAAATTAGGGACGCAGCGTTTAAACGTGTAAACGTTTAGTAGTAAATAAACGTTTTAATATAAAAATACACATTTAACCGCGTATGTGTATGTGAAAGTTTTTTCAACGTAACATCAATAGTATACGGCAAACAATAATCTCATTAGAGCTAGAAGGCAACAATTTGCTTTCTCCGCGGCTATTAGTCATTCGACGTTCAACCCGATACGGGGTACTTGATTAAGGTAATAATCCAATCAAAACACACATCATCGTAGTTAAAAAGTAGCGACTTTAGTGTACGCAAAAATACTTCACATAAAACAGCGTTTATTAGATTTATTTTTGTACCTTGCTGAATTTGCTAAAGTGTGTCTGAAATAAACTGTCGCAAGGACGTAAACAACCATAATCGATACCATTGGTCGGCGCGCACGCGTTCTCTTTAACGGTTAAGCTACTTTACCTACATGAGGAAACATGTATATGCAATCAGTTCTCGTTAACGTTTATTTTGTTAAATTTATTTTGTAATTGCCCCTTTTTAGGGCAAACACCTCTTTTAAACTAGGCTTTGTTAAGTTTAAATAGCACGTGACGAGTCTGATTTATTTGTGGTGTATTTAATTTTCATCAGTATCATTTTCCATTCCATATTACCCTGAAACCGTAAGAGCGCGTTAAGCGCACATGGTTTTCAAACGCGCATCATCGTAAATGAAGCTTCAAGGGTCAGCTAACTTCAAGTTTATTTACGTCTTGTGACAGCTTATTTCAGACGCACTTCGCGATTTATCCCATCGGAGTCTTTCTGTATATTCTCTTAACAGTTTTTATTAGTGGTGGTAGACGTAAACTAACGTGAGTCGTCTGCTTTATAGCGCGTATAAATTAAAAATCTAAACAGGATTATAGAGAAATGGTTTCATAAATCTTTCTGGGGAAGCGTTTAAGCGTGTAAACGTTTAATTCTTGATGGTTAAACGTTTATTTTATTAAACGTTTGTTTCATCCCTATTTCAAATGTATAAAATTTTTAGAATTACCTTGGTTTATTTAGTAAATAACATGTCTGGAGGAAAATGTAACAATAAGAAAAACAATTCTTGTTAAGATCTTAGGATGTATAAAATATTTTCGGAACTAATCCCGAATTAAACAATTGTGTTCCACGAACCAAGAACTTTTTGTTCGGGACATATAATTTTCTTACTGCGATCAATCAAACTTAAATTGCGGATATGTCTGATACCTGAATTCGTTCAGGATTGGTACCGGGAACAAAGCTAATCACTCCTAATACACCTTCGAGATCCCACCTCATATAAAATCCATTTTACTACTGGTTCAGTTGGGAATCTTACTCATCGGGGCATAAGAACTGTTGTAATTAGTTGGCAAATACTTGGAATGCAATCACTAATAAGTCAACTGATTGCAGTACAAAGTGAGTGGTATACCTACGGGATTTTTTGTAAGAAAAGAACTATTGCTAATAAGTAAATGTAATTGGAGCCTTTGTAATTTAAAGCCCTTATAATGTAAAGGTGTATAGCATTGTTTTGCATTTTTAAATTACTGGTAAAACGATCATCTGCCTTACCTATAACCTAGAGAAATGGTCGTGGGGCCTGAATTTTACATTTTAGCCGAACCTTTAAATCTAATTTATTTAATTAAAACCAACAGTTTGATATTATTATAGCTTTAGTTTTTGAAATATTAAGTTTTAGCCTAGTTTTAACCAATTTGTTATATTTCTCAAATCTGAATTTACCTTTTTTTCACGAGGTTAACATCAGTGTCCAAAGCTGTTATTAAGGTATCATCTGCAAAAAGATTAATATCGCAAACATTAAGTTGTGTGTCTATATAATTTATATATGAATAATAATGGACCTAAGATTGACCCTCGTCGCATCCCCAGATTGCATTGACTTCTCGATGAATTAATTGACTTCATTAAACCTGGTAATTTTATTCTATTAGTTAAATTACTGCTAAACCACCTATTGGTTGAACCTTTAATGGCATATCTTTCCATTTTTCGTAATAAGATATCCTTATCAATTGTTTCAAATGCTCATTTTAAGTCCAAAGAGACTACCACTATTTCCTTATGTTTATTTATTTGTTCCTTCCATTTTGCTATGCTATGCTTTTATAAAACCTGTTTGGTTTTTAATGGGTAACATATTTAAAGGCCTAAACTCGTCACACTATACCTAAACCATAAATACAAGGAATGACTCATCACAAATCATCTAGGCGACAGCGGGGGACTCCCAACACTTTAGTGCATTCCATCTCTCTGTCTCTATTGTTTACTTCTTTCTTTTCATATATTCGTTATACAATAGAGAGAGATGGAATACAACAATGCATTGAAAGCAACCCGCTGTCGCCCAGGTGATTTGTGATGATTCATTCCTTGTATTTATGGTTTAGGTATAATTCCTAGATTTTTCGGTACCGGAATAACTAGCCGTTTGCTAATTCTGTGGAAATTTTGAAGTTTCAAATGATCTATTAATTATGTTTACCAACATGTCCCCTATAATAGACATCGAATCTGAATTATATTTATCGTGATCCCGTCTATAGAATTTTTATTTAGACTGCTAATGACTTTTTGCAGATCTTGAACTGAAATTGGAGAAAAGTTAAAAACCGCATGACAACTTCTAGCTATATTATTGAAATCAATTAAACTTTGGCTATTAATACTCATATGAATCTGTTCAAAGCTACTAATAAAGTAATGATTAAAATATTCAGAAATTTTGTTGGATTGTCAATTTATTTTTCGTTAATTTATTCACACTGATATTAGTCTAAGAGCTAGCGAACACGACCGCTTCACAACTCCGTAATGGATAAAATTCCTTTTATTATCTGTATTCATAGTATATGAGTAGGAATAACTTTGTCTGGCAGGGCAACCCCTCTGATTTATGGAGGAAGAGATCAAATAGTGTAGTTAAAAAATGTCACATTTGAAACAAATATGTAAAATGCTTTTCTAATCTTTATATGAATTAAAATACTTGCCTGATAAATATCCCTCTGATTAATTACTACCAGATCAGTACTAATTAATTATTTACATATTAAAAGATTTCAAGTATAAGAGCATTGTGCACACATAGGCAACCAGTTATACATAAAATAGCGTAAGTTTATTAACATTTCAAGGATGAGATCAGTGGAATCTTGATCTGTCATTTTGCAATCACATTATACAGGGATCAACTATACTTGGTAAAAAAGACAGACATTACACTTACACTTAAAGATCTTTAAATAATTAATTAATAAGTGTTGATCTGGCACTAATCAGAGGACTACTTGTCTGGCAACAGTGGCGGATTTAACACTTAAGGGGCCTGAAGGGGCCCCATAGTATTACGGTGTATTTAACTAATAAAAATTTCCTCACGTTCGGGGCAAGCATAAAACATATGCGATGATCTATAAAAATAAAATATGTCCACCATTCCAAATATAAACATAAATTATATACGATGGATTAAAATGAGAATACACCACAGATATTTTTCTTTATTCCACTCAGCTAGCTCAGGTTTACTCAGTAAAGCATAAATTATTTGAATTACGAGACTCTTATTTACTTTTATGTCTGGAAAGGAAGAAAAACTTATGCTGTAAATGCTAGAACTCCTGCAAGCTGGACAACCACTGCTAAACTCTAAATTCAAAAGAAAAAAACTGAATGCTTGTATTTGCATCAATTAAACACATATGTAAATTTAAAAACACAAACTTTATTTAAAGAACGAAATAGAATTTCAAATAAAAAATCAAAAAGCAAGAAATATTGTTCAAATCAATACAATTGATAATTGAGAAATAAATTCCCAGGCTTGCTCAAATGTTATTAATAGTTGTAGTGGCCTGACATAGGGCCAACACGATCATTCGTTTGAACAGACCAACACAAATCAAAAATTTATTTATAAATAACTGTTTATCTAATAAAAATAAATTTAAATAAAAGAAATTAAATTGTTTTATTTACTTAAAAGCAACTAAATTCTCAAAAGAACCTTGTAAACTAAACCAAATAAGTTTATGTTATTGAGGATGAACTTTATAAGTTAATTATTATTAATGAGTTAACGAAAACCATTTATTATGACCAACCTGGTATGTTACAAAATAGTTTCCTTTTAAATAATAATCCTTTAGTGGTAACACTGCTGTCATACACATCAGCTGATTTCCTGTTTTCAACAAACATCAATACGTAGATCGATGTCAAAAAATAAATTCAACCAGAATTTATTTAAACAATCACATTCACTTTATATAATTGTGGCACAATAATTAAATCTTCTTTCAACTTTTAAAAATGTTCAGGTAACACTTTAGTTTAATTCAAACTTTATTCATACATGACATTTACGTAACGAAGGTATAAAAGAAAAACGATTGACAATATACAAATCTCGTTACGATCTAAATACATATGAAATTCAACAAATCAAGGTTCATCCTTTACAAACTAATTACTTGAATACACAATACAAGTAATGCAAATAAATTCTCCAAAGGAACATCTTTACAATTTACTACAAACATAAATTTTTACAGTACGAACTACAATGAATAAACCAATTAATGCATTTGCAAGTTCCAGCTTAAATATTGATTCAAAATTAATCAATTTATAATCAAAATGTCCAGCATACAGTACTCCAAGCACTTACATAAAAACAATGGTTGGGAAAAATAGGATAAGAGTCACAATGAAACGAACGACACGATTTAAACCTTCAGTAATTAAGATGGTCAAAAATTTTATAACCAAATTTAAAAATTAATTGTATTATATAAGTCATAATAAGATTGACCTAATTTATCTGTTTTCAGTTAATTAACAACGTGAAACTGAGCTGGTATCCTGGAAAGTAGAAAAATTTACCTAACGTTGAACATCGTAATTTCTAAAATTGAATAAGAAAATTACTTCTTCCTTGCAAGTGGGGAAAACATCCCAAAGTGTAACTTGGGTTGCATAAACATATTTATGATCAAACAATCTAATTGAATGATATCCTTTTTCTAAAAATGAA
This sequence comes from Agrypnus murinus, assembly GCA_929113105.1. Lineage (NCBI taxonomy): Eukaryota > Metazoa > Arthropoda > Insecta > Coleoptera > Elateridae > Agrypnus > Agrypnus murinus. The sequence goes on from OV816025.1 coordinate 54,148,906, forward strand.
ACCTATATTTATTATGCATAAGAAATCTAGGTTATGTTTACATGAAACTTTTATTCTTAATTTTTAATTTAAATATTAATGAACCTAACTGTGGTCCTATATATAGCCTTTATATTAATTATCCTATGACATAACATGTCTCTCTTTTGATTTGAATCTGATATGTGTGAAACATTTATTTTTACGTTTCTGTTCTGTTGTTAATAAAATTTTCAATAAGGTGATTTAATATCACCGCAGTATAAATCAATTACTATACAATTTATACACCTTTCATCAGGCGCGAATTCACGGTGGGGGGGATGGAGGAAATTACCTCCTCAAGATTTTTTAAATAATCCGACTTCGTCCTATGTCGCAGTCACACGAGCGTGAAATTGGCGTTTTTGTACGTGTTACACACCATACTTTATCTACGACCACAAAAACGTAATAAAACACCAAAAGCTAGGAAAAATATTTAACCTAGAATATGATTTGAGATTGAAATGCTGGATTGTCAAAAGTAGACAATACCCACAGTTTGTGGAAAACAGGTGTTAGTTGTAAAAATTAAGAAATTAAAAGAATCGAGATGTTCTATACCAGATTCAATCATAGGTTGCCTTTGTGCCATTCCTTCACTACTCACGAGACTGGCTTCTGTTAGCTGAGTCTCATGGCTTGCATTCTGCTGTTGTTTATACCACAAATCCTCCACATGTGATCCTTTCACATCGTCCTATTCGTGTTGTAACAAACACATTTAGTTTCAGACTTCCAAGGTTACCATTACCATTGGCGTCAACGAATCGAGATATTCTATATCAGATTCAATCATAGGTTGCCTTTGTGCCATTCCTTCACTACTCACGAGACTGGCTTCTGTTAGCTGAGTCTCATGGCTTGCATTCTGCTGTTGTTTATACCACAAATCCTCCACATGTGATCCTTTCACATCGTCCTATTCGTGTTGTAACAAACACATTTAGTTTCAGACTTCCAAGGTTACCATTACCATTGGCGTCAACGAATCGAGATGTTCTATATCAGATTCAATCATAGGTTGACTTTCTGTCATTCCTTTACTACTCACGAGACTGGATTATGTTAGCTGAGGCTCATTGCTTGTATTGCTCAACCTTGCGGTTTGGGATTGGTAGGAATAAATTGCGGTCTTCGGCAATTCACGGTGTCAATACGCTTTCGTAAATCAAATGACCCTTTTCGTTTTAAAGACACATTAATAAAAGAGTAACATTCGTTACAAATCATGCTGTCTGGGGATATTTACTTTGCAATAGCGAGTGCTAGAGTTCCTAAATACAAAACTGAGTTCTGCATTATTTAGTTAAGTCACGCATGTCAAATTTTCCTAGTGACATTTCATATTTTGAAAGTATTTATTACAAGGTTGGTAATCATGAAAATTGGTTTAATGAATTAAACTGTTAGTATGACAATTATATAAATCTGAAATTCGGTACAATTAATACTTTATTAAAAGCTGTCGTAAAATTGATATATGTACTATTATAGTAGTTTTAAATATTCTCTAAAAACAATAAATAAATGTATAATGTGCACATTAAAGATTATTACATGCATAAAAATAAACATGACAGCATAACCAAAAATTTATAATTGACAGCTGCTGAATGTTGTCACTAAAGTAAAAAGAGAGAAAAAAGTATCTCTGTTTCAGACAGCTTAGTTTTGGCCTTAGGTTTTGGCCTAGAAAGAGATAGATTTTGACATCCGCGTCCTAACTCTAAAATATCATAGTTAAAGTTTTCATTTAGGAACTCTAGCGACTGCCAGTGCCGATTACGATTGCAAAACATTCGATTGTTTTGACTACTGAATTGTCATCTCGTGTTTGTTGTATTTACTTGTTGTCGGTTAAGCATTGGAAACGGGACCACACAACATAACTATAAGAACGTTGAGTTGGAACTGAACTTTATTGCTTTTAACAGCTACAATATTTAGTATTTACAAATGTAGTCTTGGGGTTATGCAACCCATATTGCATCTAGGTAATACTTATAACAGTGTTATGATGCACCAAGCAAATACTTAATTTTTGTTAGCGTGTATTTCATTAGATAAAAAAGATAAATTAACTCCTATTTAAAATAATTTTAGTGTCACTAAATGCTCGTTAACCATTTTGTAAGGTATGCTTAATTATTAATATATGCTGCTAACTTTTATTACTTTATACTTTTCTTGTGCGTCTAATAGTAGCTTTCGTGTGCACTAGTGCTTGGTGTTGTCAGTTGTTTTTTGAAAATGCCGTCTGGTAAAGAATAGCGTAATTTCGTGTGTATAAGCTTACTGTATAATTTACTTTTATTTTAACAGTCAATTCTAAGTACTACTCTTGCGCTGTTTGCGAGCTTACTTTTACCGAAAAAAGGAAACTTCGTCTTGCTTCTGCCTCATGTATATGGACAAATCTTTTAATAGCCATGGACGGCATTGCAAAGCAAATATACTAAGACAGCATGGTTTGTAACGGATGCTACTGTTTATTAATGTCTCTTTAAAACGAAAAGGGTCATTTGATTTACGTAACCGTACTGACACCGTGAATTACCGAAGACCGCAATTTCTTCCTAGCAATCCCAAACCTCAAGTTCCTAATACAAGCAATGAGTCTCTGATGGATTGATTGATTAAAACACCTTCGAGTTGCTTATTAACGCTTTTATTGCTTTATTTTAAACTTTAATTGTATAACATGAAAACACGTCCTACCCTTCTTAAGGCTAACAAACAACTGGCTTGTATTCGCTGTTCGTGGACAGCTTGCTGCGGGGTGCAGTATAGTATGGCGCGAAAAATTCATATTTGACTATTTGTTCTTGGCTCTAACATGCCGCCCACCTTGAAATCTCTTAAGAATTCAACATAATATACATAATAATACAGGTAAGTACAAGAAACAATAAACATGTAAATAATGTAAGTATAAAGAAAATGATTTTGATACAAGTTGTTACAATACTAACTAAACATATCATAATGTCTTTATGTTTCAGGTCTGTGGTTTTACCGTCACTGAGCGTTTATATCACTATCTGGCACTGGAAGCGCACAAATTTTACTAATTGCTCGTTTGATTACACCTTTACCGCACTTCACGGTCACTACACGAGTAACGCTGTCTTTTCCTGGGTGGAGTTCGATGATTCGTCCAATCTGCCATTTGGCTGGAGGTAAGTTGTCTTCCTTTACTAGTACCAGCATGCCTGGCTTTACATTGCTGATCGTTGATTTCCATTTTGTTTTCTGTTGGAGGTTGCTGATGTATTCCTTTGACCATTTATCCCAGAAATGTTGCAATAATTTTTGGAGATGTTGATAACGTTTTAGTCGATTGCTCGGAACGTCGAGATAATTTGAATCAGGGATTGAGGTAAGTGGTCTAAATATTAGGAAGTGTGCTGGTGTAAGAGGTTGATCATCATTTGGATCAGAGGATAGTGGTGTTAATGGTCTTGAGTTTAGAACTCCTTCGATTTGAACCAACACTGTGTACATTTCTTCGTAAGTTAATATTTGATTACTTAATACACGCTTTAAATGATGTTTTGTGCTTTTGATTCCAGATTCCCATAGTCCGCCAAAATGGGGAGAGTGCGGAGGTATGAAATGCCAATTTATGAATTCATTTGATGCAAAGTTCATGATATCATGTCGATTGTTAATCAAAAATTCACCGAATGACTTCATTTCATTGTATGCGCCTACGAAGTTTTTACCATTGTCACTAAAAATGTGAAGTGGTTTGCCGCGGCGTGCAATAAATCTTTTGAGTGTATTAATAAATGATTGACTTGATAAACTTGTCACCAATTCAAGATGTATTGCTTTGGTTGTAAAACAAATAAATAAGCATATCCAAGTCTTAAGTCTTTTATTTCCTCTTCCAAAACTTTCTTTAATTTCGAATGGTCCAGCGTAATCGACACCTACTGAATGAAATGGAGGACCTGGACTTGTACGATGCGAAGGTAATGAACCCATGATTGTTTGTAGTGGTTGTGCGTTATATCGAGTGCATTGTATGCATTGCCTTACGATGTGTTTTGCAGTATTTTTTCCCGATATTGGCCAAAATTGTTCTCTTACTGTGTTTAATAGAAGTTTTGGACCTGCATGTAATAATTTCTTGTGTTCATTTCTTAAGAGTAAATTCGTAAAATGATGCTTAGGAAGTAAGATTGGATGTTGTTTGTTATACGAAAATTTTGACAATTGTAGTCTTCCACCTACTCTTAGCATACCTTGAGAATCAAGAAATGGTGTTAAACTTAAAATGTTACTTTTATGCGATATTTCTTTGTCGTGTTTCAAACTATGAATTTCTTTTGAAAAACACTCTTGTTGAACTACTCGTATTAACAAATTCATCGCATACGATAATTCGGTTGCAGATAATGGTCCAAAATTGCGTTCGGATTTTGACAATAAACAATTTGTTTTGAACCGAATACAAAAAGCTACTACTCTGTTTAACTTGGTGATTGATGAATATTTATCGATTGGAAATGTTGACGTGTGTGAAATAACATACGTTCGGATTTGTTTTCGAGCTTCGTTATTTATGTCGTGTAAAAACTTAGACCTTGGATATTCTGATTGAGCTAAAGATAACCAGTTTGGCCCTTTCCACCAAAATTTTAGATTTACTAATTTGTCTGGCATAATTCCTCGCGATACTAAATCAGCTGGATTATCGTGAGATTGCACATGATACCAGTTGTGTATGTTTGTCAATCTTTGTATTTCTGCGACTCTATTTGCTACATATGTCTTCCATTTTGTCGGATGACCTTGTAGCCAACTTAAAACAATTTGGGAATCGCTCCAATAGTATTTCATAGAAATATTCAATTTTAATATATCTTGAAATTTGTTCGTAAGTTGAGCTGCAAGCACAGCTGCGCATAACTCTAAACGTGGTATTGAAATATTTCGTATTGGTGCTACGCGTGATTTTGCTGCTAGCAATTGAATCATAATTTGACCGTTTTGATCGATTGATTTAATATATAAACAAGTTCCGTAAGCTCGTTCGGAAGCATCTGCAAATGCATGTAATTCGATTGTTACAGCGTTTGCAATAATCAATTGTCGTGAAACGTGAACGTCTTGCAAGCATTTCACTTTGTCTTTTATGGTTAACCATTGTGTTTGTAAATTTAACGGTATAGATTCGTCCCATTCTAACTCTATCTTCCACAGTTCTTGGATTAATATTTTGAGATTAACTATTACCGGTGCTAAAAGACCTAGAGGATCGAATAATTGAGCCGTGGCTGCTAAAATGGTACGTTTCGTAAGTTGTTGTTGTCTAGCTAACTTTGGTATTGAATACGAAAATGAATCGTCTCGTTGGTTCCATTGAATACCTAGAGCCTTTTGTATCTTTTCTCCGAATGAGATTTCATCAGCTTCCGTTAATTCGTATACATTACTTGACCACTTTCTTAATTGAAAACCTGCCGTCCGTAAAATATCATCGAGATTAGCTTTTATGGTTTTTAGTTCGTCAACTGAGTTCGCGCCCGTTAATAAGTCATCGACGTAAAAGTCTTCCTTGATTATTCGCGACTCGGTTGGAAACTTACTTTGAAATTCATTCGCAAGTTCGTGTAATGTTCTTACTGCTAGAAATGGCGCGGTTGCCGTTCCGTAGGTGATTGTGTTTAATTGATAACTTTGTAATTCGTCGTTGGTGTTATCTCTCCAAAGAATGCCTTGATATTTTCGATGATCTGGATGTACCCAAATACAACGATACATTTTTGCGATATCTCTTATCAATACATATGGATGTGTACGAAATCTTGAAATTATTGAAAAGAGATCGTTTTGGATAGTTGGACCTACGCAAAGAATTTCATTAAGCGATAATCCATTAGATTCCGGATTGCACGATCCATCGAATACTACCCGTAATTTCGTCGTTTCTTTGTCTTCGCGAACTACCGCATGATGTGGTAAGTAGAATAAGATTCCATTATCATCGACCTTGGTCATGTGATTTAGTGCCTCGTATTCGTGAATGAATTCTACATATTTTTGTTTGAATTCGTTATCCCTATCAAATCGTTTTTCCAATGCAAGAAATCGTGATTCAGCAACTGTTCGTGAATCTCCTAACATTTCGGTTTCTGTTTTGAAGGGTAATTTTACAATAAATTTTCCGTCTGGTGCACGAATTGTAGTTTCTTGAAAGTGCTGTTCGCAATGTTGTTCTTCTGCAGTAAAGAACTTCGTTTTGTTTGTGGAAAATTCATCAATGTTCCAGAACTTAGTGACTTCTGTGTGCAAATCATTTAGCGTTAAACACGTAATTGATTGTGATTGCGCGTTGATTTGTAGTGATCCCGACACTACCCATCCGAAAACCGTTTTTTGTAATGTAGGTGCGTTTGGAATTCGTATTTGTCCTAAACATAACAATTCGTAAAAGACGCTTGCTCCTACTAAAATATCGATTGGTTGCGATTGTGAAAATTCTGGATCTGCTAATTTTATATTAGGCGGAATTTTGATTGCAGTGCGTGCAAATGAAACACAGGGTAAAGAATTTGTAATGTTCGGTACAACTAAACATTGTAGATTCATTGTGAAATTGTTTGTTCGCGATTTTACCGTAATCTTAACTTGTTCTGTGATATTTATGCAATTATTGCTAATACCTTTGACATTCATGTTGATTGGTTTTCTTTCTAGATTAAGCTTGTCACACGTATCTTCCGTAATAAAATTTGATTGCGAAGCTGAATCTAATAAAACCCTTAATTGATACGCTTCGTTATTAGAACCTAACACTTCTACCTTAGCTGTAGGAAGTATTACTGAATTGTTGTTTGTACAATTCATAACTATGTTTGTTGTTTTTTCCTCATTATGAATCTCTGTACCTTCATCATTTTTGTTATCACCCGTTTTGCTTTCATTTGTTTTCTCTTTACTAGAAAACTCGATATGTAACAATGTGTGATGCTTCTTTTTACATATTTTGCATAGATTTTTTGATTGGCATTGTTGAATGAAATGTCCTCGTTTTAAACAATTCAAGCATAACTTTAAATCTTTCGCTTTATTTTGTTTGCTTGTTACATCTAAATCTAAAAATGATTTACAATTTTGAATAAAATGATCTTTTTTGCAATAAACGCATGAAACATTTATGTTGGTGAACGTTTTTGAAACTTTGTACGGTTTACCTTGTTCGTTTGTTACCGCCTTTTTGTGTGAAACGGTTTCTAACATGTTTTGTTGCCCTATTAGAAAATTTAGAAAATCTTGGAATGGCGGAAAGTTTTCGTTATTTTCCTCGTTTGTATTTAGTTTAGTTTCCCATTCGCGAAATGTATTTTGATCTAACTTTAGCATTATAATTGGGGTTAGAATCGCGTCCCAGGTGTCTACTGGTTGTCCTAACGCTTTTAAACATTCGATGTGACTTTCTACCGTATTTATTAGTTGTTTTAAAGACGTACTTGACTCTTTCGAAATTGATGGAATTTCTAACAAAGCTAATATGTGATTGGTAACAATTCTTCTTTTATTATCATAACGTTTGTTGAGTTTATTCCACGCAATGACGTAATTTTGCTCCGTTGTTTGAATTGATCTCAATAGATCTGAAGCTTCACCCTTTAGTGACTGTTTTAAATACGATAATTTTTGAACGTTTGATAAGTCATTATTATTATGAATTAATGACAAAAAAACATCTCGGAATTCTTGCCAACGCGTGAACGTTCCATCAAATGAAGGCATACTAATGGTTGGCAATTTTACATTTGTATGTTTTTGCATTGAGGTGCAATTTTCCCTTGTAGAACTTTGAAATGACCTACTTGATGATGACGACACATCATCTGCTTTTATCTTTTTAAATTTGGAAAGTAGTACTTTCGCTTGGCTTATAGAATCAAAATATTTATTTTGAAACTCTTCTCTTTCCTGAAAATTTATCTGTATATCACTATCATCGATTATGAAATCGATTTCGTCTTGAATTGAATTGAAATAATCGTAAATCGGTTCAATTTTGAACAAACGTTCTTCTAAATTGTTGATATCGTGTTCAGATAAATCATCGGAATCTATTTTTGTTTCTAGAAATTTGTTAAATAGCGTTAATTGTTTTTTGCAAGTTGCTCTTTTTCTTACTAATTGGTTCAAATCGTTTTGTTCCATTTTAGTAAAAAATGTGAAATAATTACAAAAGGAATTCTTTGTTAGGAACTTACTTGTGTGAGTGGGAGTGAGAAAGGATGCTCCTCCGCTTCTGGTGCTAGACGAGGAACGCCAACGCCTGTTGTAACTTGTCTGGAACGTCCGGACACGCGGTGCGCTTGGAATACACTCGCCGGTGAATCCCCTCTGGTTTCTTGCTGCTAATTTCAATTTTTTGTATAATTGTCGCTGATTAGAACAATTATTTATCCGTCTTCGAAGGACCAATGATGGATTGATTGATTAAAACACCTTCGAGTTGCTTATTAACGCTTTTATTGCTTTATTTTAAACTTTAATTGTATAACATGAAAACACGTCCTACCCTTCTTAAGGCTAACAAACAACTGGCTTGTATTCGCTGTTCGTGGACAGCTTGCTGCGGGGTGCAGTATAGTATGGCGCGAAAAATTCATATTTGACTATTTGTTCTTGGCTCTAACAGTCTCAGATAACAGAACGTCTCGATTCTTTGACGCCAATGGTAAGTGCTGTTTAATGGTAACCTTGTACGTCTGAAACTAAATGTGGTTGTTACGATACGAATAGGATGATGCGGCAGGCCGAAAGGTGGAGGAACTGTCTTTTGAATCTGATATGGATCGTTTCAATTCTTTGACGCCAATGGTAAGTGCACGTTTAATGGTAACCTTGTACGTCTAAAACTAAATGTGTTTGTTACGATACGAATAGGATGATGCGGCAGGACCACAGGTGGAGGAACTATCTTTTGAATCTTATATGGAACATCTCGAAACTTTGACGCCAATGAGAAGTGCCTGTTTAATGGTAACCTTGTACGTCTGAAACTAAATGTGTTTGTTACGATACGAATAGGACGATGCGGAAGGACCACAGGTGGAGGAACTGTCTTTTGAACAAGAGCAGAGCCCACACCCAGCAAACACAGCAACATATTATTTACGTAACAATGAGAGTAACAATACCTACATTATTATGTAGCAGCTAAGTAAAATTCAAGTCATCAGGAGAGCGTTATGTCCGCCTCATTTGCATCTGTTATTTACATAAATTCTATGTCACTGTTAATACATATGAGATATGTAAAATACAATCTGTATTACAAATATACACAAAGCGCCGTATATTTTACGCTTATTTAATTATGAGCATGTTCTATCATATATAAAATCGCTTTACGTACTACTTTACCTGTAACTACCCTGCAATTGTCTTTGTACTTACCTGTAATCCCTTTGCAACATGATCTTTAAGTTAAAGCAACAATTTTCAAATTTTCCACTTTGTGTAGGATAACTTATTTCTTTAAAATAGTAAAGATTCCTTAAGATTCATGTAGTAGTAAAAATTAGGAGAATAAGAAAAACTCACAACAACATTTTTATTTACTTTGTTTATTAAAAAAAGGAAAAGATATATAGTTATTAATTAATAACTTATTATAGAAAAAAAAATCTGTATTATTACATAGCATGCAATATAACAAAATAGAAAAAAATCAAAAGCTATGTATAAACCACATTAATCAAAATGTCAACTGATCAAGATTATTCCTGGTTTTTTAACAAATTATGCCATTCGGCTTCGGTATTCAATTTCTCGATTCCTAGTAAATGATATGACGCGTACCTACATTGCTGAAATTCTCCGAATCTACCTTTTTATGGTATTAATTTACAGTGGCCTAATATATTTTGCTTTGAAACGTTTTTAATAACAATAAATACGTTTAATCAGTTATCGCCATTTCAAAAATACGTTTCACTTCATAATAAAATATGAATTCACTGGAAATTAAATTTGTAGCGGCTGTTTATTCCACTTTCGAAATGTTTCCGTCCTAAAAATAAAACTGGTTATTGTATTTTAATATTATATATTCCACATACCCATAAAACAAACAATGGGCGACCACTATTTAACACAAGTCTGCACGATCAGTGGTACACGCGCTACTAATGTTTTCCCCAGCACTTTGCAAACAAATTAGTGGTTAAATAGTTATATATTTAACTAGTAAAAAGTGTGACGTAACATACAAATCACATTATTAATGTCACATATATGTAAATCTGAAGACACCAGACTTGTATTAAGCATTTCATATCAGAAATATATAACAAATGTTATATTACCAAATTTACATGTGGGGTATGTAAATGTGTTTATATAACTCATTTTACTTGATTCTTATATAGCAGACAAGTAAATGTTACAGTTTTGTTTACTGGTCAGCCATCTACATCAACTGGAGCTTTTATTAAAGTGACCCTACCAGGAATTCCTTCTGCTGTTTCGACTCAAAGTCGCTGCTTTATTTGCAAGAAGAAAGTCCGTACAGGGATAAAACGATCAACAATCCTTGATGCATATCTGAAGACTGGTATTATCATTCCAGAATGTAACAGATGCTGCAATGCTCAGCTGGAAGAAAGATATCTAAAGTCGGACGCTCTCTCCAGCATTGAAGTTTCTTCCATTGAAGCAACAATGACAGGCTACTAAGTCGCCAAGTGGATAAAATTAACAAAGGAACTGATGATCCGACCAAACTACCCGGGTTCTTTCGACGACTCTTTGTTGACTACAACAGAGTACGAGACTCTGGTTGGAATAAGTAAAAAATTACTTCGAAATCCTCCTCGGTTTTCTACAACGAGACCTCCGAAATAGCGCAAACAGAAGCATCTGGAACTCGCTTGCGATTTTTCTAATGAAGTTGCGGTTACACTTATCCCAGCGTGTAATATGGTTTCTCTTTGGAATTAAAAATCAGTCAACAGTTAGCGAAACGATATCAAGAGTTTTGAAAGCGCTACTTAAGAAATTTGTTTCCAAATACACGGGCTATAGTCACGTGACAAGACAGCTCCACGAACGACACATGAAGAGATTATATTCAGCCGTTTTGAGGCAGGACCCAGAAAAGGTGATTTTGATTTTAAATGGAACGTACCTCTTTTTTGAAAAGGCACCCGATTTCCGTTTGTAAAGGCAAACATTTTCTTTACACAAGAAGCGAAATCTTTTTAAGCCAATGATGGTTATTTGTCCAGACTGGTATATTATAGAAGCTTCTGGATTATATTATGGCGACTCGGGCAATAATGATGCCAATATACTAAAGAAAATTTTGAACGAACGTGACGAAATCTGGTCAGTTCGTCAAGAAGGAGACGTCCTAGTTTTGGACAGGGGATTTAAAGTGGCAAAAGAAACAGCAGAGAGTCATGGGTTGCAGATATATATGCCGGAGTTTTTAGAGAAGAACCAAACACAATTTACTACCATACAAGCAAACAATTTCAGATTGGTACATTTTACTGCTTAGTGACTGAATTACACCTTTAAATATTTCAACTTAATTTGTTTCAGGTCACTATGCTTCGTTGGATTGCCGAATCTGCTAATGGCCGCTTGCAGAACAAGTTTAAGTTTTTTGACGACATTATCCCGACAGCGTACTTCCCTAAGCTAAAGTCCTTTCTTCAAATTGCGATAGCTATAATCAACGCATTCTGCCCACGTTTGTTCACCGAGAAGGATTGGCACGAAGACCTTCCACAGAAAGTTCTTGATCGAATGATCGACAACAACAGTTTACAGGAACGAGTGCAATTGTATTGTAAGGAAGTTGTGTTGAGTTGAGTCTGAGCCAAAAGTTATGGAACTTTGCTATTTTGACAAATAGAAATAATTACATAGTTTTGCTTCAAATAATGGCTCAAACGATACTAGTTTTATTAGAATGCACGTGAAAGCAGTTTAGTTATTATTTATATGTTTTTAATTAATTACACTGTGCTTGAAATTGATACTCGAAAATAGAGACAAACGGGGCACCTAGTGAGTGACTTTCTTATGAATATACTGAGTTCAGATCCAACGGCATTTGGCTGGATTGGCTCTAGTTTAGGAGAAATCCGTCTTTGAATTTTGCTGATTTCAGTCAGGTCGTCGCCATAGACTTCAGATATTTGCATGTTTATAGGTCCTAAGCCGTTTTGAATATCGCTTTACTGTCTGCGGCAAAGTTGTAGCTATTATTACGGCTAACAGATTTGCTGAACACACCAATACAAAAAAACACAGTCAAACAGTGTTTTCGACGATAATGTGCAGAAAACCCCACTATTCTGTCGATTTTTTGGAATTTTTCGCCTATAAATGCCAAACTGTACAGAATATCGCTTTAAGATCTCAAGAAAAAAAAACAAAAAAGACTTTTTTCCCACAATTCAATATAAAAACTAAACGCACAATCATGATTTTAACTCCAATTTTAATGCAAATTCAAAAAACTTATATTTTCATGTTTATTCTGTTTCTTCTTCAACTTCTTGTTGCAATTTCCAGCAAATGTCTCCTAGCAAAGCATCAAGCTTCTTGCCACTGTACCAGTGCTCAAGTCCTGCCGTCTTCATGAAACCGTTCTCCATGCTCATCGGATTCGGTTGGTGATTGTTCGGCGAATTCGTCCATATGGCAATGTAAATAGTGAATTTTCAATGACATTCTTATACATTGATATTGTGGAAAGCATCAAGCATGTTTTCAATGTGTATGCGCCAATTTTCGTCACGATGAATTCCAAGTACATTTTTAATGACTGCTTTGACACAATCCCAAACCACTAGCTCTAAATCAGAGAGACAGGCTTCAAATCGTTGATCCTTCATCAAACGTCGAACATCAGGTCCATTGAGAAAGCCTGTGAAAAAATCGAAAATATGTGTTAGATATTGAACAAGATTAGTTAGATATTCAACCAAGCTCGGTTGATACGAATGTATGGTTTCATACAAATCTTCTTTTATTTTCATTCCGCTCAATCTTGGGAAAATTCGTGTTAATTCATTGAATGCATTGCCTTCAGGATTCAGTGTCTTTATGAAGTTTTTAACGATTCCAAGTTTGATATGGAACGGTGGCAGCAAAACTTTTTCGATTGGCACAATTAGGGCCTCAACGATGTTTTCTTGGCGCAATCTGAATCCTACTCTCAGAGGCCAATCCTTTTTGGTGTATTGATCGCCAGAAAATCCAGTATTCCACAAACACATAAAACACATGTGTTTTGTGTATCCCGTCTGCATCCCTCCCAAAAGAGGGACTTTCAAAGCAGCACAAACTTTCCAATGATGATCTTGGTATTTCACCAAAGCAAGGTTATTTTCAACGATGCGTGATTTTCTTTTGTGTTTATGCTGGTAGCAATCGGGACACTGTTTTTTGCGTTTGTTATATGAAGTAAAACCGCTTTGGTACTGCTCTTAGATGAATCAATAAACAATCGCCAATCTTCTGGGTTACATTCATTGTGCATCGTTAAAGCCGAATCCTTGATATCAGTGCAATATGCTACAGAATTGTCTATGCTTTGAAAAAAACAGTGAAATGACGATGACGACCGATTGCTCCATATATATTCACATCTGATGGTAAGATATTCGCTTTTTTCAAATCTTGACCCAAAAGAATGGACTGATGCTGTGATAATTTGAGGCGACGAACCATTTTATCCAGACCGCTTTGAGAAATTTCGACGAGCTTTCCACAAACATAACAATGTTTATTAAATGAATGTCGACCGCATGAACTCATTCTTGATATTTTTAACGAATTTATTTCTTGAGTATATAAAATTACGTTCCGAAACTAATAAACAGTGAAGCTGTAACAAGATATGTCATAATAAGGAATGTCAGAATTAAAAACATCGACAATGGTTCAGAAATACGTAAGTAGGTATTGGTCCACCTGGGCCAGACAGAAATTGACATGCCATGTGGCATGCCAATGGCATGGCTCCTCCCCCTGCTTCTGATTGGCTACCCCCACTCCTGTAGCTCCTCCCCTTGCTTCTGATTGGTCGCCGCCATCTTGGATTTCCCCGCCTACTTCTCTCTGATTGGTTTAACTCCCACCCCTGTAGCTCCTCCCCTTGCTTCTGATTGGTTGAAGGCAGCCATTTTGGAACGTCTGGCTCCATTCTACCACGCCCTGGCGCCAGGCTACCACGCCCGCCGCCATTACGGGAATCTGTATTACCGGCAAACTGAGTGCTACCAATAGAGGGCGTAATGCTACAATTAGTGTGTATTGCTAAGAGAGGGCGTCATGAAGGGATCTGTATTATCGATGCGTTGTGTACTACTACTAGGTGGCGTGTCATGAAGAAGAAGAAGAAATCTGTATTACTACAGAGAGGCAACCATTTTTATATCACAGCATCTTGCGTGCGCGCGCTAAATTTGAATCTGTCAATTTTAAATATTTGTCATTTTTGCATCTGTCATTTTAAATCTGTCAATTTTGCTTCTGTCATTTTAAATTTGTCATTTTTGCATCTGTCATTTAAATCTGTCATTTTGAATTTGTCATTTTTGCATATGTCATTTAAATCTGTCATTTTAAATCTGTCATTCTTAAAGCAACCATCTTACCAGATTTGAATTTTAGCGCTAACTCTGGGATTGGATCCTTTCACTAAGCTGAAACGTTTCCACCACTACCTTTTCTAGAAGAAATAATAAAGCCATATAGGAATTAAAAAAAAATTATGTTTATTAATATAGTGTTAAGGCTACATTTAATTTATAATAAAAAAAATGTTGATAGAATGCTGGTGCTTGAGGACTTCAGGACTGACCTCTGTTTTCTATTTGTGATTCCAGGGGCTGTAACAACAACGGCAACAATAGAACATTAAAAAGGGGTTTATTGTATAAACCTGATGTTTACTCGTACCTTATTTTAATTCCACAAACAGGCAATCATCATAACAGTTTGTTTTCCCCCAGTACATCAAACCTAGAAGTAGGTATTAGG